>OZ018310.1:17424694-17968887 GCA_963969455.1 Arge pagana
CATCAGATATATGAAACCTCGGATCAAACTGCAGGGAATTCGTAGTGCCACGTGCCTCTGTTCTCTGACACACTCGGCAAATAAAACCACGTTACATTGTCAATATCACGCCAACTTCATTCTACCTACGCGAGCGCTGCACTCCGACGAACAAAATTTCCATGCTTGCAAAAAATCCCAATCATCCATATTTTCCTACTTTTCTTCCGTCGTGGTCGCTTTGTTCGGGCGGAAAACTATATCTAGCCACTTTTCGAGCAGTGTGATTTCGCCTACCCGCAAATTATGTATTCGTGTCCCGTTATTTAACGGTGTCCACCTTCTCGGCCCGAAAGAATAGACGATCCCCGTGCAATTTGTGGAACCAAAACTGTGAACGATACAATTTTGAAATTTGCTGCATATTTCGACGTATTTTCATTAAACGTAACGAAAAATTGGTACGAAGATTCGAACAGGTGGGAGAAATTATTAGAAGTTAAGTACAGAGCAAAATAGAAACTCTATATGCCGACGAAATTCGGCCAAAAATGAAAGTACGGTTCCGATATTATTTTATCACTTGTTTATAAAAATAAAAACAATAATAATGCATGTAATATAAAATATAAGATCAATAATGAGAAGAGTAATATTATAAAATATAATGATAATCAGTGATGATGATCGATTATTGATGAATAATGACTAGAAATTTTGCAGGAAATTGAATTGGCTGCGAAAAATGTGTAAAGTCGAAGCTGTGCATCGAACAGTTTTCGTGAAGAACAGAATCTCCTGCGGAATGTTGTCTTGTGCACACAAAAAAAACAAGTGCAAAGGGATCTGAGATATTAAAATAACAGATGAAAATGATCACTCTACGATATTATTACGATGCCTTGCCCTTCGAAAGGCTACGTCGGCGCCTCGAGGAACGAACAGATTGACGAAAAATGTCTCGATTTTCCTAATATCTATCCGCTATAAATTACGACTTCGAAACTCGTAGTGAAATAAAAAATGGGCTCGAATGTTCGCCACGACGAATGAGACGAGCGTAAAAAGGCCATGAAACTCGCTTTATCGAAAATCGAACGACATTTTGACATTCCGTCAGGCTTTACGACTGCGTCCTACCGACAGCATCGTAAAAATTGAACTTCTCCCTTGGAACGTACATAAAATATCGACGAAAGCTTCTCGCTGACCGATCACTATGGTCGCAGTTTACTTTGTAGAATCGTGAAATGAAATGTATTTCCCGTCAGCGTGAGAGGTTTCGAAAATTATCCCTTCGAGGAGAGGATCGACGTGGGCGCGGCGAACGTGTCGCTGAGTTTTGCAAACGCCGGGTGAAAAACGTCGTCCGGTGTACGGCGAGCACGCGAGGCTCGGTGTTCGCAAAGTGCGACGATATCTTTCATGAAAATTAAGGTTTCATTTGTCGAATGGAACTCCGAGGAGAGCTGCAGCCTCCCCTCGTAATCTTAACTATTCCGGGTCCGAATCATCTCACAAAAGCAATATTCATCCCCGAGAGTATATTCCTTCTCGGTGGTAATCTCCGCTCTTTTCACGTCGTATCCAGATACGTAGCATCGACTGAGCTACGCGAGATTCTACGAAGACGTATCAAAAAATACCACCTGAGGTATTTTCGCGTCCAATTCGCCGAGTCGCATCAAAGACTCGCGTCCACGAACCAATTTTCGCGGCCGCAAATTCACGTTTTTGAAGCTATATGCTCCTGATTTTCACCCCACCCGTATCACCGTCTTTTAGCTTCCCTTTTCCTTCGTCCTTACCTTCCCCACAGATTTGTACGCGCCGTCAAAGATGTCGGAAATAATCTGCGAGGGCGTATTTTTTTAATCGAGTAATCATTTTTGCGTCGCTGGGGTTTGACCTTGACGAATGATTTATCGTCGATTAACGCGATTTCGGTTTTTCTCCGAACGGCTTACGAGGATGATCGGGCCAATGCGGCGAGACGGCGCGGGATTACGAGGCGGGAATAATCACGGCATGTCGTACAGTGGCGCGAGACAATCATAGCCTCAACAATCACTAAGCACACATCGAAGGGCGCACGGAGATCCAATCTGAACGTAGCCCCGGGAGATGCGCGCGAAGGTGTTGGGCGCGAACCGTTTCATTGCCTCGCCGCACACCCAACGAACGTCGACGCTCTATTGCCGGCTATCAGCGAACCCAAATCGGAAGCTCGGCGGCATCCGTTGCTTGCGTAAACACGACGCAGCAAATATGAATCTTTTCCGTCCCACGAATCGATACTCGTCGATTCCTCGGGGCTCGACTCGCACAGCAGTCAAAATCCACCTTCCTCCGGCAAGAATACGGCGTACCGATAAAAAATAGGGCGTGCGCACCATTCGTACGATATCGCGTTATACGACTGAACAGGAAGGAACAAAAACTACAGGTAAAACGACGACTTTATTTATTTTGTACAAACTACGATGAAGAAAAAAATTCGTCCTGTTGTAGACAGGATCACGATACTTCTAAAAACCTGCAAAAGAAACGTTCGACAAGTTTTGTGATTTACAGTGACTGTTGTTTCCATAAGTTTCAACCAAGTGAAACGAAAAATCATCAAGTGTCGCTGAATTGAAGGAAAATAAACGAGCTTTTCGGTGTAGTTCTAAGCTTCGGTGCGAGTTGGGAATAAAATTGTCAATCGATAAAATTGTGTCAGCGTCATTTTTGAACCAACGCGCACGGAGCTCGGAGAACAGCCACGTGATATGGTATAAACATTCGCATAATCGCTGTTGGATAACATTTTCGTGGATACTTCCTATTTTTTTGCTGAAAAAAATGCAAGTTTCGTCGAGCACCGATGAACTTGCCGTTTCTCTGGTTTCGGGAAAATGGTAAATTATTGTAATCGGCCCGAAAATGAAAAGTTGAGTTTTCACTGCATTTTCATTACACTATTTTCAGCTGGACGTTCGTATGTATGCGATCAAATTTTTGTCCCGACGATATCTCTCTGAAGGAGTGCGCGGATTTTGATCGAATTGGGCTCGATCGACGCGGCTTTTCTTAACTTACAACTGAATAGATTTTGGCGTTGGTCGGAGGCGTAGTTTCTCCATAATTTAAACAACAAAATTCCCCAAAATAAAATAAAATTGTTGTTATCTTCGGAAGGGATCAACGGATTGGCATCAAAATTTGTATCTGACGGTTTTTGGGGTCGCTGATCGCACCTTTAGAGTCGGATTTGGAAAATTCGAAACGGCGAATCCTGTAAGGTAGGAAAAAATATAAAAATCTAAAAATGTTAAGAGTTTGAAAATGAAAATAGTACACACGGGAATTTTGGGTAATTGATGAATTGTAATGATGACTGGCCGTCAGCCTAAGCCTGCTTGTTTTTTTATAAACTTTATAAAGTCGGTTTGGAAGATCGTTAATCGTCTTTTGGAAAAAGACGTCAGTGAATTTTCTCATTATCAGGGGAAGTCAATTGAATGGAGTATCGTTTGTTCCAAATTCAAATACTTCACGTCGAATAGATAAGGCTTAGGGTAAATCTATCGATATATTTCACGCGTGAGCGGCTAATACTCGCGCACCTACGAGCGAACGTATCTCGTATCTATTCGATCATATCTCGAATGAAAATGGGGTAAGATTTAACCCGGCAACCGTGATTTGAGTGACAGATCGAGATAACACCCAGAGTCCCGTATTTTTCCCAGTAGTTCTCAAATCAACGGGAAAAACTATCGGGGAGTCGCTCGAATAATAATAACAACAATGGAAAATATGGTGTTTGTAAAAATGAGCAGTATTAGGAAAAAAGCGGGAAAAATATGCGAAAACGCGGACGATTAATAGCGCAAATGGGAAACGAAGATGGAAAGTTGAAGCGACAGGGAGAGAAGTTTCGAGGGAAAGATCAATCGAATCGTTAGCTGTTGGATCTGGATCAGGTAGCATGAGCATCGTCAACTGCAACAGCTCGTGTTTGAGTTAGATTACTATTGGTAACATGTGTAAGACACGCGATATCTCCTCGTGCAAACACGTCAGTGGAGTCTGACACCTTGTCAAACTGATATCCCGGGTCTGATTTTTCAATTAATAGAGAATCGAATAGATTTTCTAACCGATCTTCGAAAAGGCGGCGAGCACCGGAAACGGGCGAGAATTTGGTATTCGCGGGGAAATATCGGCGCGACAATTGTACAGACGGGTAAAAATTGCGCCGACAACACGTTTGTCGACCTCTATCGAGCTAGAAACACCACATGATCGAATCGAATTCTGCGATATCTGAGAATTGAGTGCTAATTAGATGCTAATTAAATGCTCTATTGCCGAATGAAGTGTTCTTCATCTTTTGAAAAATACCCGTGGTGTTGCTAGCTTGAGATCACGCTAGAAACACCACAACCGAAGGAGGACCGATTTCGGAAAACTGTTTCGGCAGGAATCAAGTGCTAATTAGATGCTAATTAAATGCTCCACGAAAATCCATCGCCCGAATTAGGTGCTCCACCCCTTTGATTTTTTTTTCTATGTCCGCTGGATGTCGAGAAATCTGGAAAACACGAGGAAGACCCATCGCAAAATCATGCAAAATTGATGTTTTTGCGATTCTCGATGTGTTCTGGTCGTCGGACAGCATCGGGACCATGCCCAATGGATCCAAGTCGACCCTTGCGGTTCCCAAACAGTACCTGATCTTATATCTATGTCCGCTGGATGTCGAGAAATCCTGGAAAACACAAGGAAGACCCATCGCAAAATCATGCAAAATTGAAGTTTTTGCGATTCTCGATGTGTTCTGGTCGTCGGACAGCATCGGGACCATGCCCAATGGATCCAAGTCGACCCTTGCGGTTCCCAAACAGCACCTGATCTTATATCTATGTCCGCTGGATGTCGAGAAATCCCGGAAAACACGAGCAAGACCCATCGCAAAATCCTGCAAAATTGATGTTTTTGCGATTCTCGATGTGTTCTGATCGTCGGACAGCATCGGGACCATGCCCAATGGATCCAAGTCGACCCTTGCGGTTCCCAAACAGTACCTGATCTTATATCTATGTCCGCTGGATGTCGAGAAATCCCGGAAAACACGAGGAAGACCCATCGCAAAATCCTGCAAAATTGATGTTTTTGCGATTCTCGATGTGTTCTGATCGTCGGACAGCATCGGGACCATGCCCAATGGATCCAAGTCGACCCTTGCGGTTCCCAAACAGTACCTGATCTTATATCTATGTCCGCTGGATGTCGAGAAATCCCGGAAAACACGAGCAAGACCCATCGCAAAATCCTGCAAAATTGATGTTTTTGCGATTCTCGATGTGTTCTGGTCGTCGGACAGCATCGGGACCATGCCCAATGGATCCAAGTCGACCCTTGCGGTTCCCAAACAGTACCTGATCTTATATCTATGTCCGCTGGATATCGAGAAATTCCGGAAAACACGAGCAAGACCCATCGCAAAATCCTGCAAAATTGATGTTTTTGCGATTCTCGATGTGTTCTGATCGTCGGACAGCATCGGGACCATGCCCAATGGATCCAAGTCGACCCTTGCGGTTCCCAAACAGCACCTGATCTTATATCTATGTCCGCTGGATGTCGAGAAATCCCGGAAAACACGAGCAAGACCCATCGCAAAATCCTGCAAAATTGATGTTTTTGCGATTCTCGATGTGTTCTGATCGTCGGACAGCATCGGGACCATGCCCAATGGATCCAAGTCGACCCTTGCGGTTCCCAAACAGTACCTGATCTTATATCTATGTCCGCTGGATGTCGAGAAATCCCGGAAAACACGAGCAAGACCCATCGCAAAATCCTGCAAAATTGATGTTTTTGCGATTCTCGATGTGTTCTGGTCGTCGGACAGCATCGGGACCATGCCCAATGGATCCAAGTCGACCCTTGCGGTTCCCAAACAGTACCTGATCTTATATCTATGTCCGCTGGATATCGAGAAATTCCGGAAAACACGAGCAAGACCCATCGCAAAATCCTGCAAAATTGATGTTTTTGCGATTCTCGATGTGTTCTGATCGTCGGACAGCATCGGGACCATGCCCAATGGATCCAAGTCGACCCTTGCGGTTCCCAAACAGCACCTGATCTTATATCTATGTCCGCTGGATGTCGAGAAATCCCGGAAAACACGAGCAAGACCCATCGCAAAATCCTGCAAAATTGATGTTTTTGCGATTCTCGATGTGTTCTGATCGTCGGACAGCATCGGGACCATGCCCAATGGATCCAAGTCGACCCTTGCGGTTCCCAAACAGTACCTGATCTTATATCTATGTCCGCTGGATGTCGAGAAATCCCGGAAAACACGAGCAAGACCCATCGCAAAATCCTGCAAAATTGATGTTTTTGCGATTCTCGATGTGTTCTGGTCGTCGGACAGCATCGGGACCATGCCCAATGGATCCAAGTCGACCCTTGCGGTTCCCAAACAGTACCTGATCTTATATCTATGTCCGCTGGATGTCGAGAAATCCGGAAAACGCGAGCATTTAATTAGCATCTAATTAACACTCAATTCTCAGATATCGCAGAATTCGATTCGATCATGTAGTGTTTCTAGCTTGATAGAGGTCGTTTATCGCGGTGGTAACGATGGGAATTTCACGAGTGCACCGCTGCGCTATCCGGGTGGAAAGTGCATTGTTTAGCGCGTGACATTACGGTGTGGATAGAGCGTGAAAGAGAGGGTAAAGTGATGTAATATCTTAATGCATCAATTTGTACGGCACTGTCTGTAATTTGCGAAATGCATCGGCGGAGACTCTTCGACTCTGCCTACGTTAATTGATCACTCCGTTGTAATTATCGCAGGAGCGATAGTTTCCGCGAGCGTTGGGCCTTCGCGTTTACTCGGCGCACCATCAGCCTCGGTAGCCGCGTTGGGTAACAAATGACTAGTGATTACGCGAAGGATCATCATTCATCTGCGAATCGCTCCCCCCGCCGCGCCGGTAAAAGAGAAGGAGAAGCGGGGGCAAATCGACATACGGCGCGAGTTGACCAGCACAATTTATTAGTCGACGTCATTATTTTCTTTATTCTTTCACTCGTCTACACTAGCGATGCAACGTATATTCGCGTGCGCATTTTTTCTAATATAGATCACGCGAATTTTTTTGGCAATGAAAAAGTGAACGCAACGTATAAAACGACAGGCGGAATTATTTAAACGAAAAATTCGCCTGCCTTAACAAATGCTGACTGAAAAATGAAGAGATAAAAAATAATGTAATCTCTATATTATATTAATATTTATATTCGCATTTGTACTATACTTTGTCAACGTAACTTGAATGTCAGCTACGCAGAGTTAGGTACGAAAAGCTCCTGCAGGGGACAAGCGAAGAAACAAAACATATTTATTTGCAATTCAAACGGTTTCACTTGACGACCACTAATTGAACCAATACCTTGTCCTCGCCTGCCTACCTTTTCTGTCATTAAAATTATATTTATATTATAGGTAGTATATATTTTTTTCATTCGTTTTTTAATCGGTAGGTCTTGGCGCAGTGGTTTTTTTTAAATAATTTATTCTATTTCACATTTACTAGTTTATTTTATTTCACATCTACTAGACTTTGCCATTCGGGTTTTCTTCAAAAATATACCATCGAATGCTCCGTTTCTCCATTTGTCTCGCAAGAAGCTCTTTCAGAAGCGACGATTGGCTGTTCGAAAATAAATGTCTTTCGATTTTGGTCGAAAGCATCGTTTAAACCAGATGCGCGCGTAATGATTCGAAATAGCGTTGCAGTGTATTGTTGCTAAAAATCGCGTTGACTTGAACGGTTCGTGGTTCACGACGGTTTCGCTTCTCGTTTACACGCTATTGTTTCCCGCCTACGATTATAGTATAAACGAATAAAGTGAAAAGAAGTCAGACTTCGCGCCGGACTTCCAAAGAATCTTTTCATCCATAGAAATAAATTATACTCGGTAGCCGTTATTTATTCTGGTTCTTCTATTTATCAGACAATCGGCCTCGCCGTCAATAGCTGCTTGCTAATTGCAGGTTAGATTTTACTCACAATCACATATTTCAATTAGTGCCGGCACACTGAAAATCCATGTTACCCGAACCTTTCGGTCTGTACTCTTTGTAACGCCTCGTCAGATCTCGTTTAATTAATATCATCGTATAAAATAATTAAAAAAATTTTTTTTCAATCCGTTTCATTCGTTACATTCACCATCCCTGTTTTTATTTCGAGCATAAACTCCAAACTTTGCTTGACGTTTCGTGACGCCGAGTAAAATAAGGGCAGCATCAAATGCTACGACCACGATTAAATTAAACTCGGTTGACACGATATCTCAATTTACACGAAACCCATCAACTCGAAATTTGCCGACTATTTTCAGCATATATATCTTTATAGCGAGTGTTCCAACAATTTAAAACTTCTCCCTCGTTCTCCTCCAATAAACAAAAAACGCGTCAACAGCCTCGGAACCATTTTTCTTCCTATTCGACGCCATTTCGTGGTTTGTTCCGCCATTTTGTTGCGTCGAAAGATACGCGCAACGTGTATCGTGTTTCGAAGAGCTTGCAGCTTTTTCCGTACGTAGGCAGCCGCACGATTCTGTGCCGGATCGAAATCACGGGTGAAGGTTGTGATAAACTGACAATCGTGCGCGTACGTGGCTCTATTTCAATCGTTGCCACTCGCGAAGAGGTTATGTTCACTGCGCGGGGTAAACAGAGCAAGTGGCCTCGTAATTTCGTGGTAAATTACGTAGTAAATTACGTGGTAAATTACGTGGTAAATTACGTAGTAAATTACGTAGTAAATTACAGGTGGGTAAGGGAGGCGTCAGTCTTATACCTGGCCAACCCCGAAGTCGGGCAAGTGGTGTAAAGTACTTGTAATCTGCGGGGTGGGGCAGCCTAGATCAATGACAAGATAAGGTTCTTGGGAAACACAGCGTGGCCTTCCACTGGTTGTCACGCCGCATTCGGACCTACATTCTCGAGTATCAATTAGAACCTCTTACGTTTATTGGGCGATAAAGTCGCTCGTTGCCGGGTGGGTAAATTTAAGGGTGTTATTTAGCACGGGTACATAAAATGACCGCGACAACTTGTTGCTCCCTGCCCTTTATTTACAATCGAAACGACCATAACGGAATTCCACGTTTTATAAGCACACGCGTGGATGTTGCATTAACGACATTTTACGGTTCGCCTTCTACGATCAGTCGACGACGCTGACGCCTACTATCGCGCCGACGTCGTATAGTCGTACGAATTCGTGGTCATTCGAGGATTTTAGTGCTACCTTGTTCTTGTATTAATCGGAACCGCGGAGTTATCGCTCGTGTTGAAATTGCCTCTCCGTGCTCCGCTTTTATATGCCTCGTGGATCGAATGGTATTTCCTCAATGAACATAGTACTCCGTCGTAGAACAGGAAATCGACGAGGTCCAATTTCACATCTTCGCCGGTTTCTCCGAAGTGCGGAAAAATGGGATTTGAAGGAGAAGGAGCGAACTTTACAGTGCAGCATACAGCGTTACATCGGTATAATCCAATTAACTGCCCTTTCCACAGGGGTCGAAGCTTTTTGCAAGCTGCTGAAATACAAGGGGAAAATTATTTACATCGAGAAAGCATTAAATTCCGTCGAAAGTCGGTGCTTCGAGCTTTGGAATGCGGTTTATGAAAATATTTTGCACAAAAATTGGACCGCAGGGTGAAACAAATCGCAGGGTAAATTTGAAAATTGTATTTTAAATGTTTTTTTGAAAATTTTTATTTGGGGTTTTTGGTTAATGTGGAAAAAAAACGGGGGTAGAAATTATTATATTGTACAGGAGAATTTTCTTTCTCGCGCCGCGACGAGTTTTTAGTGACGGAAGCGTCATTTTTCCATCGAGCAGTCGAGGGAAATGGGAAAGCTTTACAATTGATATCGCGCGTCGCGTATCACACGCTCGATGGAAATACGAGAGGACTAATTTCCAGCATCGATGTCGAGCAGGAAATTTTCACGAGGCGATAATTTTTCCCTCGTATAACTCCGAGGTGCCCCGGGGATGCGATCGCAATGTATTTTCAAATGATTCCACGCTTCTCTTTCGCAATTTTATCGACGGATCGAAGCCGAGCGTATATCCGTCGCCCCGAACGCGTAAGCAGCTCTCACCTCTCAACGATATTAATTAATGACTCGAATTTCCTCGCCGCAGCGGAGGAGACAGTTGGAAATGTCGAGACCTCAATTAATTTCATCCCGTCGATCGAGAGCGAATAGACGTTTCGTATCGCCGTACGCGCGGCGAATATCCCGCGAAAAAAGTACGCCGCCAACAATTTCAAGTCCGTCGAGAAACGCGGCGAACGGAAGTTTTTTCATCTTCGAATTAAGATCCGTGATCAGCGAATCTGCACGCGACTCGCCAACGAGGGTGCATCCCGAAATATCTCCCCGTGACGACGTATGGACTTCAAACAATGCCGGCTAAATTTAGCGGAGGATCCGCGAAACCGCGAAACGGCGCGTTCCATTCGCGCGGATAAATTCCGATCCGTATCTCGTCGTAGCACTGCTGTCGATAAACTAGCCCCGAAAATTCGCGACGACCATCGAGTCCGCCCAACAACTCGAAGAAACGTGGATTTTGGCGACGAAATGAAAATGCCACGCCAAAAATCCGCGCATCGCGAAAGAAGCAGGAGGAATTTCAGGAGGAAAAAAGGGATGTGCAAAAATTGGTGAAAATAAATTACGACAAATCGGGTGCCTCGTGGCGCTCGATGCCCAGTTGAACAACTCTTCCTCGATGAAATAACCCTTTGATGAGAAAATCTGTAACCACGCCTGAAAATAAACGCATCGATGCCTGTTCCCTGCCAATTTTACCGAATGACCTTGAAAACTGCTGCGGTCTATAGGAGGCACTTTGTTGTACAGATTGTTACAATTGACGCGATATCTCCCAGAATTTTCGGGCGAAACAGACGAACGATACTTCATTCTAATCTGCATGAAAATACAAATCGTGCGAGTATAACGTTGGAGATACTCCTCGAGCAATTTTACATTTTGAAGACAGTGAGGTCTTGCACCAAGCATTTATTGCGGCAGACAAAGACGCAGCGATAGAAATCCAAAAAGCTACAGTTGTGACGACACTTGCGTCGCTACTGGCGTGTTACTTTACTTTTCATATGAAAGCATTCCCTCTTGTATACAGAAGTAGTTTGCAGTTTCTCGTATCCACCAGTATCCACCACGGTAGCTCAAAATTTGTTAAGAACTCTCAAAACGTGTACAGTCTCGATAAATCAAAGTTTGATGTGAATTGGTGATAAACTACATAGTTACAATTCTGTATTACTGCATGTCTTCATACTGGCTATCTGACAAGCGGTCCAAGTACAGTTAAGTTTGACTTCTTCACGTTATACGAGTATGCATCGTTATGCGTCTTCTTTTTTTTTTTACAAGAGCCAAAACAACGAAACACCCAAAATGTGTCGCCAGTAAAAAATACACCTCGAGTCAATCGAACGAAATGTTTGAAGCGTTCCTGAAAACTGAAACACTGGAAGCGCGTTGAAAAGGCGACTTTCAGAGAATGCAACAAGCGCATGGCATCGATGAACTCAAAATGTAGAGCGTATAGCTTTCATGGTGTGACGTGAAATTGCGCAATTTCACGATTCGCGGTGACGTTGGTAGAGAAGGTTTTTGTGAAACCACCCTTGTTTGAAAACGTTTAGTTGGCGATGGCAGCGGAGAGTGGTATTCTCGGAGTGATCGTTATCTTACCGCGATTCCACTCGGCTGCGCTACACTCGGCTGGGTAAAAACTTTGTATGTCCTCAGTTTATACGGCATGAGATATGGCGCGGAGAAGAGTTGTATGCCGTGTATGCAGCTTGTCCGAAATGACAGATTGGGTAGTAGCTCAGGCTGCACGACTGCCGGGGCATAGTGAGTGGTATACGAGCGCTATGCGAGTAGCTTGATAGGTTTATGGCGAGTCTAACTTCGTCTAACAATAATAAGAGCCTCGCTCGATTGACTAATCACCTTTCGGTTTGTTATTACACGTTCTTCTGCAAACTCATCCGGACAAAGTGCAGATCGCGCACCTCGAATAATATCTTTTCCATTTCGACTCCAAACAAACATATCGCGCCCCGATCGGTTGCCTCACGATTTTTTCCCAAGAACAAGACAAAACCCAGTGATTTAACGGAAGTTGAAATCTGTCCCATCTATCGAGCCTATTTCCACGAAAATTGCGACCTGTCCGGTCGTTTTTGCGCTACGAGGCATAGTGGTCAATTTCGATAGTCAATTTCGGCGGACGAATCAGTCTAGACCCCGTAAGTATAAACCGATTTTGATTTTTTTCCCCATGATTTGCTGGTCATGAACTGCTCTTCAACCACTTCTTGGAACTAAAGCTTCAAATCAAAATGGTGGACTCAAAATGGTGTCGTTAGATGGCAACTATATCACGAAAGCGCACCAACGCGCACGGACAGGCGCAAACGCTAGAGCAATTTGTAACGAGCGGATAAAAAAATAGATACAAATCGGTCAACGTTTAGGGGTCCAGACTGAGTTGTCCGCCGAAAGTATCTTTCGAGGTAGCGCGCGACGATCCTCGGTGAGGGGAGAACTCGTTGCGGCGCGAGGCCCCCGGATTTGCGATCAATTTCGTAAGAGATCAGCCAACGTTTTGACTGGGACCTGTTGTTGGGTATTTAAAGCATTAAGAGATACTTGAAAGATCGTAAAAAGTAATCTCAAAGGCGTTTTAGGACGAGTGATGTAATTTTACGGCTGTTTCACGATCTATTGGGGTTTTATGTGGACGAGGAAGCCGCGGGGGAGCATTTCGCATTGGGGTTATAGCTCCCATGGTGTCATGGCAACACCCATGACTCATGGTTCATCGCCGTCGAAACGCATTCCCGTTGCAGAGTTTTGCTCGGCATTAGGATTCGCGGAGCTTTCGGCTTCGCAGGATACTGACCCGGGACGAGAACGGCGCCGAGGCAATTTATTATCTCTAGTGCAGGTAAACGATCTCGGAAACAGTTTGAAACACTTTTACAACTTTGTCAAGTATTCTCCGACCATAGATAAAGATTCATTGATCGAGAGAGATAGAATCCATTCGATGGCTCAAGGCGAAGAATATCGCAGACTCGTTCGACGACGCGATTACGATGAAGTACGAGCGACCTCGGATAAACGCTTTTACTTAATATTTATCGTCGTCGTACGGCTTGAAAAAAAAAAATGGTTGCCGGAATGCTGGCGACAAACCGACGAACCGAAAAGTTCTTTGTCATTTTTCGATCCGTTCGTTATTTATCGAGATATTCGCGATCGAAGTCGGGCCAATCGGAGCGCGCGACTAGGCACGCCCCGAGCGTCAGTATACTCGCGCCCAATGACAGTGCCGTGCAGGCAGCGCCACCTATACGCGCGGCGCTCAGATTGGCCTAACTTCATTGATCGATATCTGCTCAACGGAGGATCGGATCGAAAAATGGTAAAGGACTTATCGACTCGGCTCGTCACCGGGAATCACGCGGTGTTGACAGAGTGGACAATTTTTCAAGTATATCTCGAAACGATTGTGTTAAGGAAAGTATCTTCAGGGTCGATGTGTCCTTCGTGTTCGTTTTGCCCTGTCGTGTTAGTCTGTACTCCGAGTGTTATTCGAAAACCATAAAAATATACTTCGCATCTGTAGAAAAGACTTTGCGTAGGAAGTGGATATTATTTTCTGCTTCTGCTCGTAGAAAGCACCGTCGAAAGGGGGTTTCGAAAGTCTGGGTCAAATTGGAAATTTGTCAGCAAAAATAATCGAGGGTCGATGGATTTTTGAGGAAAGTTGGGGCTGCAGCTTTGTTGGGGGTTGAAAAATCCTTGGTTGATATTTTTCCGGATCCGGTGCCCTTCTGGGTTTGTCTCTGGTGCTTCGACGTCACGTCGTCGAGCGCAAGCGCGAAGCTTATCGATCCGTCTGATTCCAAGCTTAGCCACGGGGCGTCACTGGGGTCGCTGTTCGATGCATGCCACCCAAAAGAATAAGAAAAAAAAGGAAAACAGAGGAAACAAAAAACACTTTCTCGAATCGTTGCAGCCGGCTCTTTCAAGGTTAACCTATAAATATCGGGTCTCGTGCAGGTGTACTTCCGGCTTTCGATTACCCTCGTTCCTAACGTTCGCGACTCGCCCAAAAATACGAACGCGCAGTGATTACACGTTGACGATAAGGTCTGTGACAACTTGGCGCAACTTCTAACCTCACACCTCGCGCGAATTACTTCTCTCCATATCTCTGGTAAGTAGCACTTCCGGTATTTATTTTCTACCCGGAAACAAACGAACAACGACGATTTTTCACCCTTTTGTTCCATTTATCACGATTTATCGCATCATCGTAGCTCGAAAACGCAAAAGCTTCGCAGAAACTAAAAATCCAAAAAGCTGTATTTTTTGCAAAAAAAATCCTATCCGAATTTTTCAACGATTCATCGTCAGCTGAAGATGTTTTCTTTTGAACACCGCATGATAGTTCTCCTTGCGATGATTTTTGCAACAATTACACAGAATTTAGCAATCAAGCGTAAAATTGCAAATTTTCCCCCCAACTTCCGGCAGCTGTATCTCGCGGTGAATTTTTTTTAAAGCAATTCCGTTTGCAATTTCGAAAAGAGCGAAGTTTTTCCGATCGTTTTCCTTATTTAAACTTTGCTCTGCGAATTTTTTCGGTCGAGTTATTCTGCAAAGTATAAAATTCGACGCAACTGGCAACGAATTATTACGCGGAAAGTCTCGAAATATACATTTGAAGATCGAGTGCACTCTTTCGGGTTCGATTTCAGTTTTTACCGTTATATATCGTCGCGTTTACTTTATCGCGTTCGGAAACGTGTGAAAGTCTCGTTACCAATTGTGGCTGTAATTTTGAAGCCTGTGGGGTGCAATAAAAAAAATACGAAAATGCAGGGAAAAAAAATTCGTTGGCAATTTCAGATCCGTGGAATTTTTATTGGCATTATTTTTATTATAAGAATTGAGAGACCGGGAAAAACTGGGCAAAACTGTTGAGAAAATGTTCGTTCGACGTTCGAAATTGCATCGATTCGATTTTAAACGGATGATATCAAGTACACGTGCAAATTCTAAGGCTCAGCGGAGTATGAAATAATTAAGCTAACTCTCGCTGGAGCTTCCATGCAATTTTGGCGATCCGTCCCACCGACGAAACTTCCAACCAGATTATAAAACTAATCGAAAATCAATAGAAACTTCGCACGAGGGAATTTACTCCGAGCTACGCGTGTGCGTCTCCTTCGTTTGACAACATCTAACACCATTTCACCACTTTTATCTTCATCACGCGACTCTCTGGTAATTTTACATCCGGATTTGTTCCGTAAAATAAAAATTAACAGGAATGTTTAAAAAAAAAAACACAAATCAATACCAATATTATTATCCGATGCAGAGCTACTTCTTTTCGTTTGTTGGTTTTTATTATTTTCTTTCCACGTCGACGGACTGTAATTATCGTTTGTCGGAAATCTGCCCGAGCGTTAATTTTATTCTTGCGTTTGAGTCGTTCCTTTCCGAACAATGGACAGAACGAGTTTTTTATTTGTTTTGCACGACGCCGACGAATATTTGAACACTAGACTGGCGATTACATTTTAACAACTTCGCGTCGTCGCATTCATTAATTTTCCTCTTTTCCGTTTTCATCTATTATATTCCCCACGCATTCGACGGTAATTACAAACGAATCAAGAATTCTGAAACACAGATATCCGTAAGTAGTGTTCCCATTCACGGAGGTCATTACTCAAATTGTTGCCGACCGTGTTGAGTAGCAGAGAGAATTTACCTGATTTTTCAAAAAAATATCATCCTCAACATTTTAAGATCTCCCTGATTTTTTATTGCATATTCACACCCTCCGGGCAAACTTGCGTACGTTTTTGTAGTGTTCGCACAAAAATTGCACGGTTTCGGGGGCGTCAAGTGATGGTGACCTCGCCGTTGACCTTGAACTCGAGTTTCAAGGTCAAATAAAGGTTAACTTGGATTTTCCACATGGAAATCTCTATTCCATATTATCTAGGTGAGACTTTAAGCTCGAAATTTGAGCTGAAGGTCAACGGCCAGGTCACCATTATTCGACCCTGCCAATTTTCGCGTGTACATTTTTCTCGTATCTTGCGCAACCTCGGAGATATTAGGCCCGGAGAAGTTGACGCCTAACGCCCTGTAGCGAGAAAATAAAGCAAAGTTGAAGAAGAAATTGTCGCGTAACATACGCAAATTTGCCAGGGAAACACGAACGTGCGATAAAAAAATTCGGATCTCCATGGGAAAAAACGAGGTTGACCTTGACATCACGTTGAGTGTATTCGCCTACTGAAAAAAAGTGTTGCCTCTGCATTTGATTCGAATCGAATGAATTTTAGCTGAAGCTTTTTCCGACGTAGGGTCGTTCTGTCAAGATATTAGCTTGACCCGAGATAATCGAAACACCTGGTAGCGTTGAAAAAATTATTGCGAAGCCTCGTTATATTTCGTGAAAGTTCCAGCGCGATACCGAAACAGTCTCCTCGTCGTTTCCACCCCGCTTTCCGACTAGACCCGAGCGAATTGATCGCAACTTGGTAAAATCATCCATCACCGAGTGACAGCCCTACCCACCACTTGATATTCCCTTGGCGCACCCAAGCCATGGGTATACAGTACACGCGCGCGTACGTACGCCCGGCGAAAATACACATAGATATATACGTATACGGCAAACGTTGCAGCACCCTCTGCCCTTTGGTCGGCAAACAAAAATTATACACATCTCGCGTTACGCGAAACGGCGTCGGAACAATGACGATAAGTACCATGATTACCCCGAACATTATTGTTTATACTTCAACCGCCTCTTCCGTTTTCCTTTCCTATTACAGCCCAACTCCGATTATCCTAGTCATTCCATTCATTTTTCCCTCCATCATCATTTCCGACACCTATCGCTCTATTATTCTCATATCACACGACGACGACGCGTTCATCTCATCTCCATAATCAAACACTTTCCCGATCACGATCTATTTTTTTTTCGCCATTTCACAGCACCACAAGGCTAATACTATACAATCAACAGTATTTTCAGAATACCGATCGCCTCGCTAACTTGGCGCAAGATATTCGTGAATTTTCACTATTATGTCCACTATTTTTTCCAACTTGACGAAAGATTGTGAAGATATTAATGAGGCATTTTATCGGAAAAGGGAAAATCTATTTGCATTATAAAAAAAAACAAAAAAAAAACATAAAAAAAAACGGACGAAGACTAAAAAACAGTGGGAGAAAGTTGGATGAAATATTATCGTCATGTTCCTGTTCGTATTTTACAGCGATAAAAGTTTCCTCGCCGATTTTCCGCGCCAGTCGCAGTCCGCGGGAAAAGTTATCGTCCGCGGGTCATCGAGTGGGGGTAAAAACGAGTAATAACGTGGAGAAGTTTTCGCGACGGATATGTCCTGTCATCGTCATATTCCTTCGTCCCGGTTTCGCGCGAACCAGAAGAAATACCGTAGGGTCTTGAAGGGAAGCGACCCTCCCTCTTCCGTATTACGGTACTGTAATACGGAAAAGAGATGGGAGCGGGGGGAATCATCATCCCCTTACGTGGCTAGATCTCACGTGCACCCGCACACTACTTCGTTGTTCCGCTGCCGGAGGGCTTACTCCGGTTGGCGTCGCGTGTGCCGCGGGTTTGGTAAGAAGCGTGTTGGATCGATGAGGTGAGGACAAGGAAATTCGTTCTGGTAACGGGAAAGATGTAGCCGTGGCGTTGATAACAATTTGTTGGAATTATCTCGAATCACAATTTCAGTACATAACTCGGCGTCGCGCATAGATCATTAGACCCCGGGCGGGGGATTCGTCGCATCTTGCGTACCCCTGTCTTTCCACTCCCGTTGTATGAGGAGGGAGACGAGTCAAAGTTTGTTAGACGAGCAGAAACGCTTCAAATAATTTGACAAGTGTAAAATTTCCTCGCTCGCTCGTATATCGTCGTTATAAATTGGCACGTTTCATCGCCCTAAAACCACGAAGACTGAACACTTTCCTTATCCCATGCAAGTTTCATTAAGGAGGTTGAGGCGCGAAAAGTAAAGTATGAAGACTATTTTCCATACATTTGTTTCGGTAGATTAGTTACTTTGGAAATTTTCCGAAGTGACCAAAGTTTTCTAACGAAGAGTTAGGAAGCTTATTGGCAGGGGAGTCCAAATTTCTTTAGGAAGCTTAAACTAATGAAAAATAACAATTACTCCATTTGTGCCGTAAAATCTCCGGAACGACATCGAGGTAATCGAGGTGCAGTTCCGCAAAGTGCAAACCTGCGCTTGAGTTCAAATTTTCGTGAAAAGCTTCTTCTCAGCTGAAAAATGACAACCCTAAAAGGATTTTTGGTGCACGAGTCCCATTCACCCCCACCCTCCCTCGAAGTGTTTCCCGTTTTCTCACTGTATCTCGGAAAGCATTGATTTTGGAAAAAAATATTTCCAACAAAAAATGAAGCTCTTAAAAATCTCTACAAGAAAGGTGGTATATATTTTTAACGTAAATGCGAAATTCTAGCTGGTAATTCGCAAAACTTAGGCCGCATCCGAAACACAATACAAACTTACGCGTGGCGGGGCACGATGAGGTGTTGTATGGTGTGCTATAGTGCGGTGCAAGCTGAAAAAAATACTCAACTACTAAAATGTATTTTTTCCCAGAAAATAGAACGCTTATTCCCTAGTTTAGATGAAAACAGATATTTTAAAAATTAGCTGCTGAAATTTTGCATTTACGGTAAAACAGTATAGAAGCTTTCTTGTAGCACTGTTTAAGAGCTCTATTTCTTGTTGGAAACATTTTTCTCTAAAATCAATAGTTTTTGAGATAGAGCGAAAAAACAAGAAAAGCTTCCTGTCGGTTTGACATTTTTTAGCTGAAAAGAAGCTTTGCCAAAAAATTGAGCCCAATCGGAGGTTCGCGCTTTTCGGAACTTTATCCAAAAGCTCGTTCGTTCCTCGCGCAGCCTCGAATGTTATCGTTCGAGCCACTTGTTGGAAAATTGTAAAAGTTGGTGGAATAACAACGGAAAGCAGGAGCAGCAGCAGCAGCAGCTTTGGGTACTCGGCGCGTAACGGATCCAGGGTTGTCCTAGCACCCGCGTCTGTTTGCTCGCGGTAAATATTGGACTATTATACGATACAATGCTCCGTTGTTTGGCCGTGCGCGGTCTCGTGAATAAATTATAACAGATTCGAATTCGTAGGTGTTCGTAGGTGTCTGGTGCCCTTTCCACGCCGCATTCCCCGTATCGATTTACCCGTCAATTCCCAATCGCGATTCTACTCATCGCCACCGGAACAAACGCTGCGAGCCGAAAATCTACGAGAAACGCCAAATATCGAGTCACACTTTTTCTACCGCGCGATTCGAGCGGAATCACCAGCCGTGACAAAAGCTTATCGGTCGCACCACCGGCTCATCTCTTCCGTGATAAATGCTCTCCCGACGAGTGCCGTTGGACAGAAACCTGGAAATTCGCTGCCTCGTTACCGAATCTGTCGATGTTGGGTCACGTTGCTCGGGAATATCCCTGAAAAAGATCTACTGCGCTGGCGATTTTCCGCTCGTATGATTCTATCCTCCATAATGAGACAATCTCAACGCCGCGCCGATGTTACGGTGAATTTCGCGCCGGACAAGAGCTACGACGGAGAGGTAAAGAGAAATAAGAAATAACGCGCAGGAGAAGAAACATTGCCCAAGTCAAAATTAAATATGCGATGTGAGTCTCATTGCATTGAAGTGTGAAATCATATGTCAACCTCATCGGCCTAAAAAAGTCGAAACTTCGAGCCTGTATTTTGAGCCTGAAAGGCTCGTTAACCAATAAGATCTTTCTACCGGCAGTGATGTAGGCTCCGTAGGCTCATTTTAACATTCTAGAATCGTGATTGGTAAAAGCGGACGAGAATACCATTAGTAGGCTGAAATTACGATTCTGGTACTCGCGTCATCCTAGTATGAAAAATCTAAAATCGTAATTTCAACCGAAATGCAACCATAAATGGGTAGATTTGAGCAGGAAAGTGGCGAAAATAGTCGTTGAAAAATTGCCATTAGTGAAAAAATCTCCAACGAATCTGTCTATCACAGTTACTGAAAATTTGCATAAAAATAAAAACTCGAATCGCGATGAATTGCCACATTGATATTTCCGTAGCGATTAAAGCGAACGATTTTCGTTAAATTAATTGCCAATTCCCTGGATTCGCCATTTGCTGTCCTGGTTCGCGTTGCCGAACGGTTCTTGCACTAAGAATCAAAGTTGTGCTTGTGGACTCTTGTAAAAGCTCTTCGTAGCTCAAATACTCACACCTGCAACATACAGCTTTTGGCATGCTTCTTCCATTTTATTTATTTCATTTGTTTCATTTATTTTATTTATTCTATTCATTTTATTTATTTTTTTAATTTTTTTAATTTTATTTGTTTTATTTATTTTGACGTGGCGTTTTTAAAATATTTAACATGAAAATAATATTGAAATGATCATATTATTTTTTAATATTTCATAAATTTAGGCATTACTTTCACGTTACCTGTGCAAGGGTTGATTCATTCAACTGTCCTTGATATCCCCACCTCAAGTTGGATACATCTATAACTCTCCAATCGCCCTGTTCAATCGCAGGCACTTTTTTTTGTCGAAGATACGTTTTATATACCTCTTTACATTGAGACGTACAGTAAAAAATTGGTCGTCGCTGTGTTAAGTGCTAGAATTTGTGTCTATATTATTTGCCATTGTAGTGTATTGGCTTACCACATGCGCTAGTGTCGTTCGATCAGTCCATTATAGGTAACGTACTAGAATGTTAACTTATTCGCGTCCCAGAGAATCTTAACACAGGTTTGAGTTATTTTTTTACATAGTGTTGTAAGGCATACCCAAGCATAAGGCATAACACAGATTTCGTGGCAAACGTGCACGAAACATAAAAAAAAATGATTTGGTTATTCGCGTTTCATTCGTCGTATGGGATCGCGAGATCCGGCTTCGTAATCATTCGGGTGAGAATAAGAATCGCACTTTAATCGCCACGCTGCATCGAGGAGCAGTAACTTCAAGATGGCAATGTCCCTCGTTCATAATTTATGGACCCCGCTATATGGCACGGCAGCGGGAGGAGACAGACAGGCACGAACAAACCGTGACTGCCTTTTCCAGTATCAGAGGGGAAATCAATAAAGTATAAATACGACGGAGCGGCGGTCGTTGCATGTCGTTGGAAATCCGCTCCTTGTCCGAATGTGAATCTGAAAGAGCACTACACGCGAAACGTGGCTGATCGATGCGACGAAGCTTGCGATTAATTAATTCTTTGAGAGGAACCGATTTTTGAAAATTCAACTTCCGCCCGACGATGCTGAGGAAAATCGTGGAAAAATTGTGAAAGTAGAGTTCGCGTCGCGGGGAGATGTCGACTTTTCAGACAACGTATGTGGCTCGTCTGGAAATCCTGTTAAATAATTTGTATAGGAAGCCCAGAACTATTTGTAACCAGGTCCCCTCGAGATTGTAAATGTTTGGTTAGGCCTCTGACGGTTTTCAGGAGTTGTAAACGGTTAGCGTCTACGCCTACGGTAGGAACTGGAAACCTGGCACGTCCCTTTCGTTATCTGATGTGTTCTCGGTAAAAACACGTGTGATTCCGGTGTATACAGTCGGGTTGTTCGTGCAGGATCCTCGAAGGATCTTTTTATCGCCGTACAGAATATTAAACATTTCCCTTGGATCTTTGATTTTCTACGGAGGCAGAGATCCACGGCGATCGACGCGCGTGCCTCGGGAAAATAAATCGTTCTCGTAAAAGTCAGTCGTTAGCGTTCAACGAATCTCTGTAATCCTTTCCCCTCGAATTCGAGTAGCAATTCAACAAACTATGCCACGCGATAACGTCGACTCCGAAACACCTTCGAAAACAAATGCCGTTTTACGATTAAAAAACGCAAAAAAACACGAGAACCAAATTGCAAAGGCTAATTTGTGCACAAATTGAACTATAATTAGACGAATAGCTACAAGTTAAATTTGACAAATTAGCTCGTTGCCTTCGAAGAAAAGAAAAAAATGTCGCCTCTCGCGGGGTGAAAACAAATTCGTAACGTAAACTTCCGAGTAATTCGGGAAGCTGCTGTATGTATACGTTTTCCACGATGGTGTCTTCCCTCGGAGATGTGGCCGAAATAATAGCGTTGCTAATCCCTGCTTGAAAAAAATTATCACGCGTATGGGGGATTTTTTTAATTATTACTCGCCTTTACAAGTGCTGACTATTTAGTTTTGCGGGGAATTTGGTTGAAAATGGAGTAAACTCGTCCGTGGAAAATTATACCGAGCGGCTTTGCACGCGGAAATTAATCGGACTCTCGTTACACTGTAAAACAAATGACGGCACGTTTTACCCGTTTTCGCGCTGCTAATTTGAGGAAATGCGAACATTTATTTAGGGACGGTTGTTTTACAAGTATTCCGGCGCAAAAAACGATTCGCCATCTCGTCTAGTGTGGCAGATACAAAAAAAATAGAAACGTGAAGAGATATTTAACTGTGAGAATTTCTTATATTCTCGACGTGACGTAATTTTTGCTAAGTACCAAAAAATCATCCTCACCAGAAGTTCTATATTTCCTGTTCTTTCTAAACTGTAAACAATTTCGGGATCGATTTGTGGAATGGATATTTTTTGACCGCGAATGGATATTTTTAATTCACTGCGAGAAGAATTGTATTTTTATTATTGGAAAAAGGAAAATTTGGAGAGAAAACATTATTTTTACTCCGAAACTCCGAGTGAGAGGGGTGAACATTTTTTATAGGATGGATTTCGACATAGCTAGGGAAAACTCGTCTTTTCGAGTAATCGCGGTTGATGCGAGGCTGGCGTCAACTAAGCCGACATCAACTTCTCATCGGCTACCTCGTTAGACCGGCGAGTGTAGTGACAAATTGGGAAAACTGCTGCCGACAAATAAATGCGCATAAATCGATGGCATGTGGCTCGTTTTTTTTTTTTTCATTATTTCGGTGCCCAACATCAGCTCGAGTCTGGGGTTCTACGCTGAGAGGAATTCCAGGTTAGGACCACTACCTTGAAGGTAGTTGAAACCATCCCTGACTTTTTTATCCAGTCAGAATTGTAAGAGCTAGTCTAGTCGAAGTACCGTGGAAAAGTAGTCGTGGTAGCTAGGTTTTTGCGCTGCTGTAACTTTTTCATCGGGTTACAGCTACCAGATTTCAGAAGCTAAATAGACGAGATGTACGAATGATTTTCAGCTCCTGATAATAGTTGTAACGACTCGAATCAAACACGGTGCAGTGACTTTCGGAGCTAGGTACTGCTACCAGCTTTCTCACGCTGCAGTAGCCAAACGAAAAAATCCTCTTCGACTACAAACGATAGCTGTGGCAGCTTCAACATTTTTAGAGTTTCGTATTGCGAGCAAAGATTGCGATTTCGCGTCTCGAATGGTTCTCGCGGATAGCGTTTCGGCAAGCGAGACGAGACGAGAAATGCCGATATCGAGACTCGCTTCGAGCAATCGAACGTTGATGCGTCATCTCGGTTGAAAATCTTGAATCGGCGAGGCGTTTCTCGTTCTCGGATTTGGCAGGCGAGCTAAAATCTCGACTCGATCTAGTTTACGCGACAGCGCGAGCCTGTTTACGCGACAAGGCGATATTCGAGCCCCGGGTAGGACCAGCTACAATTTCAAAGTTACTTCAACCACATTTTCTTGGTACGGTAACGAAACTGCCTAGCCGAGGACAATTGAAACTATGTTACCTAGTCATCGATACCGGAAAGCTCTAATCGGTTACACTAGCTACATTCACGGGTTACCATCGCCAGAAATCTAGTCGCAGTAGCTAGAAAAAGTAGTTCCACGTGCTTTTCTCGAATAACTTTTTTTCCAGCTACCCCGACTACGTGCCATTTCTCTCAGTGTAGAACCCAACCCTTCGCCTCGTCATTTTCTCATGTACGATTCGAGGAATTTTCGACCTCGCGATGTGAAATTCGCAGCCGATTTCTCGAATCTGGGGAAAAGAGTGGTCGACACGAATTCGAGCCTCGCGCTCTGCGTAAAACTATCGTCAGAGGTAGCCACGTGCGTCGGGGTGAATTTCGAACGTCTCTGTTAGCATAGCTGGTTCGCATGACGCGGCTCGAGCGCGAGCGTCGCGACGCTCATCGGCGCTAGGCATCGCCCCGTGAACGGACTAGGCCACGCTGTTATGAGGGCAATAAACAACTCGTTAAACGGCCGTAAACTACACCCTTGAAGCTTAACTTACACCGAGAACTGATTTTAACTCATCACCGCCGACTCATCGGCGTGCTTATTGAAAAATATCACCACGGAGGTGAGACTGCTATTCTCATACCAAATTTTTCCCCCAATTTCAACGAAACTCACCATTTTCTACCTTCCACTCGCCAAAAAGTATAAAAATCTCATTCCCAAATTTTCAGTAATTTTCCATTCGTATTAACGAGAAAATTAATCTTATTGTATTGTTTTTATATTATTTATTGCTCATTGTTTATATTTATGCGGGTTTTTTAATTTTTTTTAACTGCAATTTATTTTCTCATTTTTTAGATTTTCAAATTTTTCTAATTTTAATTTAAAAAAATGGAAACAATTTTTTATTGGGAAAAAATATTCTTATTCGTCGTATTGACAGATTTTTGTCGTATTGACAAATAAATTCGTAAGAAAATTAAACGGGCCCAAAAAAATTGGGAAAATTCAAATGCAAATGTTTTTTTTCAATTGGTGAAAAAAGTGGGGTTTCCAGCCGAATTAAAGATCGTCGTTGCAACTCGATCCTCGGGAACCCCGTTGACAATCTCGAATTACCCCTGAATGTGCTCACGAATGTAACGCGGGTTTCCCCTCCTCGAGGGAACAGGAAGTTGCTTCAGGTGTTAGGTACGACGTCAACCGAAGCGTCCGAAGCGGAATTTACAATAGTTGTACGCTGCTACAACTAACAATGGGCTTCCAGTCGTCACAGAAGCACTCGGCTCCTGCCTCCGCCTCGCCAACCTTCGACAATACCTCGAGCCGAGGAGATTTCGTTGCCGGTGTTAATGATATGTACCTATTCTAATTTTGACGCTAAATTTTCCAACCGTCACGAGCATCGCCGCAACGATTTGTGTCCAGAACCACTTAGAGCCGCTGCAACGCTATTCAAATTAGTGTTTGCTTAGGCTCGTAAGTAATTACGAAGTGAATCACGACTTCGAAGACGTTGCATCTTGTTTCGGAGGCTAATATCGACGATGCGCTGCTCCCTTGCCACCTCGAGCTCTCGACTAGATACGTCTAATTTTACCCAATCCCTGGAATCCGCGATCGAAAGCCGAGCTTCGACTGCCAGGAATTTTCTCCATCGATTCCTCCCCCTCGAACGGGGTGTTTCGACGAATATTTAGGCTCCAAGAACAGCAGAGTAGTGGAATATCGAATGACGTGATCTTTAAAGCAAATGTCCAACGCTCCTTCTTGACCAAACTCCACCGCTCGTTTCCTACCAATCTCATGCTCGCCTCCACTTCTAGAAACGTAAGAACAAGCTTGGAAGATCAACCCGAAGACTGTTTTCCACCAGGAGTGGAGATACCCCTTCGACAACTTCCCTTCGCCGAACCGATAACTTTTTCTCCACCGTAGAGGAAACCGCTTCGCAGGGAGTACAATCCATCGAATTTGAGCTACGAACCATGGTGTAAGAATCATCCGCTGTATGGATCACATAAACCCAACGATTCATCGCCCCAGCTTATACCTTTCGATGGCTTCGATACAAATTTTCCTCGATACACATCCTTCGATAACTCTGACTCAAGATTCATCGTTGGACCATCGCTGCCTGCTCGATAGCCTTCGAAGATTGTTCTCGACACAGAAACTGGGAGAACCCGATCGATGCGTGGCATTTCTCAGTGCATTTCAATAGTAAGTAGAGAGAATTCTTGAAAAATCAGCATCGAAGGGAATTTTCATTGGTGAAATCTGCATCGATGCGACGAACTACTGGATTCCAGTGATATTTCCCCAGGTCCAGTTCTTGTACCCTCTAAAGACGCACTAGCATTTCCCATGGCGAGAATAGCTTCAGCTGAAACATGCTTAAGACTGGATACAAAAGTTGTTGCATTTCTAAAAAGCTTTCTATCAACAAATTTGTAATTCGTGGAGCAAAGACGAAACGTAGTACCGTTTACGACTTACATAGTACTGAAACGAGTCTGCTTACTACGTTAACATGGTAATTCTCCAATTTTTTCCCTCCGTGTATCAGATCTTCGAAATCGGTTAAATTAGTCCTGAGACGTTCTTCGTAGCTCTGGCAACGGAGATACTTGACGAGGTCACGTTCGGTCGTCTATCCCGTGTACAATCTCATTTGCTTGGAAGATTTGGGACATTTTGGAATTTTCGTTGCTCCGCGCGGTCGGTTTTTGAGTAACGTGCGACTCGCGAGTGCCGCGCAACGCATTATCACAGCGATGCATTGCGTACAACGCTGCGATCCGTGCGACTCGTATCGATCGGGGTCCCACGTATCAAACGAGCGTCTCTGTACCGTCACATCGCGTCCGTGATTCTTGTCACTTGACAAACCTGTCACTTTTGTTCGAGCATCGCACGAAATCGTGGGGGATGGGGGCGACGATATGAAGACATAATTGGACGTGTTTGGCCCCGTTGACAGTTCCCTAGTATTTATTTGACGTGTGACATGATTCCGGTGCGTCGGGAACGCTAGCCGTTGTCACATCTTCAATTAGCCTCTTGAACGCTACCAATCAACATCCATGTATTTCGTCGCCTTCAATTCTCGCCAAGTTCGTCGTTATCCATCCGCCCGACGACGCTGATCATTCTCAACGGTTCTCTCTCTCTTTCTCTCCGCGACATCCTTTCCTACGCTCCTCCCTCCGACGTTCCCGCCGCATCCGTTTCTTTCGTACGTCCAAAAAAAAAATCCATTTCCGAAATTTCCATTTCTGGACGAGAATGCGCCGAAAAAAATTCGCCTGGAAAACGAATTTTTCCCCCCACATTATTGGTAGTTGGAAACGTCGTAGATCATCTCATCGGAAGGTAAAAATGTTGAGTCGCGGGAAAAAAATCTGTCGTCAGGAGCGATGATTATAATTATTTTGCATCGTTTTTTTTAGTAGCTCGATAGTTTGTAAGTTTGGGGAGAAAATGATGTGCGATGAAAATGTCAGGGACGAACGTGGAAGGTCGGACGCAGCTTAGTCGAATCCGTTGAAATAGGTACCTAGTGGCCGGAGCGAGAAGAGCGAGAGGAAAACCTCAACGGTGCTCCGATGCGACGGACTCGTTTGGACTTTGACTCCTTTGCTTTTTTCTCTTTCGTCTGGACCGAAACCATTTGCACGAATCGGAATTATACGCTGGTTGTTAATGACTCGTTATTAGGCTCTGGGCAGGCAGGCAAACAAGCTGGAAAATACCACGAAACATAGCAGCTCGGCTGGCGTAGACGTTACGTAGAACCGAATGTAAATTTTGGAACCCGCGACACGAGTTGTTTTTTTCACATTTTTATGGATTTTTTTTTCCTCATATTTTCACGGAAACCTGTTTTTCACATTTTTACGAAAATCTTTTTCCATATTTTTCGTATTTTTATGGAATTTTTTCCCCATTCTTCTATGGAATTTTTTCCCCATATTTTTTTGGAATTTTTTTCCCATATTTTCATACAAGCTTTTTTTCATATTTTCATGGAATTTTTTCCACATTTTTCATATTTTTCTGGATTTTTTTTCATATTTTCATAGAATTTTTTCCCCCATTTTTTCATGGAATTTTCCCCCCCTATTTTTCACGTTTTTATAGAAAGCTTTTTTTCTCTTCATATTATGCATTTTTTTCTAGAATTTTTTGTCTTTATATTTTTACAGATTTATTTTCATATTTTTCTAGAGATCGTTTTTCATTCGTTTATATATTTTTTTTCATATTTTCATGGGTCTCCTACGAAGTAGGGGAAAACAGTGGGCACGTGGAGAATTTTGTCCTCGGCAACGAATCGATTGGAATTTCGCGCCTCGTTCGACGAACGTGACTGATCGTTCGTTCGTTCGTTACTTCGTCCATCGTTGTTCGTTTACCCGTGGATTTTGTTTATACAAGAATAATAAGAATTGAAAATGACGTGTTGAATTTATGGTTTCTAATCCGAATGCATGGAAGTGATTTCATCGTTATCAGTTATCGGCATCGCGCTCGAAAGTCTACACGAAAAAAGTACGGGAGAATATACCGACTTATCGGTATTATCAGCGTACGTTCCCTTCGAGCAGATAAGTCGCATCCCATGAGTTGCCAACGAGGAACAAAATATATCTTCACCCGTCCATGAGAACCGGATTCGATGCCATCGAAAAGACGACAACCAAGATCAAAAACAAAAAAAAACAACCCAATTTTCTCGAAGGTTCATATTTTACATTATTCCTCGCGCCTCTAAAATATTCTCTCGCGTAATACGCGCGAATCGACAGAAAGTGCGAAAAAAGTGAGAAACGTCGATTAAAAATATTCCAAGCTGGAGCAAATCGCAAAATAATATTGAACACGGAGGATAAAAAATGCGAATGAGATGTAAAATTCGAAGGTCGCAAATTAATGATAGAAAATGAAACCGACAAACTTGGGAGAACGAAGATGAAGTGGAAAAAACGTCGACGAAAATGCGAATCGAGAAGTAACGAACGAGAAATGAGAGTAGAACTCGAAGATCGAAAGTATAATAGGTAACGGCGAGAATTTGGAAAACTGAAGGTTGGAATGAGGGAAGAGAATTTTTTTCTCCAAGTAGATTGAAACGCGTTTTCCGAAATGTTGGTAGAAACGTAAGAAGAAAGATCGAGGTAGTTTTTTCTGATTTTTCTGTAGCTCGTGGAATAGCCGACGAACGACGTGGGAACAACGAGAGGATCGAAGCATCGACGACGCGTTGGTTCGCCGAAGAATAATTTTCCCCGAACTTTCACGACGGGACGCTGAGCGGACATATGTCTTCCAGATTCCTTCTGTCAAACCAAACACGCTTCTTATCTTGGCACCTACGCTCACGAACATTCGTCTTCTCAAAGATATCAGACATATTTTTAACTCGTTCCAAACTCACGAAATTAATAGATTTTTACCCGAGCATCAATTACCCAGAGCTTTCGGCCGCCGCTCGTTTTCCAAAACATACACGCGTGGACTCGCGTAAATTCACGCATCAAGCTCTAAACGTTAGCAGATGGTTAATAACGCTACGAACCATTCCCGGCGAGCACGGTTGTGTTGCAGCAATCTAACGGCAATTTTACCGATTCTACACTGAGAGAAATCGTACTTAGTCGGGGTAGCTAGAAACAAAAGTTATTCGAGAAAAGCACGCGGAACTACTTTTTCTAGCTACTGCGACTAGATTTCTGGCGATGGTAACCCGGGAATGTAGCTAGTGTAACCGATTAGAGCTTTCCGGTATCGATGACTAGGTAACATAGTTTCAATTGTCCTCGGCTATGCAGTTTCGTTACCGTACCAAGAGAATGTGGTTGAAGTAACTTTGAAATTGTAGCTGGTCCTACCCGGGGCTCGAATATCGCCTTGTCGCGTAAACAGGCTCGCGCTGTCGCGTAAACTAGATCGAGTCGAGATTTTAGCTCGCCTGCCAAATCCGAGAACGAGAAACGCCTCGCCGATTCAAGATTTTCAACCGAGATGACGCATCAACGTTCGATTGCTCGAAGCGAGCCTCGATATCGGCATTTCTCGTCTCGTCTCGCTTGCCGAAACGCTATCCGCGAGAACCATTCGAGACGCGAAATCGCAATCTTTGCTCGCAATACGAAGCTCTAAAAATGTTGAAGCTGCCACAGCTATCGTTTGTAGTCGAAGAGGATTTTTTCGTTTGGCTACTGCAGCGTGAGAAAGCTGGTAGCAGTACCTAGCTCCGAAAGTCACTGCACCGTGTTTGATTCGAGTCGTTACAACTATTATCAGGAGCTGAAAATCATTCGTACATCTCGTCTATTTAGCTTCTAAAATCTGGTAGCTGTAACCCGATGAAAAAGTTTCAGCAGCGCGAAAACCTAGCTACCACGACTACTTTTCCACGGTACGTCGACTAGACTAGCTCTTGCAATTCTGACTGTATAAAAAAGTCAGGGATGGTTTCAGCTACGTTCAGGCTAGTGGTCCTATCCTGGAATTTGAGAAAGCTCAGATCGGTTACGGTAGCTACATTCACGGGCTACTATTACCAGAAATCTAGTCGCAGTAGCTGAAGTAAAAGTAAAAGTAAAAAACGTTTTTCTCCTAGCTACCCCGACTAGGTGCCACTTCTCACAGTGCGCGTACCACGCTCACGTAACGGAGAACCACTGTCGCGGCGAATAGTAGTAATACGAATATAGTCGTAACAATGGGAATAGCCGTGCGAACAGGACACGAATCGTGTCGTATAGCCTCTAGTTAAAGGGGTGTGAGACCGGGGAAGGGAAAAAATGTCACCCAAACGTCAATCAATAGTTTCAGGGGGCTAAGTTCCCGGCCCTGCAATTCGTGCACCCCGCGTGAATCGACCTCCGTACATCCCGCTGCAAATACGGGGCAAGCGATAAATCTCCATCGTGCCGGATGGCCGTTCCGGCAACCCTTCCGCGTAGCCCGGCTCATCCGTTCGTCTCGAATTTTGCGTCGAGACCATCGGCGAAAAATGAAGATTTCGGTCCCAACATTTTCGCCCCGAGGCTCGACACCGAATACGAATGCACGTTCGGCACGAAACACTTCGGAGGATGTGAGATGCGATGTACCTTATCTGTGAAATACGGATAGTAGCTACCCAGATAATTCTCAGCTTTGTCGGCATACGGCATCGGCGACGACGAAAGCACGTTCGCTGACGAACGACCCTCGACTATTCAAAGTAAACTTGCTTCCACCAACGAGATAGACACCCTCGACGAGGCTTGATGCTTTAAAAAAAGCACGATCACGCCTGAACATTCCAGTTAGCTACTCGATTTTTCTCGAGCTTCGACTCACCAATTTGACCAGCGATTTATGCTTCAGAATATTCGAAGCTCGTCTCAATATCTCGCCCCTCCTCGTTTTCATTTTTCAATTTCAGAAAATATTTCAAACCCGCTGCAATCCAAAAAAGATCGTCTAACTTCAAGCTACGTGCAATTTTTAGCATATAGAATATTAAAAATTCAAATTGATGCGAATAATTTCGATGAGACCTTTCAACAACGTCTGACCAACAGAAGTGATTTAGAAACTTTTGGTAGATTTAGAAACTCTCGTCTACACATTTTGGACATTTTTTCGAACGAGCCATAATTTTATCCCATTTCTCTTTTGATCGAATCGCTGCGCCATTTCCGAATACTTCTGCAAAAGTCGATGCAAAATACAGATTTACAAATCTTTATCTACGTATATATTCCCTGAAACAGAAAGTTGAATAATATTTAGTAATAACTAGTGATAAAATTCGACAATTTTCCGAAAATTAAAGAAAAAAATCTCAAATTTACTGTGAATAAAACTTAGAGCTTGAATAGCGGTTCGACCTGTCCGTTAATCGAAAAATGATAAGAGACATTTTTTGTAGAGCGTTCAATTTCCTACAAAACCATGTGTTGCGCGTTGAAATCCGTTGATTGGTTTGTGAGCTGGAAAATTCTTTATAAAAAAAAACGTTTTTCCCCAGTTATTTAAATGGGGAACAGAAATCCGCGACGAGCGACCTCTAAATATTAATATTAGGGCTCCGCTCTTAACAGGCGCATTTTCTCAACCCGCTGAAGGTGTTTCAGTAGTGGTTTTGAAAAAAAAAATAGGCGGTTTTTTTGAGCCGGTCTAATGGATAGGTAGATAGATACATAGACAGATAGATGCCTATTTCTTTTTCTGTCATAGATCCCATCCCCGCGCACTTACGATACATTCGTTATTTTTTTTTTTTAGCAACCAAAACAATTTCTATTTGCTGGGTCAGCTAGTCGCTTCGTAACGAGTTGTCGCAGCTTTCTACTCGCTGGGAACAGAAGTTCCCAGGAGAACCGACGAAATTCCAGTTTTCGCGTAAAAATGTTATCGAATTTTGCGAACCTTTTCGAATATATGTATTCGCGAAGTTCAATTCGTTTGGCATTTTCACGGAAAATTCGCATTTCTCCAGCGCGTTTCGCGCGTATAGAAAAACTGCGCGCGTCGCACGCGAATTCGAATTCTCCGCGTTTCGTGTTTACCCTCAACTTTTTCGAATCCATTGAATTCCGTGTGCGCCGGTCTTTGTCGGCGTCACGGCGGCGCCTGGCGTCGCGAAGGCGGCTGCTTTGAGGGCACAGAGTGGAGCACTCGACGCCTTACGGCGTCCTCCCGCCACTGGCGTAGCGCGACGCCCGAATCACGAATTTTCTTATTCGCCGACGTCGTCGTGCGCGAAATTTTTCCTCGGGAAAGCTCGCTCGTCGCACCGTGGGAAATGATCGAAAGAATTGTACGCACGCGCCTATTTTGGCCATACAGTCGTAACGGCTTCTCCTTATTCTTTTCCAAATATCCTTAACATCATTATCCAGCTGCGAAAATGTTACTTTTCTGTACAGAATTTTTTTCGATTTTTTTTTGTTTTCAGAAAATTGGAAGAAAAAAACTACAGAGATTTAATTCCGAAGCTAAACCATTTTCGGAAAATAGGACGAATAATTCAACAAGTAGAGAGCGATCGAATGCGAAGTTTTGCGAAATTTCTAATTAGCGTCCCTATTTATCCTGTCAATAATTCAAACCTGGAATGTAGGATCTAGAATCTAGGCAGGATGCAGATTTGTATTTTGAAATCGAAATTTCTACTCGAGACTTTATTTTAAATCCAAATTTTATAATTTCAAAAAATCAAGAATCTCGAATTTCGGATCTAATTTTTGTAATTCGAAGGTCAATTTAAGCGATTTTAGCTTTAATTAGCTGTTGAGGTCCGGGATTATGAACCTTTGATCTACAGGTTCAGAATTCAGATTGAAAGTTTGAAATTTGAGCTTGAATGGGGGCTCGAGATTGGGGATCTGATTTGAGATTTTGTCATATTCACACGGAGCTCCAAATTTTTAACCCAGGCACGAGGTTTGGCCTCTACAGGCGTGGTCGAGTGTGGTCTACCTTCGGAAATTGCTGCCCTCTTGTAAATACTTCTCGTCGATTGTGTGTTCTTAGCAGATCTGGGGAACACTATTATTCTTCGAACACCCGTTAAACACGCGATCGTTTCTCTTCATCGAGCCCAAAGGTAGGCCGCGTGAAAAGCTGCACACGGAACGTGCGCTTTGCCATTATCGTCGTACACCTACGACGCCGGTGACACCGATGCTCCGCGAAGCGAAAGCTCCGCTCTTCGTTAATTCCGCGCATCGATCGATTTTTCCCAAACCGGACCGCGCGTCTCCGACAACTAGGTGGCAGAAGATCGCGGAGGACCAAATTCGTCGTCGGAAAGCGAATCCAGGGTTAATAGGCGGTAGCCGTAGGTCGTCGAAACTGCTACGCCCGTGTTACTTCGCGTGCAGCCCACCAGGCTTCGCCCTACACCTTGCTGCACCCTTACCCTGGCTCTCAGGCTGCAGCCTACAGCCCCTCGAAGAATAACCTCAGAGCGAGAACCGGGGCCAGAGTCGGAGCTCCTCCGACCCCCGTCCCCTCCGACTAGGTAGAACCCGCACACCCGGTGTAAAGCAGAGTCGCACTTTGATCGCCACTCAAACATTTTCCCTCTCATCCCCCTAGTGGCCTCTGCCACCAACTAATTACAGTGTGCATCAAAGAATTCATCGGTGGGGTATACGCGACGCGGAGTGGTAGCCTTGTGTGAGTGGTTTTCAAGCCTTGCTATGGCACATCCACACCGCGACGTGGCGAAAAACACGGATGTGTCGGGTTGGGACGGGCGACGGAGAGAGAGAGAGAGAGGGAGAGAGAGAGAGAGAGAGAGAAGTCATTGCCTGTATGTCACCAGGCATACCGTCATCCGCTGCCGTAAAGTAATTTCTCCTTTCGCAAAGGTCTTCTGTGGCGCGGGGAAAAAGAATGTTGCTCGCGCGTTCGCTGCAAAGTTTTGAAAAAATCTTTCCTCGACACCGCTACCGACGGCTATGTAAACGTGGTAAATCGAAAAATCTCGACTCGGTTCCCATCATGCATCGCTGACTCGCTCGCGCAAGCATTCCTCCCGCAACCCCTACGGAGCCCCGTCCCGTGTTCCTCGTCTGCGTGTTCATCGGCGCCATGCATCAGGACCTTCGCGACAGCTGAAATTTCAAGAGCTCCGCGGAAGTGAACCTTTCTGCCGTCTGCAGATCTGCTTTGAGCGGAATACTCTTTTATCATGTTTTCTTCTCTATTTTCACTCCTCTCTCTCTCTCTCTCTATCTCGCCGTGTACTACCCACACTGCGTGCAGCATTTCATAAATAATGCATGCAATACTAGAGACGCCTTTTGGCAAGGCTATGCTGCCAAACGCGCAATACCCACAAGTATTGGCTACGAGTGTAGTCTACGGACTTTGGCACGTCATGCAACTTGGTCGATCGGTCGCGCCTGCGTATGGCCGCGATTTCCTGCAGCGACACCCCTGATTCTCCTGTTAACGGCGTATTGTTTGGTCAGCATGTCGAGGGCTAAATTCTCCCGAGCAGCTTTGACGAGTATTACTTCCAAATCTCGACGATTCAACGACTCGGCTGTTACTCTTGTGGGTCAAAGCACGATCAACGTTATCCGTATCTCCTTCGCTGAACGCTCCGTAGAGTGGACACTGCGCATCATCAGTTGGCGTGTTCTGAAGAGAATCATGTGGGGTTCGAGGCAAATGATCGCATCCGTTGCGAATCGTTGGTCCGTGAAGATGCGATGACGATCGTTTAGCACTCGAGACCGTCCCGGAATCCGTGCCTCTTGCCACCTTTGAATTCCACCCTCCCGTTCGACGGTATTTTGTGAAAGGAGACGTCAGACGAGCCAGTGGCACTCGGGAATCTTGACGGATTCGGGGAGTAAAAGGAAAGGAGAGACGCGAATCTGTTCACCGATAAAAGACCATTTAGCCCTCGATCGATCTTGAAACGAGGCTGTTTGCGGCATAAGAGTGTCGGGACGCGGTTGTGCCCGGGAAACGGTTTCTTTTCAATCTTTGTGGTCAAAGTACAATCGGATCTCGTTCTGGAACGGCGCGCCATCGGTTCTCTAAATTCAATGCCGATCTATCGGAACGTTGGCGAATAATTGTAGAGGCGTGACCTTGGAACCCATCGAAACTAATGGTTACGGGCACAGAGCAGCGCTGGCTGTACGATCCTTGGGGGGTGGACCCCTATTGTGCGCGTAAGTTTGAAACAGCGGATGGAAACAAAAAAGATGCAAGATCAAAGCGTTCGAGGCCCACTTATTCTTGCAACCCACTTGCAGATTCTATCCTTGAGTACATATTCTCCTTCTCCCTTCGCTCTCCCTTCATCCAGGCTTCCAACACCGCGCGGCCACTCGTTCCTCGTTATTCGAGGACTCCTGGGCCTCAACATTTTTTTACTTCTCTCGTCCTGCTCTACGAAGACTGTAGCTCGGTGGTCCTCGCGGATCGCGCGACAGCGGCGAAGTCGTTGGGGTCGCGTTCGTTCGACGAGCGATCGGTGGTGCCCGTTGCGACGCATTGTCATCGCGGTAATCAAGAGATATTCGGAAGTAGGTACGACGTATCAAAGCACAATGAACGATCCGACGAAGTGCGGCTCCTCCTCTTAGTTGCCGGTCTAGTAGCCGATGTCACAAAGTATAATACGAACTAATTAACCTCTTGTCATCAAAGCTCGGGGTGAAGAGGTGCTCGAGCACAACAAGCAGTCACTTTGGACGGTGTTTTCTGCATACGCCATCGGAAAAAGCAAGGCTCGGGAACAGAGGAGAGCCGAAGATGTGAAGAGATAGCGCGTGGTTCTTTTTGGTTGATTAGCCCGGGGACACGGGCGGAGAGCGGTGAGCCGGATGGAAAGGGCCTAGAGCTCGCGAAGAGTGAACGGAAACACTCGTGCTCTAACCATAAAGAATTCAAGAGTCCCAAACGTATAGAAAGACAGGTGGATCGGATCGGGTCCCTCGAAACGTGATAACGAACCGAGGATGCCAATTGACGAATCAAAGCTACTCCATCGAAAATTACACGTCGGCGTTGCATTTCCCGTCCGGAGCGGTTCCTCTATGCCGCGCAAAATCACGTTAATTGGCTTTCCATTCGCTTTATCATGCTGAAGAGACCTACTCACCTGTGTGCCCGCGAGCGGCGAGTCCACGACGCAAATTGGGAACGGATCTAATGGTATCTTAACGAGTTGGAGGACACTCGAAAGAATTTCCGGTTGGAAAAGCTTATATGAGAACAAATCGTCGAGCTACGCGGTGGAGGTCGCTCCTGCTCGTAGGAATCACTTCTATATACCAGAAGAGTCGTTACTGGATTTCGGAGATTTACCTAAAGATGGAATTTGTAAAGCGATGCAGAGTCCTTTAGGTTGCGAAGGAGGATACTCGCGGACTCGCCATGCAACGAAGAATTGTCCACGCGAGTTTGGAACCCAAAATACACCTAACCCTGCCTGAACCCCTTTTTCCACGAACAGTGACCTTGAAATGCCTGTATCTTCTAATTCGTTGACTTTATGCTGAAATAGTTGCGGTGAATGTGACGAGATTGTACTGATTGTAAGCAAGTAGACATTTTTGAATAGTCGTGCCTCGTTTGTTGGTTGCATTCGCGATGGATAATAAGTCATCGGGAACCGGAAGGCCTGGAAACGTGGGAACAGTTGCATTTCAATGAGAGCGACAAGAATGGGAGGACAGCAGGTCTGAAAACGGCACTTGAAAGTTGGGGAAGTTTGAAGTTCGTAGATATCTGTTTAGAGGGAAGTAAAATACCTCCTATATTACCAGCTAATGGTAATGGTGGTCGTAACTCGCGTGCGATAATGGCTAGTGCAGCCGACAACGAAGAACATTTTCAAAGCGATACCAAATGAATGATATCTTCACGAAAAGTACCTCACAACTCAACTTGGCATCAGGTCGGAGTCGCCAAGTCTATCGGTGAAAATTACAACCACCGTGGTCAGTCTGAATCATCGCTTTGAGCGAAACCGAAACGTGAGACCTGACGGTCGTTCCATGGGTCTACGCGACAACGCGAACGAGCGAATTCCCTCCCGAGTTGACATCCGAGTCTGAGAGGTGCAGAGAACGGAAAACTTGATGGGTAAAAACAGCACGAGATGAAATTTGCGGCAGCAGAAATATCCAAAGATCATATTTTCAGACGATTTTGGTCGACAGATAATCACATCCACTCGAGAAGCGATTTTTTTGAATTTTTTTCAAAGTCAATATTTTCGAACCATTTTCGAGATTTGGGTGCGTTTCTACGGCGTTAAGATATTTATACCCGACTCGATTGGTCCATTCACTTCTTACGGCCGAGCAGCGTGAATACGCGGAAATCGTGATGAATCAGCCCCGTCGACCGCGTATACCACTCGATTGGCCGCAACGCTCGTTCGCTCTCCCAAATCTGAACGCCGCAACACTTTTTGCCGCGACATCTGGTCAGACTCCATGGGAAATTTGATCGAATATGAATCGACGCCGAATCTTCTGCCGCCTTCGTTAAGTTCCGGACGTCTAAGTCGTGTAAAAACACGTTCTACAAAGCCCCGAGTGGTTTTCTCGCGGCCCCCCACTGAAATATCTACCAGGATCCACTAGGATCTTGTAACGACACGCGTTCAATCCCGATCGTCTTGCTTATTGATTATCCTGGCCAGAGCGTGCATCACCTACGAACAAAACGTCATACTATACTGCAAATCATTCACGCTCACGCGGCCAACGATATCGCTTTGCCCGTGGCAAACTAGACGCTTGGGGGTTGGATGAGGAGATAATTGGGGCGGCGTATGCATCTCCACGAGTAGACATGCCAAAGCGATTATCGAGGGGCTCGCGAACGTACGAAGTTGGCCGAATCTAGCCCCGTGGCACGAAGGTACACAGAGTACAACTGATCAATGAGACATTGGATGCTGCCACCCGTCTCAAAATTAAGGTAACGTCTTCCAGAGCTGCAAAACTTCGGCCGGCTATGCTTTTCGAATAAAACACTACCAGCACTGAATTTCAGACGAGATATCAGCAGAGGCGCGCAGCGTGATCGGCTTTTCGAAACATCTCAAATTCGAGCTTACAATTTTTAAGTTTATCCGAACTGTTTCAATCACCGCGGGAACAGCGATGCGACAATTCCATTAACGTTTACAAATTGAGAATCGAATTGGAGATGATACTTTGAAAATCCAACCACGTGGCATACTGATACAGTCGTTGATTCTCCTACTGTTCGAAGGAGTTTTGACTTCGGATGTCTCGTTCAAGACTCAGGGTCTTTGAAATGTGGTTTAACATCTTCTGAGTGATGCCCTGGGACTTGGCCTTCGGAAACAAGAGAACCAGGACTGAACCGAGCCTTGGAAAACAAAATACACAAAAAACACTACTGACTCAAGCTTGGCGAAACGAAAAGTCGGTACTGTCCCAAGTCTGGACCATGGATTACCAGCATTGACTCGATTAATCATATCTATATACCTACGAATGTGAATATAGATACGTAAGAAAAGAAACGTTGAGCATTTTGAGTATAGCCGAACATGAAAATCTTCTTCAAACTGAAGCTTGCACCGAGAACCGACCCATGCTCAGTTTTTTAGGCTCATAACTATAATGCCCAGCCTTGGACCGATGGTTGGGCCAATGTTTAGCTGCCAAAACTTGAAGAATAACCAGTGGCTAAGGACAGAGCCAAATTTTATACAAGTTGCACAACATTATTATGGTTGCATTTTTCAAAAAAAAAGTCAAATTGTCCAATTTTGTGGGACACGACACCCTCAGTGTCGTAAAAGTTGTTTTTTATTTAGTATTTACGGACAGGTACAGGTACCCAAGAGGTACCTACGTAAAGGTACTTGGGTACTTTTTTTACATTGATCATAAAAAAGGATACGGTAAAATGATTGAATACATTAGTTCCATTGGATTATTTGATTTATTAAGAAATTATGTATCATCCATACAATACGACACTTTGCTCAAATACGTCATTTTTATTGTACTCTAAAAAAGAGTAGACATTCGAAACTGTCGTCGCATACGTTTTGTGACGAGAGAATTGTTATGTTCGCGAAAGTAACCTCAACAATGAATAGGTACGAGTTACTGCAAAACTGTACCTAGGTGCAGGTACGCGGTATCTGTTTGGGAAAGTACCTAGGTACAGGTATAGCTGCTGGAAAATGTACCTAGGTACGAAAAAAGGTATTTGTATCAGGTACTTTACAACATTGGACATTCTAGATACGTGAGAATTAGCGTGTGGCACACAACGTATTAGAATATTTATTTGAAAATAGTAAACAACCAATCTGATCTTAGAAATTGTGTCATAAGTCGCACAATATTATTACGAATTCGATTTGCAAAAAAAAAAAGAAAAAAAAAAGTGAAATTGTCAAATTTTAGTATTAGAGCGTGGGTATCCACGTTATCAGGTATGGAAAATGCCTGCTGCGATAGTATTGTAAATGGTATAACGCGGATCCCCCATCCGACCGAAGAACGCGGACGCGACGTTGAAGATTCGCGGGAAAAAATCTCTGACAAAATGTCGGAGACCGACGCATCGAGGTGCACCTGTGGCTCCAACGATCCGTCGAAGACGATACCGCGTATGCGCGCTATCAGCGAGCACACTCGCGGGTAGTAGCGATGGCTGGGGGGTGGTCGGTGCGAAGCGTGAAGCGTGTGCGCGACACACTCCTCGCTCTCTCTCGCTCGCTCTCACCACCACGAAGAAGCGAAGAGAATCGGTGAGCATTGATAAAAGCGGAAAAGGACAGACCAGAAGGAACATTTCGACCGCGTCTCGGAACACAGTAGCGTCGCGGAGTCGACTCTTCGCTTCTCCATCCATAAACAACGAATAATAAACTGAAAAGCGTCCGAGGCATGCAAACGAGGTGTTCCATTTTGAACGAACGGTCAGCCGTGCACGAAATATCTCGGACACGGAATCGTTCCGGCTGAGTTTCGAAGGTGATATTCAGTGTCGATAAGAATCTCGCTATGCCTGTGGCAATTGAGAAATGCTGAGGATTCCTAGTAAAAAATGCACCTTCGTGATATTTCCACTTTTTTCGGCATCGTTATTTCTCGTAAATTTTATAACTACGTCGAGACATCGCGCTGAGGTTTCTATGAATACGTAAAAATATGCTATCACTTCGCGACGCGTTCATCGATTTTTTTGGACTTTCGCAGACCGACGAGTTTACAATTTTCCAATCAATTTTCTCGCGCGAAATAGTAAATGAGAAATATGAAATTCGGTTCGTTGGCTCGATAAGCGATTTTGTAAGTTGTTTGCTACCGAATAATTTGAGAATTCGGATAAATTGAATATCCCGCGATATTTTTCTACCTTTGTCGATCGTGTCGTCCGACATGGAACAAAATTCGTGCCGTTTGCTCGGATCCATCCGAATAATTAGTTTTATCTGAATTGAGATTGTAAGCTCAAAGTTGTCGTCTCAGATGTTTTCAAATTATTCGAACACTTACCTTTTTTTCGCAATTTTTTTTACACCTTTCAATGTATAATCCCTTACTTACGTGTCTAACTGAATCGATATTGTTGGATTTTTCGTTTAAAAAATTTACTTGCATATTTATTATACGAGCCGAAAATTAGTAAAGGTAAAATATCAATGCGTCGAAAGTCGAATCGCCTAGTTTATATGGAAAATAGCGATTTTCGCGCGCCCAAAAAATTCGGGGCTGGGAAAAATCAGGCTCGAAGTACTTAAAATATCGAGACCTCTGAGATATTTCCGAGAAATCGCATTAAATTCGCGGTACAGCTGGGAATTCAAAGCCTCTCTTTGACGCAGAGCTCGATAAATACGATATTATTGGCGACGGTGGGAGAAAAACTTTCTCAATGGAATCGGATGAGATCATCGATGAAGCTTGGCGCGTAAAACGTTGCTGAATCGAAAAGATGACCGGGGAAATGTGGGAGCGAAGGAGAGAAGAGTCGTGCGGCGATGAGAAAAAATCTCGCGATCGAAGTGAATTGGACCGCGGAGGAGTGAATTCGAAGGACTAAAAATCCGTTTGCAAGGAGGACGATAATCGACGTTGGAGCGCGAATCGTTATCCGGCATACGGCTATCATCGTCAGCTGATTGGCATTTCGACAAGATTCGCTGCACGCAGCTATCGCGAGGAGGATTACCGTAATCTTATCAGCGCGGAATCAGGTATGGAAAATTCAGCTGTTTCGTCGTAGAATTTCAATACGACGCGACGCAACGTCAACTCTCTCGTTAACCTCGGTTAATTTGATTTTTCAACGATTTTCCCGCGCTTACGCCAGAATTTAGTCGCGTCGTTTGCTCGTTTTTATCGCACGTTCCGCGTGCGGACCGTAATCGATCGAGATTAATTATCACATCGCCGTCAATACGGATCGACGAATAATACAATCGTCACCGATCACAGCCGATCGATCGCTCGGTAACGATTCGAAGAACAAAAAATCCGATAAGATACGACTGGCATCGCCAACTTTTTTTCGCCAGTCACCAGCGACGCAGACATTTTATGACCCTGGCTACAAAAATCGGGGCGAAATAAACCACGTTGGAAAAATATAGATCATTGCAGCGAATTTGTCTGACAACGGAGAAATTTGTGCATTTTGGGGGTAAAAAATCCAGTTATTTTGAGTCACATGAAAAACTTTATCTCTAGTAAGAAAGAAGAAAATACATTTTTTTTTTACACTTAAAGTAATTTAGTCTGTTTACCTAATTAATGGCAATTACAACGCGTGGAAAATTTATGTGATCGAAGGACGAATGGAAATGAAATGAAAAACCAAACAACGCAGGTAGCTCGATAAAGCGGGAAGCCTTCGGGTTGAATGAAGAAATCAGGAAATTGGTCGTCGAAACCAAATTTGGATTTATATAAACCAAAATGATATGACATATCAAAGAGAGCTCTCCAACGTCCTACTTAAGCTGGTATAAATTCCGGAAGTAGTCGTTTATCCGAACCGTTCGCCTGATCCTGTACCGAGTCGATGATACTCTTCATAAATATATGCTGAACGTCTATGATTTAATGGGAGGGTAGCGAATCAAATGACGGGGAAGAAATCGCTCGTGTTGTTCGATCTCCAAATCGTTGGCTCGCTTCTCGCCGCCTTCTTGTCGTGCCACCAGTTTTCTCAGTGAAGAAATTCGGGTGCAGCCCATATGTGGACAATCGTACATCAGAGCAGCCCAGAAGGACAAAGATTTTTTTGTCCTATCGCTAGTTTCATAATCTGACTCCTGGCACAAGATGAGCCCTGTGCGAGGAGTTTAAGAGGTGTCGAAAGGTGGATCCTTTTTTCCAGTTGATTGACACGGAAAAATTGATTCTCCGCTTAGCATTCTTCCCAAGGCGAATAATACTTCGAAAATCGCTGATTTGCATCCTCATAGATGGAACAAAATTGCCATATTTTTTTTTGTTCCACGTAAAACTTGTTTTAAGAATTGAGATATTCCATACGGTTTTTCATGGCCATGTTGACAATTTACCGGAATTTAGTTCGTTTTACTGATGGGAAGGCAGAAATGTATCGATGAGGCTCGTTATTTGATATTCTATCTCTTCGAAAAGTAGATTTAGAGGCTGAAACAAAAATCTGCAAGAGGCATAATTTTATTAAACGTACCAAAATGTTACTACGAGCTCTGAATCATTTTGTGGATTTAAAACCGAAATTATGTGCGTTTCAACGCGAGAGGTCAATTTTCTCCATAGTTTCGGGTGGGGCGAGCTAAAGGGAAAAAAATCCATTTTTTCTGGCGTGGTCTAATATGCATACATTCGTATAGGTATATGTGCAGCGAAAAGCTCGAGTGCACGTGAGATCTAGAGAGCAATATAAGAGATAGATCTTGGGGAAAAAACAATAGGAGTAAAAAAATGGATTTATGGGTGGTAAGATAAGTATAAACACAGGTGTGAATAAGATAGGCTACACCGTAAAATGGGTTTATCGAACAAGAAACAAGCGTGAGGCTGAACGCGTGAGCAAATGTGTAACGAGCAAACTTCATTTATCGAGTAAGCGAGCACAAATATTTGGGGTCAAAGATTCCGCGAGACGAAGTGTGATGATTTATGAAATGATAAATGCGTGAGGGTAAAATGAGCGTGACGGTTCGATGCATTGAAAAATGTGTACGGGGTAAAGCGGGTCGGACGAACGAAGTTTGTTTATCGAATGAAAAAAAAATACGCGTTGATAAAAAACGGGTCCGATGGGAAAAATGTAGTTCTCGGGTGCGGAACGAGATTTGCGGGGTAAAATGGGCTGGCAAAAAAGAATGCAGGGCAGATATTATTTTTTTTTGTAGAATATACGTGGTGTTTATTTATATTGGCGCTGAGGAGTTACTTAATTTTTATTTTGACGGAATTATTTGGAAAGAAAGTTAATATGTATTTTCATTCGGTCTTTTCATTCATACGTACCGCATCTACCTGTATCTACCGAACGTGACGCGGTGTCTTACTTCCGTAGCTAGTTTTAGATTACGTTTACGACCGCCATTACGAACATTAACGCTTCAGGAAAACATCATTATACAAGCTTATTTTGCAGACCCGTGTACTACGATACAACCATCGTACGAGCGATACGAGAAAACGAAGTTATTTGGACTATATCGTTAAGAAAAGTCTGTCTCGTGGAAAAAAAAAACACGTGGACTTCTCACTCGATCGCCTATCGAATCTCGCGCCATAAATTTCTCCGTCATTCGTGCAATACCATGAAAAATTACGCGTGCACATTCGCGAAGAACGATCATTAGTACAGTTGATTTTTGGAAATTGTTGTATCGAAGTCTTCCTACGCAATAAACAAATTTCCGTCATTTCGTAAATTGCAAAAAAAATGTGTGCACAGTATTTAGCATTTTAGTGTGTTGTTAGTGTTGCTCGCGCAGTTTTCAACGCACAGAAATGTTAATTGCTACTGAAGTGACCACTATAATTGTCGGAGATAGCAGCCTCAGTGCGGTATAAAAAAATCGTGTCTTCGTCAACATCGAAGGTACAGACTTCGTTTTGGTCCCAAAATTTTCCTCAAGCTTCACACTACAGAAAAAAATAAAACGTAAAGTCCGTTTTTCGAAAATCTCAGCGTGGTGTGACCCCTTAATTTTTTTTACCGTGTAGTCATAAATGCTCCTTATCACCAAAAATTCACGTTACTGGGAATTCAGCGTCGGATCGCTGATTTATCGCTTGCTCGTTGTTAGATCGCCTCCCCTTAGATTTCTGTCCATTTTCCTCATCTCCTCGTTAACCTCTTCCCAGCCACCGTTCCGTACTTGGAACAAGGGATGAAAAAAATTGCATCCGACGCATTCGACTGTTACAATTTTTTTCGAACCGCATTTCCCATTTTTTAGGGGTCGTATGACGAGGACAAGATATGCTAATATTTTTGCACGAGTTGCAAACTGCGTTTGAATGAAACAAAAATTTCCTCAAGCAAGCCCCTAATAAGGATAATAAAAACACCTCGTTATTACCTTATCTATTCAATTATTTGTCAATTGTTTATTTACTAGGTTACAAAATAATTTATACTGGCGTATTTAAAAAAAAGGGGGGGGGGGGGGGGCACGTTGTTATTGGGGAGAAAGGCCAGACGCGCCACAGGACTATGGGAACGTCCGCGTCGCTATGAAATGAAATTATAATAGGTACATGGTACCTACGAGCGTGCATCGGTGGGTAGCTACGATACTTCGCTACGTCGCCTCGCGTATAACGAGGCGGAAGCGTGCGGGTAGCAAATTCTGCGAATGTTACCGATTGTACCCACCAGGATTTCGTGGTCATTGTCGAGAGCCCGCGAGAGCAGATGCGAACGAATACTCGTTAATAGCGCCTGACAGATCTCCCAATTTGACGAGGCGACGTATTTTGATGCCGCCTCGCTTTGGCCTCGTTTCTCTCACCTCCGCGCCAAAAGTCCCGCAGGAACGTGTCGCGCGCAATTTACCTCTCGCCGTTCCCACCGAGCGACAATCACCTTACTTCCCCGCCATATTTACCACCGCGCGTCCACATTCGAGCGCGGATTCGAAATGCGCAGTTTTATTTTTAATCTCGCGTCGCGTTACCGGATTCGTTACGCGCGGCGTAGCGTGCAGCCACGGTTCATTGCCGCACCAAACTCGCATTTATTCGCCCCCGCCGTATTTTTTTCCAAACAAAATTTATCCAAGTGCCTAAAAATTATTAGAATCATTTTATTTTATTTTTCGAATTTATTCTCGCCGAGCAGAAATCATTCGATGCGTTATCCGCGGAGCTTCGCCACTCCGCTGGACCCGTGTGCTTCGTTGCGCGAGCCTCCATCGCGGAGCCAGGCGGTTTTTAATCAACGGAGAATTTTCTCGCTCGCGGTGCGATTTTTCCGCGCAATAAATTATCATTTGGAAATCCCGTTGGAATAAACAGAAATCCAATCGGGCCAGGACAATTTGTCACGATTATTAAGTGGTTAAACCTGCGAGGGTGAAGCCTATATACTCATGGGAGGCCGGCGCTGAGTCAGACTCTTAGGTACATATGACTAGCAGTCGCTGCGATTTCACGCGCCCGATGTTCGGCAGACACCCATCGAAATAAATACACACCGCGATGATGATGACCGAGGATTTTCACTGCTTTCAAACAATCGAACCACAATTTTTTTGTCACTTTTTTCATAGTCTTACTGCCTCGCGGTAAATCACACCGAGATACCAGAAGGCCTGGCGGCCACCGGCAGCCATTCGCCTTCGAAAACTCGGAAAAAACGGCGAAAACTCGACCCAGCGGGGTGACAAGAGTTACCCCTTCCGCTTTCTTATTCGAGGACCCGAAATGCAAAAATCTCAAACGAAATTAGTTAGATGACCTTGAAAATTATACACGGCGACAGACCATGCTGCTCGACACGTTCATCTGTATTCATCGGTATGCATATCACAAAAGTGCGGTAAAAAATCCGAAGTACGTTCTGCGAGTGGTAAATTGAAAGGGGTGGCTAATTGAGCAAAACAAATTGAGCACATTTTGATACAATTATAATTATCCTGTTACGATGAATAGTAAGAAAAAGTAACTTTGGTTCGTTGATCTCGAACCTAACGACCTTGAGTCATTAGATCAAAACGAAAACGATGTAACAACTCGACAACTTCAAATTATTTGGACTTATTTTGTTGATAAGCTGTGAACAGCTGTGAAAATTAGCTTCATCAGTGGGCTGGGAGAGGTATGGTGTTGTCAACTATGATAGTAAAAATCTAAAAGTTCTCTTGGCGTTCAGCTACTTCACCTGGTGGGAAAAAAACTTTTTCTCTCGTTGGCTACTGGTTGATCAGAGAAAACGAGTACCTATCGATATGAATTTCGACATGTTTGCGGAACGTTGGAAATTTCGCGACGTAGTGGCGAAAATATTTTGCTGACGCGATTTAAGCTCGCTAGTTTTTCGTTGAACTTGTGGAAAGCTCGATTTCTACGGTGGCTACTGAAAAACATTTCCACTTTACGACAGTATTCCAACGGAATTTGACCGAGTGGGCGACAGGGAAGTGAAAGAGATCGATGCTCGTTTTTGTGCTTGCGGCAGGAATTTCCGACTTTACTGCAGTCTAGACGTCTGCATTTCGCGAACCTACGTTTCGTTGCGCGTACTCGTTTACGATCACGTCACCTCGATAAGAAACTTTGCCAAGGGGTCCGTCTAATTTATAACCGGAGGTAACACCGCTGCGCCGTAAATTACATCCGCGATTTTAGCTGCGCTAATATCGGAGGTAATTTTTGGGGCAACGTCTCGCGATTAATTAACGGTGCATCATTAATATCGAGCCAGCCACTTATTTTGGAGAAGGAATTGAACGACGAACGACACTGGCGACGAAAACAATCGAGGAAGAGAGATATCAGGTCCAATCGGACGACCGAGTCTGGTAGGTTGGAAAACAAATCGGGATCCAAACTCGACGAGGGAAAATAACGAGCGAATAAACGTGGGTATACTCGGAAGAAAAACTATACGGGAAGGTAAATGGGGGAGCTGCTACCAGCCAGAAACGGCGAATATCAGGGCGAACAATGGCGCGTTACGGTTTTCAGCATTCTTCGCTACCTCGTTACCCCTCGCTTAGTTGCGCCGTCAAAGACGAAAACGGGAGTTATGCCATTCAGGCACGCGAAAGTTGCAAACAGCAAACCCTTATTCGACCAACCCTCTGCGATCAGTGATTTCATGCCGTTTCGCGGAGCGGAAGGTAGAAACGTTACGTGTTTCCATTTAATAACGGTCCTTTCGCCCCAACGTTTCGGGAAAGACAACGTTTATTTACCATAGACAAACAACAATTAAAGAATAATCGCAACTTTAACTGTAAACCTGAAGAGGCACTTGCCGTGTGGGGTTGACACGATTCCGCGATATTTTGCAGACATTCGACCGGTAAGATTAACAAGGAACGCTGCGAATACAGGGCGAGTCTCAAGGGGATAGGCCAGCCAGGAATATTCTGGAAATTATTATTTTTTAATTGTTTTAAATGATCTCCCAAAACAGCATCGCTGGGAAAAATCTCTAAGCACTCATTTTTCAAAGTATAATACAGTATAATAAATTCACAACTGTATTTCTTAGGTTGGCCGAACTCGTAGCTGCGACAATTTTGAACCGATTCGCTTGAAATTTTGACTGTATCTTGCACAGCACGTGGCGAGAAAAGAAATATAAAATAATAACGCGAATACGACGAGACGAATGGATCGAGAAAAATTGTCGGTCCAAAAGCGAAAAACGTGCGAAAAAATGAAACGAGAACGAAGCTTTTCTCCGCGTCGATGGAGTGCGGAATTATTTTTAACAAAGGATTTAAATTGCCGTGAGTTATCGCGGTAACGTCCAGATCTCGTCCGACCGAAAATTACGGTTGAAAATGAAATAACAAAACAACTTTCGCGCCCTCTTTATGCTTCGTAACTCGCTGCGTGAGTTATGGGCGCGAGCTTCCGGCTGAATACACCTTTCCGCCGAAGAAACGCTTCCAACTTCTTTTTTCCACTTCCTTTCCTCCATCCTTTTCGATCTCTCGTCTTTTCACGGCGCGCCGCTTCCAGGCTCTTAAATAACGCTGCTATCGACGAATCCGTTGGGCGTTTGCGAGACAAGAAGCAAACCGCGCTTCGCATCGCCTCGAAATTTCTACCGGCATTTTTTTTTAAATTCGAAAAACGAGGTCAAATCGATCGCACGTTTCCGAAGGGAGCCACGAAATTCTTAAAAATGTATCCCCTCGCCTCGTGTCAGCAAAGATGTCTTATCGCCGCAGATAACAAATGCGACGACAATTTCCAGAACTACCGTTCTCGTGGATTACATACCTCTGATCGATATCGGACTCGCCGATAAGGAATCTGCTACATCAATCGCGAATTAGCTAGTCAAATTCGTCGATTATTTGAAGTGGACGTCTCGATCAAGATGCGACGTTCTTCAGACATTTCGCAATCTCTTACGTAGGGGAGAGCCGAGCCAAAAGTTCCGTTTTTCAATTAACATCAACATTTGTTAACGAACCTTGGCTTTAGCATTAGTATTGCTGTATAAAAATTGAATTACCAGTATAATTTCGATAGTAACACCGTTTTTTGAGTTGTTATTCGCAAGGTTTTTCTATAATTAATAATACAATGATGGAAGTCGGAAAGTAACGGGCAGGTTGTTACGAGATCTGCGAAAAGTCTTATTCGTGAAAAAACACTCGTATGTGTTTGGGAGGAAAAAACTGGGGATCCTTGAAAAAATAATGGATGTTTAATTCATGGGTGTTCCGAATATTCGTATTATAGAAGGAAAGTCGCGGGGATTATTTTGGGAGAACTTTATTACCGAGGGAACGGGCACTTGGAGGCAATAAATTGAACGGACGATGCTGAAGACAAAGGCAGCGCGAGTATCGGAATCGAAGAGGCACGCCGATATCGCTGTATCAAAATCGAACGGTAGGCAGATATCTGTGGTCGCAGCGACGAGTGTGGTAAACTTCCACTATCTCGCCCCCTGCGATGCGGCCAGAGAGTCTCGTTGGATGACAACGGGAACAGTACGACTCCGATCAAAACAAGTCTACCGCGTCTATGTACGTAAATTAGGAACAGAATTGCCGATTGATGTCGATGTTACACGAATACTTATGTAATTTCCAACGATAACGCATCCCACATTTCGTTCGAGACCGCGCGACAGGATCAGCATTTTTAAAACGTCCGCGTCGAGGAGCTGGATTAGTGTCAATCGTCGCGTCGAGGCTAATCGATAGGCTAATGTATCGAAAATACAACGAGCCGTGCGACTTTCCGGGTTTTTTAGAACTCTAGCTCTGATTTTTCTGCGTAGTCGTTCATCGACGAGTCCTTCGCCTAGTTATCTATTTATTCGACTGCTTACTCGTCTATTCGTTTACTCATTTTTGCAAGATTCGAGAAGGGGAATTATCACACCGGATTTCGGAAGATCTCACACCGAGAGAAATGGTAGCTAGTCGGGGTAGCTGGAAAAAAAAGTTATTCGATAAAAGCACGTGGAACTACTTTTTCTAGCTACTGCGACTAGATTTCTGGCGATAGTAGCCTGTGAATGTAGCTAGTGTAACCGATTAGAGCTTTCCGGTATCGATGACTAGGTAACATAGTTTCAATTGTCATCGGCTATGCAGTTTCGTTACTGTACCAAGAAAATGTGGTTGAAGTAACTTTGAAGGTGTAGCTGGTCCTACCCGGGCTCGAATATCGCCTTGTCGCGTAAACAGGCTCGCGCTGTCGCGTAAACTAGATCGAGTCGAGATTTTAGCTCGCCTGCCAAATCCGAGAACGAGAAACGCCTCGCCGATTCAAGATTTTCAACCGAGATGAAGCATCAACGTTCGATTGCTCGAAGCGAGCCTCGATATCGGCATTTCTCGTCTCGGCTCGCTTGCCGAAACGCTATCCGCGAGAACCATTCGAGACACGAAATCGCAATCTTTGCTCGCAATACGAAGCTCTAAAAATGTTGAAGCTGCCACAGCTATCGTTTGTAGTCGAAGAGGATTTTTTCGTTTGGCTACTGCAGCGTGAGAAAGCTGGTAGCAGTACCTAGCTCCGAAAATCACTGCACCGTGTTTGATTCGAGTCGTTACAACTGTTATTAGGAGCTGAAAATCATTCGTACATCTCGTCTTTTTAGCTTCTGAAATCTGGTAGCTGTAACCCGATGAAAAAGTTACAGCAGCGCAAAAACCTAGCTACCACGACTACTTTTCCACGGTACTTCGACCAGACTAGCTCTTACAATTCTGACTGGATGAAAAAGTCAAGGATGATTTCAACTGCGTTCGGACCAGTTGGCCTAACCTGGAATTTCTCTCGGTGCATAATTCAATTCTACAACGATCTCACGAGGAGCATTGCCATAGTCGTCATATTGTGTTGAAAAGTCCGTAATCGTAACGCGTCTTTCCAACGCTCCTTGTTCACGCATCGTATATCTTTCAACGAATGCTACACGGTTTTTCCTCGATTTTCCCTTCCGCGAATTTCACATACCCGAGAAAAAAATATTACACAAAATTATACAAAAAATTGTATAATTATATATCACTTACACGTAATTCATGTATCCCCTTAATTCAAATATAACCACTCACTTATATAAATACCAATGCTGCTGCTGCTGCTGCTGCTGCTGCTGCTGGGTATCTTGTCCGACGAGCATTTCTTCGACAGCATTTTGGAACTTGTTCGAGGAGGCTACTGCTATCGCTAGTCCTATTATTCGAGCCGTGACGAATGCGACTTTTGTCCTGTACACGGTGTGACATAATTACCGGAATTCAGAAGTATAATCCTCATCACTGTAATTATTCAGGTCTGTTTCGTGGCATAGAATCGAAATCTTCGCCACCGTCGTCGTGGAAGCCGCTTCGAAAACTTTTGTCCGACTCGGGCGGAGCCCAAGGATCCTTTGAATCGACGATAAGAATGTAATATATTGAAATGACGAGTCGAACTGTCCTGTATTTTCATGCAAATGCGATCAGTCGATATTTCGCTTGTCCCATTTTACTTGGTATGCGGCGCGGAAGACGTTATTTCCACGATCAGTCTTACGCACGTTAAACTCTCCTCCTCCCTCTCCTTGCAAGCTCGACGCTGTTGTACCTACGAAGCTCGGCGCACGATCCCCATTTTCAAATAAAACTGATGTTTCTCGCAACTTGCGAGAAACTTTTTTTTTATCGAAGAATATTCCAACTACTAGAAAATGGGAAGTACATGTTTCATTCCGAAAACTCGAAATTATTATTTTTTTGTCAAATTACAACAACAAATTACATTATTTTTTCTAAAATAGGGGAAAAAATGACGCATCGGTCGTTTTGACCAGAAGCTGGCAGACAACAAACTTGGTCGTCTCCATGAAAAAATAATTATACAAAAATATATCTACAAAAATATCGAAATAAACACATTTTTTAATAAAAAAAATCGATAAAAATATAATTTTTAAAAATATGGAAGTATAAACATTTTTCTATAAATAAAAAACTAGAAAAAATATAGAATTTTGTCTCGAAAAAAATCTATAAAAATGTAGAAATATAAAAAAATATCTAAAAAAAATTCATAGAAATGTAGACATTTTTCTCTAAAAAATCCGTAAAAAAATATTTCTATAAAAATATAGAAATATAAAAAAAATCTACAAAAATATAGAAATATAGAAATTTTTCTCGAAAAAATCCATAAAAATGTAGAATATGAAATGCCACAATATTACCTGTCGTGAAAAGTTGTGAGAAAAGCGCATCGTCGGGCTAAAATTTGAGGAAAAATGTATCGATTGTCCGGAGATTATCGCCGGAGACCCGTCAAAACGTCGAGTTTTCACGTCTGCTGTCTCTCGGGTTGTTCCGAAAGCCGATTAGTCTGCGTCTTCGACCGCTTCTTCTTATCTGTTCCGCTTCATCCCGTCCAAGCTAATGCAATTTCCAGAGCTTTGTCGACGCGACTTAACCGAGCGTAAAAGTACAGCTGTCGCGAGAAAATTAGGGGAAGCTGATGGGCAGTTCGCGTACGTGCAAACGAACGTTTACAGGCGAGTGTATTCGCGATGAATTTCCTTCGAGCGGTGGTTGGAATTTTTCGGTCCGATCAGCAGCGCGAAACTTCTTAGACTTCGTACGCGATGGGTATCGCGCTCATGCGCGTAAATTAACATTATTCATATGCCCATCGCGTATCTCATTATACGCTAGCAGCGTTTTCACGGACATCGCTGCGACGTAACAAGGAAATAATATACTTACCTACCTTTCATTCGTATTGTCCGCTGCCCCATTTTTCACACACGCATTTTCTCAACTTCGTACCTAGTACCCGCCATTTGTTACAATATCTACCCAATTAGTCGTTTCCCACCCTTTTTACCCCGCCATTCGTTTTTTTTTATCCTCGTTCCGCCTTCGCTCGTTTCTTTATCTCTCGATTTGCTTATCGACGAAATTTGCAATTATTCTCCAGCTCCGCAATGAGAATCGGCAAAAAATTGCGATTTTTAAATCGCCATGAAAATTCACACGTTGAAATTCATATTTCAAATCCGAATCGTCGATTACGAGTCGCGAAGCGCAATTTGAAATTCAACGGAATAAAATATAAACGGGATAAAACTCGAGTCGAAAGATGTAGACGGATCGCGTGGTAACGCGAATAATACCTATGGAAAATACGAAGACGTCGGGTTTATCGTTAATTACGTAGGAAATTCGGCTCCCAATTGCCCGAATGTTACACGTTCGTTTGTTCGTTGCGCGGAGTGCGGAAAGTTTTTTTTTCAACGCGAAACAACTCGCCTTATTTTATGGCGGTCACTCCGGATGGATGCGCGCTGCGGGGATTAAATACAAGGGGATTCGCGAAGTGTGAAAGAAGACCCGCAACTCCGTGCCTCCCGTAGAGAGTAACCTTAGACTAACGGCGGAGTTTTTGACTTTCACGCGTCCGTACCGATTATACTTCATCGACTCGAGTGTCACGTCAGCCCAATTCCTCCGATTTTCATTGGCAGCGCGAATCCCCCATTTTTTCCATTTTCTTCGCTATTCGCCTCATTTTTGCGCGCTTCGGATGAGAAATATTCACAGACTGCAACCTGAATAACATAAAACTGTCCACATCCAAAGTTTGAGCTGTTCAGAATTGAACGGTAATTTTACAACATTTCAAAAAGTAAGAACAGATAAAAAATGTGAGAAATTAATTCGTTTTTTAATCAAATAAACTATTTTTTTATTTAAAAAAAAATGAGAAAGTGTTTAGAAAAAAAAGTTTGAGAGTAAAATGCTGACTCATATTTTTCCATATTTTCTCCATATTTTTTTGTTCTTAGGAAATTTGCAAAATTCTACTCGCTGGTACTACGATTTCAGAGACATTTGAACGGCCGTGATTTAAACGCTAGAGTGGTCGAAAAAACGCTTTTTTTCAAGTCCTATCATCTCAGATGTTTCTCCAAGGTATGCAAAAATTCAAAGCCTGATAACTTTTCATCCAGTAGGATTACGAGAAAAATATTTCAGACCTTTCTTGTGGCGAATTACATTTCTTATAAAGTTGTGTCCATCGAAGTCGAAAAAAAATGTTTTCTCAGTTTTTACCGGAGAAAACGAAAGAAATTTTTTTTGAGGCGGATATTTACACGGGAAAACAACAAAAAATGATCGAACGTCTCGGAGAATTAAAATGTCAAGCTGGCCAGCGGGAAATTTTTTGTTTATCTCGGAGAAACTTTCGAGATGGTGGGGGAAAAACTTTTTTTGGGACCAGTCTGATGAACACGATACAAAAATGTGTACGAGTCGTTGAAATGAACTGCTATTTGTTTCGAGTCTCTCCCCGTCTTTTGAAATATTCAATACGAGTCGAGACATGTGAAGCGTGGTGAATAAAAAGAGGAGTAAATAATTGGAAGGGAGATGGAAATGAAGATTGGCCGTAAGATAATACGAGTTCGGATGTTCGAATAATTGATTTCGTGTCATCCGACCTCGCGTTGCCTTATCGAGGCTTACCGTTCGAGATCTGTGTTATCCCGCCGAGGATCTTAGAATTTTTCACGACTCACGAATCCATTATAATCTCGCTTGAATATCACGTGTCCCTCCGCTAGGATCTATTATCCCTCGCGCGGAGGTACGTAGAGGCGCGAGTGTTCGCTTCCATCTGATTTTTCCCCCTTCGTTTCTCCGTTTCTCCGTTTCTCCATTTTTCCATTTCTCTATTCCCGGGAGAGGAACATCGCGCGTGGGTCGGCGAGCGAGGATGTACGAGATGAGATCGAAAGAGTTGGCCGATGTGCGCGCGTTACCTCGAAGGAGAGAGTTCGAGCAGCCGCAGGAGCGTCCGCTCCTTGGTACCAGGATGAGACTCCCGGAGTCGGGGTGGGCGGGGTCGCGCGTAGAAATTGAAAAAATAAACACACGAAACGCGGAGGCAAAAAAGGAAGAGCATAAATGAAATACACGTTGACGAAATCGCGCGGGAGCGAGAGAAACGAAGAGACGATGGGAAGGTGAGAGTGAGAGATAGGAATCCAGCATCCTCCGGACCCGTGTCCACCGGACAACTCACGCTGCGTGAGTTATGATGACTGATTTCGATAGCGGTTCTCAGCTCCGCCGAAAACGACTCTCTCACCGTTTCTTGCTCCTCCGTTTGTTTACCCACCTCAAAACTCACGAAACTCGCTTCGCCTGACAACGGATACTCCTCTTTTCTCGACCAATATCCACGAGGCGTTGGATTTTTCTTACACGGAGTAACAAATTTTCTGTCAAACTCGACACAAAAATCTGCGTCGTTCGACACGTGTAGCGTTGATGTTAGAGTAACATTTAAAAAGGATCATGGGACCAACGCGCTAGAATGTTGAATATTCAACATTCACAAATTTGTACACTGTACACGATAACGCGGATTTTTTACCGCGCACCTCTAAATTTTTTTTCCTCCAATATCGGTCAATTTTTTTCCCATAAAAATTAGGATGAAAAATGTGGATTGAGAAGGACGAAATTGTAGGTGAATTGTTTCGCGTGGAATAGATTTTAAAGTGGTTTTTCTCGCGTGACCAGAAAAGTGACGATCAAAATTGAGAACGTGGATCATTTCTGGTTGCTGTCCTTTTTTTTTTATCTTGGTAAAAGATTTGTTGTTTAATCAAAATTTATTACTGGTCCGCGGGAAAATATTTTTTTATCGTAACCCTCGCTTTTTTCACTCCGGTGATTTTTTTTTTCTTTTTTTTTTAGCCAGGGAAGAAATGAGAACCAGAATTATGCGGGAAAATGTACCTACAGCGAACACGAAATTTCCGATTGCGGTGGAATTGAAAATGCAGGCGCGGCTTTTTGGTGGAAATCGTAATTCGAACTTGACATTTTGATTGGAATTGGCTTTTATCACGTGGAAACTGATATTTCACCGCAAAATCGAGAACACGAGTTGAAAATTATCCGTTGTATGGAATGTGCAAAATTTGAAAGGATTCGAGTTGCAGCGAATAAAAAGACGGAGAAAAAATTTAAGCTTGAAATTGTATGGAAGATTGCAATTTGTTCGCAACGATTTTCTTCGTGCGGATATTCGATACCGTGAATTTTATTACGCGCTGACTGCAAACAGGCAACTATGTTTGAAATTCGTTGAAACTTAATCGCGACCGTACGTAACGGCGAGCTGATCATTGTCTCGCGAGATTTCTCTACGAGATAGAACACGTTTTGAATGTAGTTAAATCTTTTATAAAATCAACGATAAATTCACCCCTGTTGCCCGCGCGCTCGTAGTATCCGAGTCCCGCGCAGCGGGCTTGTTAACCGTACAACACACCCTGAAACTCGAGGATAAATATTGTCGAACGTGGCGATAGGCATTCGCCGTGACCGCGACTCGCCTGAGCCAAACTTCCATGAAAATCGAAATAACCGGTAGTAAATCTCGCGCATGCAAATCCGGTGCCTCGCCAATTTGTTTCACGATCGCGACGCGAGAGAATTATCGACGCGCGCGATTTCCACGTTTATAAGCGTGCGACGTCGTTTCGCGCCCAGCTTACAAATATCTCTAAATTCACTCGCCTTCTCTCGTTTCCCCGAAGAATCTTCGTATTCCGTCCAATTTTCGCCGAGTTACGACGAGACAAAAATCGCAAGTGGGCCCGCCGACATCTTGATATCGCGCTTCGCCGCTACAGTAGCGCCACGATTCTCGTAGTGTTTTGTTTTTCTCCATCGGACGCCCGTAATCAAGTTATAATTGTCGCATGATTTATACGATACTACGGCCGATAGATCGATAAAGATACGGACGTGCTGCGCCGAATAAATTTACTCGGCATGCGTACGACATGACCGAGCGTGAAGTGATCATAGGCGTGGCGTCGCTGCGTCTCATGAATAAATATCGCTTCGTACGGGTTACTATCGCGCATCGATAATTCAGGGAGACGAGACACTTCTACGGATTTCAACTCCCTGTACTAAAATGCTACAATAAAGTATTACGTTGTTCGAATCTTAACGATTCAATACACATATACGGTTGTTCAACTCTGAAGCAAAACTCGGTTCTCGGTAAACTCTACGTAGATGAACGTATCCACAAAAAATGTCAAACTCCGCAATTGTAGATGATTGAAAATATCCAGCTGTCCAACTCTACAGGATGCTATTGAGCTTTGCAACTCTACAAAATTGAAAATATCCAGCTGTCAAACTCTACGAGCAAATTAATGAGCTTTGCAACTCTGCCAAGTTGAAAATATCCAGCTGTCCAACTCTACACGAACATCATCGAGCTTTGCAACTCTACGAAGTTGAAAATACCCAGCTGTCCAACTGTACAGGAAACTCATCGAGCGTTGCAACTGTTCCAAGTTGAAAATATCCATTTGTCCAACTGTAGAGGATGCTTATTGAGCTTTTCAACTCTACAAAAGTGAAAATATCCAGCTGTCAAACTCTACAAGCAAATTAATGAGCTTTGCAACTCTGCCAAGTTGAAAACATCCAGTTGTCCAACTGTACAGGATGCTATTGAGCTTTGCAACTCTACAAAATTGAAAATATCCAGCTGCCAAACTCTACGAGCAAATTAATGAGCTTTGCAACTCTGCCAAGTTGAAAATATGCAGCTGTCCAACTCTACACGAACATCATCGAGCTTTGCAACTGTACGAAATTGAAAATACTCAGCTTTCCAACTGTACAGGAAACGCATCGAGCTTTGCAACTCTGCGAAGTTAAAAATGTCCAGCTGATCAACTCTACACGAAAATCATCGAGCTTTTCGACTCTACCAAGTTGAAAATATCCAGCTGTCCAACTCTACAGGAAAATCATCGAGCTTTCAATGAATATTCTGATCATCTCAACATTACGAACGCTTAGAACGTTGACCCCGAGAACGACTCTACGTGTTCGGAATGTTTCCAACCAATTGATCGTACGAAAAATATGGGGCTGTCCGACTCGACGGAAATGTAGGAAAAAAAAACAGAACAAAAAACACGACGGTGTTAGTTTTGCTAAGTAATCTCCGTACATCGCGCCAATTCCGGTTGTCATCGCGAGTCGGAAGGTATTTGTTGTTAAGCTAACGAAGTGCGAACTCGGTGACGCCTCCGCTTATTACGAATGGAAATTTCTTCACACGCGCGCGTTCCTCGCGAGACGCCGAATAATTTGTTGAAACAAGAAACCGGGTCGTCGTTGGTAGAGGCGTTGGCTAATCAGGGGATTAATTAAATATTCCATAAGATTAAAGGTGTGAAACTCGAGAGGTGAATAAAGTTTCACCTGATATATCCGATTCGTTAGTCCACGTCGCGCGTTGAACGAACGGTGACCTCGCTTCATCCGCCTCTATTCCTCTTTTCCAAACCTCTTTCCCGACACGCTATCAGTAACAAACGTGCTCGCATGCTGGATACATTTTCACCGAAATCCAGTCGAATTCTCCTCCCAAATATTTCTCCTCCTCGTTACCAAACCTACCAAACATTCGTCTTTGCACTCGAACTCGTGCCGCGAGTCGATAAATCTCCGTCGCCTTATCGCGCAGCTCGTTCAAATTTCGACTCCTTTAATCCGACAACCGACATTTTCCCGACATTTCGTAAGACTCGAATGACCAGATGCGAGATAAATAAACGTGAGGGATTCGTTGTATCGATGCGAGCAGACGCAACGCGCGTCGCACCCAACAATAAGAACATTCGAGAAAATCGAGGCTGTAGCCTTCGACGCCACAAACGATCCATTAGTAATCCGTACGACAGATTTTCCATCTCGGTATCAACCTGCGCGCGAGTAGTCATTTCGCAATCTGATCTGCTCGTCCGACGACCCATAAATAATGCAACGAATCTCAAGGTCATCCTTCGTGGGCGTCTATATATGAAGCATTCTTGCTGAACCCAGCCATCGGATTTTTCCTACGTCTCCAAAAATCCGCTCTCCTACGCGGTAGCTGGACCTCTGTTGGTTTTTTTTGGAGCTGAAGTTGCAGCAAAGAAAAATAGAAGAGAAAAACGGATTTCGAATATTTGTTGGAATTTCGCCGAATTGACGGTGAGTTGTTTATCGGGCTCGTTTACCACGGCGGCAAATCTTTTGATCCAGGGATAGGAATTTCGTTTTGACGGAGAGAAACGGGTGATGCATAATCATTCTATTTAGTTGTTAATACCGTCTTAGTTTTCTCGCATCGGCTTGCCGCGTGACGTCACGTAATCCAAGGAAATGAAGAGGCTTAAGCGCCGAAGCACCGAAAATAAGCTATAAATATTCCGAGAGCTCGGATGGTCCTCGTTCTCGGTGATAGATTCGTCGTTGTTCGAAACGAGGGGCTCGAAGAGATCGAGAAAGAAAAAAAGGAAGAGCTCGCGTGTCTCCCGGAGTCTTCACTGTCCATCATCATTTTCGACGAGGAGACTCGTTATCGTCGCTTTCATCGTCGCGACCAGGACAAATTATAACCCTTGCCAAAAATCAATTTCGAGAGCACTTTTTTTTCCCAACACAACGTTTTATTGTAACAATACCAAGTTCGCGTTGTTATTTATGACACGCTTTCGATTTCTTACCTCGCGACAAATTTTCAAGCAAGTTTCGCAATCTTTCATTTTGGATGAGACTTTCTAACGAGTGAGTTCGTTTACAGTTGACTAGCCTAAACTAGTGCCGGGATACCATGTACCTATTTCCCTATTGCTTGCCTCTATTATACACAAAACAAAATGCCCGTGCGATGTTTATCGCCATTGTTTTCCTAGAATCGAGTGCTGTTTTTTTTTTTTTTTTAGTTTCTTGATTTTTTTATAATTTTTGTTTTTTTGATCCAACATGAACAAAAATAGGGGCGTAGTTTTTTTAACTTGGTTCAGAATCCAGTACTCAATTTCGCGGTCTCTGCACCCTACGATCAGTTCATGCCTCAAGGTTGTGCTAGCCTCCGACGATTTCTGAGGTACCCCAACGATTCGACAAACCAAAACCGATAAGGGCCAAAGGCTCTCAAGAAGTACAACTACTTACGAGTATTTTAAAACCAAAATGGTTAAATTCGGTTGAGAATCGCATCGTCAGGGAGGCTAAAACCGCCGGAATCCAAAATCAGCCACTGCGCGACGTTTTGGGATGAATCTGGGTTGATCGTCAGCATTCGTAACCGATCATTACTTGATATTATCAGTGCCAACGACGTGACAAATGGGCTCGCGAAACGTGAGGCTCGCCTTCCATTCAAGATTCCCGATTTATGTTTCGTTATTGTGAGCAGCATTTCGTTATCGTTTGGGAACAAACAGCGAGTTTATTTTTCCGGAGAAAATTGCTCGAATGCGGTGATTGCAATGAATTTCGAGAAACGGTCGCCTTACAGACATCTCGTACGTGTGAAAATCGTTCGCAATGTCCAACTTTTTCTGCGTCGGAAAGCGAAAAGCTCGCGTCCGTGCCTATCTATTCTCCAGCTGCGTCGCTCTGCCTCTTCGCCTCGCGAGCCAATCCGCGGCGCTCTACCTTCGCGTCGGCGCTCGTTTCTTTGATGCCGCGAGATACGCGCGATCCGATTCGTCGGCCGGTGAATCCGTTCGAACGTTCAGCGTATAGATGGGCGATACGTGAATTCGAAGCCTGTTTTCAAACGTTATTTGAATATGAAAATATTCGGAGGAATTAAAATAACAACTCGACTTTAAGACGCGCTGCTCGTAGACACCTGGAAGAGTTCTCTCCGCCGCGGTGTGTATGTCTGTAAATAATTCATAAGATTGCTTTATGTCGAACGAGGGAGTTTTCGGGGGACGTTTATGTAGCAGCTAGACCACCTCGCGATCATTCCTTCGCCGAGTCATCGAGGATGATGCGCTTACGCGATGGACCACACGAATAGATCTTCCTTACGTCAACGGAGACGAACGGAATTCGAGGGCACGGCGCAAACAAGACGTTCCGCTGCCTGCGCCATTAAAATACGTTTTTTTTCCAACTCGAGTGGCATTTTCAAGCAACTCCGTTTTTTAAACTCACGAATCAATCTTTTTTTTTTATTTTTTCTCCAGTAATTTTTTATAACCCAGGAATTTCGCGAGGATATTGTCACGTGGAATATTGGTTGAAAATATAGGAATGCTATTCGGAATTCGGGAAGAAAAATGGGACGAGTTCGAGTTATTCGTAAAACTTGGACTCCTCCGTCCGTGGTGATTCGTCGGAGGTACCCCTCGACTCTCGACACGAGAGACAATTTGTTTATCTTTGCACGAAACAAAGTTTCGATCGGCCCGACAGTCGCGAGTCTTTGGAGCGAGTGGTGAGTTTCTATTTCCGTTGTTGAATCGGTGGTTTAATCGAAGCTGATCCAAAACAGAATTGTTTGTTTTCGAAAGATGTTTAGAGAGTAGCAGGCTCCGCGAGTATTCCACGAGGAACAAAGAATCTGGTTAATCGTGGAATTGTGTAAACGAGCATCCAGGCGCGAACTACGACTTGTGATAATCGCCCCTTTTTTGCCGGCAAAACGAACCTTGCGGATAGGTGGGCGTGAAAATTTCGCGATACATTTTCAAAACAACGAGTAGTAATGCCTGGAGAAAATATGCCCGTTGTCCGGATCGCAAAATTTGTTCGAGCGAGCAAATGGAAGCAGCTAAAATAGTAGATTGCGCAGCTAGGGCGGAAAACAGGCGATTACAGCGCGAGGCAGTTGCAGCCCGTGCCGAGGCGACCCGAGCGGCCCGAGGCGAGCCGAGGGTGCCTCGGCACGGGCTGCAACTAACTCGAGCTGTAATCGCTTTCCGCCCATGGGGCACGCGATACTTTTTGTCCGGACTGCACCGAAAGATAGCTTTTGAGTGCATACAATTATTGAGACGTTAATATAAGTATTCAACTTTAATTCTTTAATAATCTTTCAATAATTAAATGATTAAAAATTCGGGATTGCGGTGTGTCCCTCCAGGGCGGAAAGAATAATAGGAAAAAAATGAAGTATTTTAGTTTAATCTCATATTTATTTCTGTAAAATAATTTCTCATTGTCGCTGAGACAGTGAATTGTCGTTTACGAAGAAATACGAGAGATCTCATTTGCTGCTTACGCGTTACGACGAAGCCATCTCTCGCTCAACCTCTTTGCGCGCTTGATGGCAGAATGTAACAGAGCCTTATGATTATATATTAATTTTAAGAAAATAGCACTTTTCCGCCCTAGGGTTGTACTTCCCGCCCTAGAGCGTAAAAGAGCCATTTTCCGCCCGCAAAATATGCACGAATAAGCGCATTTTCGGTGCAGGAGGGAAAAAAACGAATTTACGAAATGCCAAATACGAATTTGATCATAAAAAGTCGGAAATCGGAGTGCGGGATCCAGAATGACGCGTGGGGATGAAATATTCGAAAAATTGTTCTCTAAGATTCGAAATATGAATTGGTGGCTGAGGCAAGGTGCCATTTTTCCGAAGCTAAAGCCGATTATCCGACCGAAGTTTGGAAGCAGCAGACAATCGAAGCTGTCGAATGGAACAATATCGTTGTACGTAGGTATAGGACAAAGATCCACGCTGCATTTAAAGGTGGGAGTCTTCAGCGCTGCGAGATGCTGAAAAGCATTCGGGAATCCAAGTTACGACTGTTCGTAGTCGACGATCGAGCAACTGGGCGAGAAAACTGGCAGTGAAAATTCAAAGGAGCGTTTTAAAGAGGATAAATAAAATTGGCCAATAGACACCGTGTTTGGGATTTGGCGCAGGAAAAGTGTCCTTCGTCAAATGCTGAGCCAAAGTTGACGTCTAGTTCTAGGGATTTGACAGGGTGCATTCAGATCTGTAATTCCAAGCGGAAGAAAGACGCGTTATGAAACGTTTCGAGGCTAAATCTTCCATCTCCAAATTCGATGTTGCCGTTTCATTCCATTCCATATTATTCTCCCGCTTAGGAGTGCGTTAGATTTATGAGAAAATCTGATTCGACGAAGAAATGAATTTTAACCTTCGACGTTTTATTCCCCATGAGAGAAACCCGAGTTATCGAAATCTACTTTCGGAAGAGAATTTGATGACGTGACGTTACGTTTTTTGTGAGGGTAACGCGAGACGCGCCGTCGCGGCTCGATTATTAATCGCTGTCCCCGGAAAACTGTCTTATATATATTTACAACACCGACTGCCGACCACGCGACAAAGTCGGCTCTAATAAAAAATTCAACGTTACTACCTACCTCGTGAAGTTTTATAGCGAACGAGAAGTCCGGTCCAGCCGTCGATCCGTTCCGACGCAAAAGAGCCATAAGAAGAATAGTTGACAAAAAAGTATAAATAATCACAACAACAACAACAACAACAACAACAACAACAACAACAACAATAATAAAAATAGTAATAATAATAATAATAATAATCGGTTGATATGTCGTCGCGGTGACACGCGTCCATCATCACCGAGATATCACAGTGGACCTCTGATTCTTTGGATTGGAAGAATTGAAAGTTACCGCCGGTTAGAATCCCGCTGCGACGAATCACCGGACATCGATTTCCTGATTAGCTCTTACAACTGCATCTCACGCGATGATGTCGATTTTCGGGAGAAATGCGGGGCGCGAGGCGAAATTTATTGGCTATTTTGTCACGATAAATGTAATGGACGATAAATGTCTTCACAGGCGCTATTTCACGGACCACTACAACCTCGCGTGCCAAGCGTCGAGCATCTCGATTGAACGCTGAACATTCAGGATGACCGGTTTAGCTCGATTAAGATTCGTTCAATGAAAATCAGCGGAAGCCAATTAAACAATTTGGTCGCCGTGCTGGTTTACGACAATGCGACGAATGGGGCACGATTTTTGATTTTTTGGGGTTTTTTCACCAATTTTTTCGGGTCTGCAGTGAAGTAAAGTGAAGTGAAGTAAATAAGTTGGCTTGGCATGGGATGGAGTTCTGTTCGCGATGACAGTTTTATTTATTCGTAGGGGGAAAATTTTGGGTTTCGTTGGAGACAACGAGGTCTGAGCAGTTTTCCCCCAGAAAGGTTGAAAGAAGCGATTGCATTTGAATGATAAAAGAACGGGGCAGCGATGCTGCGCCGCGGTGCCATGGATACGAGTCGAATGCGACGAGTACGTCGTGTTGTCGTGAAATATTACGAAAAAAGATTATTTCGAAACGTCCGTTTTGCCGCGCGAAAACGCCCCACGGTTCTTGTTCGCGTTGGAATCCGACACCTTTCGATATTAAATACTGACACCTCGCCGTTAAAATACCTGAATGCAAGTAATTCGAATCTTTCCGAGGAATGGGCGAACCCGAGAGATGCGATACGTAACCCACGTCTCGCGAGCTGTCCCACCGTTTATTAAATCTTATTTCAAGATCTTTTTCGGATCGAGTTACCCTCCCCGCCGTTGCACGTATACGCACACGCATACGAAATATCTATCCTCGCGCGCGCATAAACAAACACATGGACACATTTTTCTAACGTGGCATTCCTCTTTGCCCCGACTTTATCTGTGCTCCTCGTTATTTTTACGTCCCGGTATTCAAATTCTAGGTATCGTTTCTATTCAATTACGATAGAACACGCGTAGCCCCCAAAAAATGCCTTCTCTTTACGACCCTCGAAATGACTCTTCGCCCTAAAACGAAGCACATTCGTACCCATTTTCTGTAATGGAAAAGCAGTTAGAATCCGGTTGACCCGTGTCTTTTGTTTCTATCGTAACCTCGTTGTTCGGATGGCGGAGAAACTGTTGCGAAATTTAACGAGACAACGAATCGATAAGTAGTAACAATAATTATCCAGACGATCGCAACCAAAAAAGGGTAATCGCATTGCTTATAACCTGAATTCTTCTCAATTGGTCGTGTGGCGAGGCGGTCGAAGCCACCCCGAAGTGTGCTGACTTCTGCGCGTAAGTTTTTCTTTTTCCACGTCAATAACGTTCTCGTCACTGCCCAATTTGTGGAACGAAGCATTTGGCAGCTGAGCGGATAATCGATCATTTCCTCGGAGTACCCTTTCGCCTCGCAAATAAGTGACTCTTCAATTTCTACCAAATTACCTCAACTGTTGTTCTCAGCAATCAACGTTCTTTCGAAGATACCCGCTTTACCCCGTGAAAACTTTCACCCCGCAGACTCATTACGCCCCGCAAGCCCGTTTTCCCCCATCATACCACGTAAATTCATTTTCACCATCCGACTGATCATCTTCCCTTTTACCCACGAACCCATTTTGCCCCGCGAACCCGTTTTACCCCGCAGAGCTATATCCCTTCGTGACAATATTCGTTGCCCGGTGGTCGTATTTCTCCCGCATTCGTGGTTGCCTTCCTACATCCATCTTGCCCCGTAGACCCGTTTTACCCCATCGATCCACCTTACCCCGTGGATGTATTTATTCCACGGGTCTTTCCCGTAGTGATACGCTGGGGAAGCCCGTTTTGCCCCGTATACCCGTTTTACCCCGTATACCCGTTTTGCCCCGTATACCCGTTTTACCCCGTATACCCCTTTTGCCTCGTATACCCGTTTTACCCCTGGCCCCGTTTTACCCCGTGGTCCCGTTTTACCCCGTATACCCGTTCTGCCCCGTGGACGCATTTTTCCCCGCGGATCGTTTTTTTCTATGTCTCCACTTTGCCCTGTGACCACGTTTTGCACCGCTAATAATTTTGAGCGGAAGAACTTGACGCCTCAGCTTCATTTTACCCCACCGTTCAATTGTGACTTGCAGATTCATTTCGACCCGTAGGTCACTTTTACCCGGCAGCGCGAGTTTGTCTTGCCATTGTCAGCTTCATTGTATCAGACGTGGCTGTTACACCGCGAAGGGGTTCCTTTTATCGCGGGACGTCGGTTGGCATCGTTGTTAATACATAGACGTTCGTGTTGGCAAATTTGGAATTTGCATTTACATCATCGACGTAACAAGGTTACAAAAATTTGTCGATTATAGTCGAACTTCACCGCCCGAAGTCGAGTGTTGGGTACACGTGTGTGGCTGCATACGAGTAAAGATGGATGGTTGTGAAATTTGTAGACTGGTGACTAAAAGTTCAGTGAAACGTTAAGCGTATAAACGAAATGAGTCTTTTACCGGCCTGTTATACGTATCTTTAGCAAGAATATAAATACTACCAGGCTTTTACGGCTCTCTGAATTTTAAAGATACCCCGAAGAGAAACTCACTTCCATCTCGGGGTGACGCATCTTTTATTTATTATCCTTCATCATAGGCCCGATGCTCGCATTTGTTTGTTACACAGTTTAATTATTGACGGAAAATAGCGGATGGCGAAAATTAAAACGGTCGAAATATTTCGCGTGGCTCGAGTGTTGGCAAAATTCTGTTAAATTTCCGCCATTCGCGTATACCTTCCAGACAATTAGACGGTCGCCACGCCGTGGCATGGTGGGCGATCGACGACAATGCGGGGGACGGAAGTTCCTTTGTAACCGGGGACGAAAAATGTCACCGTAAAATATATATTTTACGGTGGGTTATTCAAAAGGACATTCGAAAGCAGCTAAAAGTCTACAGAAACCGCATGGGGTCCGGCGATACCTAAACACGACTTCAGCATTTCTGCCGGCATTTTTTCCTCCCAACCAGAAGGACTCTCCTGTTCCTCTTTCCGTATCCCACCATCTTTCAAACCGGCCTCATCGCCCCGAACGGTCAATTTCACAATTTTATGGTGATAATTTGCAATTGTAATCGAAGCAGCACAGCGCAAACATCATGCTCCCTCGTCACCTGCAACGAATACTTTCTCGTTTCCCCTGCGTTTCTTTTCCCACTCCTTTCCAATTTTCCCCGACTAGCGGAGTCACGTTCGCAGATCGATCTATAATTATGAAACTATCCGTTGAAAAATATATTTACGAAAAACTCTTTCTCACCGATTCGAATATACACGAATGGTCACCGGTCTTACTACGTAGTAGATGTAATCTCTCCCAGACACACTTGGTCTCGTGTTTCCAAGAACAAGATTTGTCAAATTTTGGAAATACGTGGCACCTTTTTGCCGGGAAGCCGCACTTTAGGCATACGCGAGTGAGCCTCAGGCGAGGACGAGGATGATTTTGTCACGCTGATTTCCGTCATTGCAATGAAATAGTAGGAAAGTTGAAAATTTCAAGCAAATCGCACCGTGTCCACGGCGCGATAACAATGCCATCCATCTATCGGAGAGACATTATCTAACCTAGGTGTTCCGCACACGCGCGTAGGGTTCGGCCACCTTATCTGTTGGTATGAGCACCGGGCTGGATGCATCGTACGCTCGGCATACCAAGACCCGTTGGAAACCTCTTACTGTCCCTTCATTCCACGTATACATAGATTCGTACACACGGGGCAAAACTGTCCGTGGAAACCGCTATCGAACCGCCCGAATCTCGGGCGCCGATCGAAGTTGAGAATCGAAAGTCACGAATTCAAATGCCTCGTTTATTAGAACTCTCCCTCTCTTTCTCTCCCTCTCTCTCTCTCTCTCTCTCGCTCTCTCTCGCTCTCTCTCTCTCTCTCTCTTTCTCTCCCTCGACGGAAAGCTGCGGTCATCGAAATTTCTATTTCAATTGTTCTATCTCCATCAAAAGCAGCTCGTTCACCGGCACAAGGCTGCTCTACTTTGATCGCGGAGTATCGAATCTCGAGTGCTGTTACAGATTTCTTGAGCAATTAGAATCTACCAACCCTATGTAACGCGAGCCTGAGCTGTACAACCTCGCGTTGTATGTAAACAGCACAATTAACTCGATCAATCTAACTAAGAAGACCGTTATTATTTTATGAAACTACTCGCGCAGGCAACTGGGACTCCTAATATCGTAAAGATATTGAATATTTCGCTCGAAATTCAGACCTTCCTTCCGGAAAGGAGCAAAGCCCTTTCACTGGTGTATCGAAAATCCAATTACTCCGCCATCTTCTTAAGATAAATTGCCTTCGACAAATTTCTAAGGCAACCCTCGGCGTAGTAGGTACAAGTTCACCGAGCGAGCCGACCAGTCGCAAAGATGTTTCGGGGTAGCCTTTTGTTGCGCGACGCCAGCCCAACGCTCTCCAGAGAGTCCTGGGGCAGATCTTTCAGGCTTTCTCTCTTTCCATCTCCCACTCTCCCCCTCTCTCTCTCTCTCTCTCTCTCTACCTCTCTCGCTCTCTCTCTCGTGCTCTATCTGGACATCCTGAATGTCAACCGTGACCCAACAATAGAGTCACTCAGACTCAGGTTCGAGTCCACTTTCCGCTTTCCCGTACACACTCCGCCTAGCAGCACCGCCCATAGACCATTGCTGATACAAAAATAGCAATAACCACCAACGAGCTTAACTCGTGCAAATGATTCCTGCGGCGATTAGTGTTTTCTGCTCGTGCGTGTTCCGTGCGAGTTTCCAGAGGGTGGAAAATCTCTGTACGAATTTGTTTCCCTTCGCGTTGCTCGTACGCGGTGAAACGGCACGGCAGCGTTGGGTGGCCGAATGCCCTCCCACGAATCAGCGACCGCTGCGAAAACTCACCCTACTGGAGTAAGAAACATCGCACTTCAAATGTATTTTCTTTCTCTCACTTGAGAACTTTTGACGAAAAGCGGACCTCACGGTATCTTTGCGATCGTGCCGAGGCTACACCGTCGCAACGTGATATATGACAGCCATTTGCGGGCCCAGAATGGACACGATTCTATTTGGGACAGCCTCGAGTTGTGACGTTTACCTACGGGCCGGAGATCAAGTCATCTCGCCTATCTCCGGAAGAATTTCGAACCTCTCGAGGGTTGAAATTAGTGCTGGGGTAGTTTCGGCGGCTGGACACTTTTTCCCCGTCTCCTCGGGGTTATGCTACTTCAGAAAATCACAGACAGCTAGCCTCTCGGTTCGTTTATTTATTCTCCCTTTTTTCCAGTCTCCCAAGTCTTTGTTTACGTCCTTCAAGATCTCACTCTGATTTTGTAAACCATTTTAAACCTTTTTTTTCTTTTTTTTTTCTTTCACAAACATCTACGTACGTGATGCGGAAATCGATGAAATTGAACGTTATTCTGAGATCGACCAAACTCTACCTAATATATTCATTGGTTTATCAATTGAGCATGTGTGTCAGAGCGATGTCAACACCGGAATAAAAATTTACTCCGTCCAGATAGGTGCTTCGTACTTCGTTTATTTATTTTCAGACTACTTCTATTCTGAAAAAACGACAATCATTCCAGATTTTGGAATTGTGTCGTTATCGTCTTTTTCCCAAAAATCGATTCGCCACAGTTCAATTAACGCAGTAGTCGAAATTTTATAGTGACAACAGAATTTTTGGATAATTTTTTAGCATTCATTCGAAATGCAATTTTTTTATATTCGTCCATTTTGAAGAATTTAACTGATATTTCGCGTGAATTTTTTGAAAAACTGTGTAATCGATATTTTGCTTCGTGACAAAAGCATCTTTTTGCGATGCCATTGTCCAAAAATGTATAGGTATCATTTTGCAATCGCGAAAAAAAATTCCTGCCAAAAGGAACCTATATTTTCTACTGATAATGTGAATTTTGCCGCGTGGACAAGCGCAAACGAATACGTTTGTCCAACAGCGTCTCGCATCTCTAGAGGTGGTCTAAGAATTTCCAAGCATCGTTTCATCGCATAGAATATAAATCGTATAGAATATAAATCGTGAAAGAAAACGAGCGTGTACGGAGTGAATATCGAAACAGGTCCGCAGTAAACGGAGAAATGACAAAATGAGAAACGAAAATGACAGCTCCGAGTCTCGTTATCTAGGTACGACGGTTCGATGCGACTCAACGCCCCGTGACCTCATCGCCGCAGCAGCATCGTCACTAGTTACGACGAGCCGTCCGACGGGTACTACCGTCAGCAACGATCTGCACGAGAAGAAGGGCGCTTCAGAGAGAAGCTCCGCGAGCGAACGAGAAATACAGATGAAACGAGAGACAGAAGGAGAGAGATAGAGATAGAGAGGCAAACCGCGCGACAGAGACGGACGACGCACCGACAGAGCGCGGAGAGGGTGGGCCTATCTCATTCGTCGCGTCTCTCGCCAACGCGCGCCAGCGCCGCGTCGCTCCGTCTCCGTTCTAACAACTCGACTACTTGCTCGTACGACGGCTCAACCTACCGGCTGGTCGATTCGAACGCTGAACGCTGAACGCCGAACGCTGAACGTCGAGCACCGAGGCAACGGCGACGGCGGCGGCGGCGGCAGCGGCAGCGGCGGGCGGTGGAGGTGGTGGCGGCGGCGGCGGCGGCGGAGGCACCCGACGAGGGGCGAGCGGGGCCGACGCGATACGAACGGCTAACACTGCTAACAGGGAACCGTGGAAGTCCGTGGAACTGTACAACAGCGAACAGCGTATATCCAGTCGCCAGTACCTCCGCGACCGTCGTCGTAGGAGCAACGCGCGCGTGTTCGGTGAGCCGCGAGTGTCGACGGTGTGCAGTAACAACAGCAGCAGCAGCAATCGTATATTGATAGAGTGTCGCGAGGTAGCAGCAAGCAGAGCTCGGCTCCGTCTACCTGCTTTCGAATCCTCCGCGTGCATCTACCGTACGCGCGCGCGATCGTTCATTTTCGTCGCGTTTCCTTCAATCGAGCACAAGTAACAGTCGAGGGAGAATTTCGCGCGGATAGCTCGAAGGAAATCCGAGCAGGAAGTCGAGTGTGAGCCGGGTTTTTCCTCGCGAGTGTGGACTACACCGATATTGCACGGACCGTCGCAGTTTTCATATCCACGTCTCTCTACTGCTCGTTCCCTCGTTCTCTCTCGCTCTCTCTCACTCTAACTCCGAGCATTATAATCAAAATATTTAACCCCTGGTCGTAGTTGCAAAGGGAAACTTCTGACTGAAGACGCATTTATGGACCTGATTTAGTGCATGTGTACGTTACGCGGTGTGTCTAAAAAGCCAAACGTTGTTTGTTATTCTGTTTAAACTTGTATGTGATAATGGATTAATTTGCTCGGCTAAGACAACCGCAGGCCTCCACTAAATTAAGGTGAGATTTTTCATACTTTTTCAGATCGTTATCTCCCACTCCGCGCCGTGCTTCTCCGCTGATGTGTCTACCTTTCCTCCCAACACCGTTCCCCGTTCAATTTTTCTCCTCTTTACCTACCCTGTCGATCAGCAAAGATTCTCCACATCTTTAGTCATTGTTATCGCGAACGAGCCTCGAATCCAACTAGTCGACGCACCAATATTTATTACTTACTTATCACCCCACTGAATCATTCCGCTTTTTACCGTTTCCAGAAGCAAATTGAATATTCAACGAACACGCTACAAAATCGCGTCCTACGCATCGTCTCTGATAAGAAAACGCCTCCGCGAAAAACATTCTCGCCCCCTTACAACAAGAGAAAACTGACGATAGGAATAAACCTCGCGAAGTAGTGTTCAAAATACATGATTCCAGTATCGCTGTCTAACGTAATTTCCAGTGAAGCTATGTTTCGGCTACTTATTTCGTCCCTACGAAACGGAATTTTGAGAGCAGCACCAAATTTTGTTTCCAACGAACGAGGCTCTCAGCGTTGAGAAAATATCCCAAAAAACTGCACCAGATCGAGAAACGATGGGAATTTGCGTGAAAAGTGAAGCCCTCTACGGTGTGATCACGATGAGTGACGTAAAAAGGGTGTTCGTTTCTACGGCTACAAAGTCGAATAAGTTCTCATTGTAATTCTCGACCGCAACTGTGTGATACACGCGTTACGAGGTAGAAAAATCTACACGCACGATGAGACTTCACGAACGTTTGATTCGTAAACATGAAACGTGGTGAGATTTTTCTCAGCTGTTGAGAAAATTCACTGGGTCGTTGATCGTATACGCTGTTATGTTCGCGTGGTCGGCAGTACGAATTCGAACGACATATCGGCCAGCTATAATTGTTCGTGGAGGAATTTACCAGCGACCAATTTTGTAGCCACAAGATGTACCAGAGAGACTAGCTGGTCTGAACATAATTTCCGTATTGTTCACCGAAGAGTCTTACCGGGAAGCAATTATGTACCGAGAAAGGATTATGGAGATGGTCACAGAGATCCTAATCTCGGAACATAATTTCGACGCTGTTCGTAGAAGAGACTTACCGAGAAGCAATTATGCGCCGAGAAAGAATTATGAAGATGATTGAAGCAAAACCCGTAATTTCCACGTTCGCAGTAGTTTTATGAGATGCAGTTATGGGAAGAAGAAAAAAAGCAATTTCGCGTTGTTCCGCAACGGGATACGTGATATTGAATGGGAATCGTGCGGCGCTGCGAGACGGCGAGGCAACCGTATCGAAACTGGACGCAGGAGACATGCTTAATTTTTGTCGTTGTTCGCGGAAGGAGTTATGCCGAAAGGTAATTATGTGGCGAGGAGGAGCTGACAAGCGACAGCTAGATAAACCGGCGATTACGTACAAAGGCGACGGAAAAAGGACGGCTAGGTAAAACGGTGACTAGGTAAGCTGGCGACGACGACGTCGCCGAAGAAAACTACAGCGACGACTACGGAAAGAACCTGACAGTGGGAAGAAAAGACTATCACGTCGAAACGAGGCTTGTTGTGTCTGAACTGGAGAAAAAAAACTGACCGTATCGTTGCTTAAAATATTGTGTCAAAATACATACATTTTCAAAGAACACTACCGCTACTCCTCGTTTCTCTCTGCAAACTTTTCCTCCGTGTAACAGGAGAATCCACAGGAATTCTGGTGTTTCTGGCCCGAATTCAGGTTTCCAAATACGAAAACTGCATCGACAAACGTAATTCGCGTTGTTAACGTGAAATTCCTCGTTTTTCTTTTTCATTTCCATAGCATTGGGTCGATTCTACGTTAGTTTACAGTTCTTTGAAACGGGGTATAAAATCTATTCGTTATTGCATATGGGTTTTAGGAAACGTACAATATTTCACGCAGCGGAACGGTTTTGATGGGAATAATCTACATTTTCTGAACACCCAAAGAACATTTCCGTGTGATTTTATCGCCAGGAATGGAGATAATCGAAAAAACCCACGTTACGCGAAAACTACGCCGAGGTCCTTCCCAGAAATGGCAAATAGGCAGATTTCGTGCTATTTTTGGCGTACATATCGCGTCAACGGACCTTTTAACCTCGATCTTTATTTTTTTTCTTCTTTTTTTACCAATAGCCTTGAATTTGTATACAGCAGCGTATTCTTCCCTAATATTTGTAGAGTCCATTTTTGTGATGGCAAGGCTGAGGACTTGACAATCAATAAATACGATTTTTCATACTCGTTTTTCGAATTATCGTTCACGTTGATTATTTATCTACGGAATAACGTCACTGACTGAGCAAGTTTTTCATATACTTTGTTCGTTAAGCCTTGTCTGGCGCGTTACTTCGATGAAAAGGAGGATTTTTGCTACATCTCAATATTTCTAATTTAGTAGCTTAATTAAATGATAATGTATGCCGCGAATGCGCGTGCAGACTTGAAAAGTATTAATTACAAGTCCAGTTATTAGATCGTTTCGAGTGCTATTTCTCCTTGGGATAATGACCGGATTGCAGAGAAGCGGCGCGATAAATACTATCGATCACATCAACGTGTTACCTCGCTAATAATTGCCGTTTTACTCGATAGCATATTTGATAACTTACCACCTATTAACGATTCCAGATGCGATTGCCTCGCGCCGTGTTCCGCTCCGTTAATTGTCCGAGATGTATTACCGCGCGATATTTCTCCCTCCTTTTATACGCGGCATACCTAAGGATCGTGCCTCGCGTATTACAAACGTTGACCAAACCGAATTAACATACCTATCCACGTTCGCTACGCGTTCGATGTAACAAATCATGAAAACTCCTACATTGTTCGCTCGTTCATCGCGATCATAATTTATAAAGGTATTTGTATTAACCGTTGCGCAATTCGTTCCGTAACGATCTCGTTTATCGATTCGAAAATGAATTCGGCGGGGGGAGGGCGCGCGATATGACAAATGTATGTTTCGATCGCGCATCTCCGTAAATACACTCTCCTTTGTGTTCTATTCATTAGCTCGGTGTGGCGATTGGGTGGCAGCTCTCGATTGATGAGGTTCTTGCAAACAAACGCCAACGTACACGCACACGCGCGCGCGTATATCCGATGGAAATCGATTACGTCCACCAATTTCGGATATTTTATTACACGTCACAGCTTATAGATCGTTATACTCGAGCTTTTCTCCTTCTCCGCCATCTCCGGCTTTTTCCGCACCTTCCAGTCAAACCGTACGCACGGTCGACTTCGCAATACAATAACACCCAGCCGGACTGGTCAATCCTATTTTTGAGAGAAATCTTTCGAAAAACCTGCTTTAAATCAAGGAAAACAGCGATAAAACTGTAGATCTGCTAAACAAATTATCAGCTTCTTCCAATTATACGTTAAAAAAAAAAAACTTTCACGAGATAATTATTGTCTACGTAACGACCAAGTTTGCCCGGATAATCGACTTGAGTTTCGACGAAAATAGTAATCTCTGACCAAAAAATCGACCGAAACGTTTATCGCTTTCGCGTATTTTACGGTTCGTTTATAAAGCATTCATAAAATGCGCGAAAGTGACGAACGTTCCGTTCGATTTTGTTTTTAAACGTGTAGGTTTTGTGATCGAGGCTGAAATCGATTATCTGGCCACAGCTCGGTGTATGTTACGGCACACGTTTCGAGGTTAATCCAAATGGGAAAGTCTGATGGGCACTTGGAATGAAACTGCGCAGTCTTATTTCGGATGGAAAGCCGAAAGAGAACGGTTTATAAATATCCGAAGGGCAATACGTTTCGTACGTCTATCATTTCATAACGTATGAACGTGTTTGGCCACCGGTGGTATCAAACATGTGAATAATTCGAAAGAGAGATTCTATAATACAAGAGAACAGTCGGAAACAGATAAAGCAATCGCGTCGACTCCGTCGCGAGACAATTTCAGTCTATTTTCCGTTACGACCGACACATTCGTAAGCGAAGTTCAAATTTTATTGCTTTAAAAGGGTTACGCGTAGTCACAGATAAAGTAGTCGTCGGTAGCAGCCACGAGGGTTTTCTATATTGGTTCGTCGCGATCGAACGTTCGAACGAGGCTCGTCGTGCAGTTTGTGTTAGTTTCGAGCGTTCCTCGAGATAAGATAAGTCATGATGGATGTTGCTATCACCATGAATCAAAGATGTCAAAATGATACTCGTCCGTGGTACTAATTTTCGAAACACCCACGCGACGCTGGTAAGAAAATGACGGAGTACGGAAAAAGAGAAAAAACGGGGAGAAAAAATACACCGTCCGAGAAATATTATATATTAATCTTCTGGCTTTATTGCCGGAACGTCGCGTTGAAGCCGGAAGCGTTGTATAAAAATACGATTAACAAAAGTGTTCCGTGGCGGAGTGTAAGCCCGAAAAGTATAGGGAAGGGGGCTTCGCGCGAGTTAACGAGAAGATTAGCCGTGGATAAAACGAGTGTTAATTTATTATCAATCATTTATTTTCCATCCACCGGAAATAAATTTCGACCGATTTTCGTTAATTGCCAGCGAGTAGTAATAACGAAAGCAGGGTCGACTCGTTGTTCGAATTTATGAATTGTTAGTCTCTCGTTCGATTTTATTATATTATTTTTATCCCATTACCTCGATTCGTCGAATCTACGTTATTCGTATTTATGATGTTGACTCGGTTTTTACGACTCGAGTGTTATATGGACCATCGCCAAAGTGATTGGTGCGAAGTAAAAGACACGCTCGTGTAACGGGATGCCTGGAGTTATTGACGCGATCTGAATATCGATTTGCTACGATGTAGGTACGATGTAGGTACATTTCGGGCAAGGCGAAACTTACGTAAGAACCGAACTTGCGAATGAATATTTCAAATAGTATTATCTGAACCGGCTCTTTTTTTCCCACAATTCTGATCCACGCTGTTTCAGGCACCGATGTCGTATTCTAAATTGTATCTGGTCATACAACTTCGGGAAACACGTTAAAATCCATTTGTGGGGTAAAATGGGTCGGTGGGGTAAAATGGGTCGGTCGATGGGGTAAAATGGGTCGGTCGGTGGGGTAAAACGAATACTCGGACAAGCTGGACTGATCGGATGCAGTAAGCGTGCGGTTTTGACTAAATAAAAACCGTTGTGAATAATTAAAATTCATTTGCGGGGTAAAATGGGTCGGTGGGGTAAAACGAATACTCGAGATAAGCTAGACCGGTCGGATAAAATAAGCGTGCGTTTTTGAATAAATAAAACCTGTTGTGAATAATTAAAATCCATTTGTGGGGTAAAATGGGTCGGTGGGGTAAAACGAATACGTGGGATAAGCTGGACCGGTCGGATACAATAAGCGTGCGGGTTTGAATAGATAAAAAGTGTTGTGAATAATTAAAATTCATTTGTGGGGTAAAATGTATGAGCGGGGGAAAACGGGTCCGGGAAAAACTACTCTACGAAGTGCATCTCACCCCAGCGTGTAGGTCAGTAACGTAGGTTAAATTCGAAGGGCTAAAATTTACACCTACGGGGTAAAATGGACTCTTCGAACTGAGCAGGTATGGTAGGGGGAAACGGGCCCCTTAAAAAAAAAATGTCCATATTTTCAGGGGGCCCATTTTGCTCCCAAGTATTCAGAGGTACCGAAAATTTGAATGGGGCTCATTTGGCCCCAGGAGCCAATTTTACTGCTCTGTTCCCTTAATGAGCACACCTGCCGACTAGAAATCTATAATGGACTTTGGTAATTGGACAAATCCGATCCCTGGGCATTGTTGTACAAATATCATCTACATTTTCAATTCATCCATGCGAATCTCGTATCGGCTCTATAATTAACAATAAGGAGTTGGCACGTGATACGTTACAAGCTCGTTTCGTTGCTCCCACAGATTTCCATTCTCAGTGATATCTACGCTAATAAATTCCACGAACTATCGCCACGCCTGTTCGTAGACGTTCGTACCCGTGTGTCGATAATTGGCGAGTAGTGAAAGCAGCCGGTATTTTACGTAACATCTACGACTTCGGATTTCTTCGTAATCGAACTGCTACGCGGAATCAGGAATCTCAGGCGATAAATACACGCCACAGTCGAGCAGAGCTCCTAACCTTAAATGTACCTCGTCCCCACACCATCCAACCGGATCGTTCCCGTTCGTCTTTCGACCATAAAACGAGATCAGTTCTTACGAAATGGAATTCAATCGTCCTCTTCGCTACTCCCCGCGACCAGCGTGTTTGGGTCCAACTCGTCACAACTCAGGGCCACGTGGGCCCCCTTACTTATTTAAGCAGGTCTCGCTCGGCCCGTCATAACCCACGAGTGTGCACATCCCCGCACACGCGCGCTCTCTCCCTCTCTCTCTGTACCACATTTCGCTCTATATTCGCCCACCGTTTCTTTTTAAACTCAATTTCTACCTCGCATTCCCGCGACAAGGCTTGTAATTTACCACGCGTAAATGTCATTGTTGTGAATTCCTTCCTGGTGTCGAGTGGTTTGTTGTGCTGCGCACACTTTCAAGTCACCGGATGCACCTTATCATACATCATCACGGTACATCTTCGGCACGCATTACCATTCCGCCCGAATCTACATGTTTTAATCGCGATACACGCTCTTCGCACCTCTCTCCCTCCGTATACTTATCCTCGCCAGTCCAATAAAGGGAAAAAAATAACGAGACAAAAAAACGCCGAGGCCTTGGAATTCAAGGCTGTTAACGCGAGTGAGTAACCTTCGGAAACGATTCACTGACAACGAGTCTGGCAAAGAGGTGTCTCTTTCACCGAACGGTTTTCCACATCTCGTTGACCGGAGTCAACGAGCTGCTCATTATTTTATCACGCTCTAAAGGAAGCGCCGAGTTTCTTCCATCGCCGTTCAAAAAACGTCTCGGATGAGTGGCGAAAAAAAAACCTGTCCCCGCGAGGCGTACGAAAGACATCCATCCATCGCACCCCGTACGCGTCGTTTCGCACCGAATTGGCAACGGTCGCTTGCCTATTCGAACCGGTCGATGATCCAAATAATTCCTCGAGCAACGGTATTTCAAAGAAATTCGTGCCTGACATCTTTCATCACCGCGACATCGCGTAACGCGGAGCAACAACGATCTACCAACTCGGACCCAACGCACACCTTTGAGATGCAGCGTTTCGTCCAATGCCACGCGACGAACACCCCGTCAAATACGTTTGGTAAATCTTCGTGGACATTTTATAGTCTGGGTCAATAACCTAGTGGTTTTACCCAGTGGCTTACCCAACTTTCGAACTCTCGTCACTTCCGCGCCTGTCTCGATCGCAGTCGATGCATCAAGCTGCTGTCAACCTTCCCTTGTCTATCGCACGTAAAGGCGCCACCTCAATTTCCAGCGCACATATGCTCGCGAATGACGTACACGGTGTCCACAAAAAAACGAACGAGTGACTGGAAAAAATCTTTAAAAAAAAAAGAAGAACATCGAAAAACGGATAAATTTTTTCATTTTTTTCCGTAGCACAGCTATATCGCGGAAGTACCTACGCTTGTAGTAAAATTCACCGTGACAGGTGATAAATCGCTTTCGTGGTGAAAATAAATATATTCTTGTCCGTTCGCTCGTCAGGTCCTTTCGGGAGACTCGAATTCGGGGCTCGTAAAATGGCACTCGACGAAATAACTCGAGGATATTTGGTACTATCGAGAGAACGAGGCGCGTGCAGGCACGCTTTACAAATCAACTCGCTCGTTGCTTTACACCTACCAAGTCCTTTAAATTATACGGTAACGACCTCTCTGTCGCGTGGTTATAAGACCGTGCGAATTTCTTGCGCCTGCGAGAAACTAGTACCTACAGCGATGCCGACGCGGTCGTCTGTCCGCAGCAGATGACTCGCCGCGCGGTGGCCTCGTTCGACTCGTGGCCATTTGCCATCGGGTGCACCTCCTCGTCCACGCGATTTTCTTCCCAGCATCCTGATTTTCGGATGCTGAACCGTCTCTCAAAATACCACCATTTTTGATAGTCTTACTCTTCTATTTGCTCAAACTAGCTGCTAACATTTGCATTAATCGGTTCGAGTTGAAAGTTATTTCCCTCTGATATTATCGTTTTATTCTTCGTACTCTGCATTTTAAAATGTATGATATTTTTAGATTCTACAACTAAATAAAAGAAAGGTTAGAAAAATGTGCCAAGGCGACGAGCCTCAGATTTCCGTGCAACATTCGGCTTGATTTCACTCAAGATAAGCAACTTTTTCGACCGAAGCCGAAGCCGAGTCTAATAAACCTCTCTGATAGATCGCAGCTCGTTAATTATCGTAAAAACGAAGAACCTTGCGTAATCTCGGCGATTGTATTCTCAAAGTACGGTTAAAAATGCCCACATTTTCCGGTATTCTCCTCTCGTCGCGGTACACAAAGGAGAATCGCGCCGGTATCAACGAGGAACATGCTCGCCGGCGATCGATATGGCCACGGGTCACGAGCAACGCGCATACAAGTAACGGTTTCGCCGTGCATCCAGCAACTTTTTTTGTTACTCATTTCACAAACGCGACCGCATCTTCTTGTTTGCGGAATGACGCGTACAAAGGTTCGGCGCTGTTGCGCCGCTGGAGCGGGGAGAACCGATCGACTCGCAACCTTTTATATACCTCACCTTAGCTGCCGCGTGACCTTCGCGGCTGCGAAGATTTCTCGCCGCGATATACCGAGTCTCCTCCTAAGATACGTGCTGGCGGGGGAGGGGGGGGGGGGGGACGACGAAAAGAGAGAATTCGAGAAAAGGGAACGAGGGATGATTTACGAACGAGTGTCCGCCCACGCCTCGGCTCTCATTCATCAAGGGGCTCTACCTCTCGCCCGTCTCGGAGGTCTGGCCTTTGGAAAAGTAAACACGCCGCAGACCCGCGTACACCTTCTAACGTACACATGTACGACGAGCATACGTATAAAAAGTCGATTCGAAACGCGACGCTGACGAAGCGCGCGATTCCTCTTACTCGGATTCTTCCTACCTATAACCACCTCTCTCTCTCTCTCTCTCTCCCTCTCTCTGTGTCTCACTCCCTCTCTCTCTCTCTCTGCAGTTAATTAATTACCACCAGCCGCGGAAGCTGTAGTGTCTTAGTTCTTGGTGAAGCACCTGCTTTTCGAACGGCTGCTCTCGTCAGAACCTACGCGAATACGAAATAAACCACGTCGTTTGGACGGATCCATCTGATTCAACTTATCTTATCTGGATATGATTTTTCAATCTATTGGTAAAAATCTTATTTTTGGGTAATATCCGATTTATTTTAGGATCACCACTGTAAGTGTTTGCTCGTTTCGAATTCGCGATTTTCACGGTGGATTCTTATTGACTAGTTGATAGTTGCAGCGCTGCATACTTTTGTCCAGTCAAATTATGAAATGTTTAAACATTAAATCACGCAGTTTGGGGACCATGAGGCATCGATAGGGGGTTGCATTCTGAGTATAAATTTCCATTTGTGGAAAGCTTCGAAAGTCAGCTGACCCCTTTTTCGCTATGCACGCGTTTAATTTTATATCTTGAGAACGGTTCGTCTAAGACAAAAAATTGTGAATATCTTTTCTCTTGTAAATGAAATTTGCCACTTTTTTTTATTGAAAGTTTTTTTTTCTAGACTCAATACTTTCCGAGTTATAGTTTCCACAATCAAAAATCTTCTTTTTCTTCCTCGTTATTTTCCATTTCTCGACATTTTCTCTACAACCGTTCACTTTCATGGAATCTTACCGATTATCAAAGTTGTAGATCTCTTAATTACAACTAACTATTGTCTGAAACTTTTTTCTCTACTACCAATACCTTCGGAGTTATTGCAACTACACGCTCGTTGCCGGGAAATTTTTAAACGAGGGGCCATTTAATGCCATGGGATAAATTGCATTTTTTACACTATGCTCAGCAGTAAGATTTACCTTGCGCTGCAATTCACTGGTTTTATTCGCTGTTTGTAAAATGAGGGAGCGGAGAAAATTCGGGTCACGTTGTTACAAAGCAGATGTGATTGTTTGATGGTGATAATTTTTCAATCATTCGCCGTTCAACTTGTTACTCGAGCGATGAACGATCGATTATTGTAATTGTGATTCACGTTCAGTGATTTTAATCGCGCCAAACTGATCGAGTTGTTGATTGTTGGCTATAAATAACCGCGAGATTGATTTTATGCTCGATTTCAGGAAGACGGCGATTCTTTGATGTATTGCGAATCGATCGATGATGTTGATAATTGATCCGCGATTTCTCTGATGGCAAGAGCTTTTGCTTCCTCAACTCGCGTTGATCCGATGGCGCGACAGCCACCCCAATGCGGGAAAATTTTGCCGTGACGAAAGCAATCGGCACGGATAATACGAATTATCTGCCAGCATACGAGTAGCATACGCACTTCTCGATTTGTTTTTTTGCATTGCGTACCGCAAGATCTTCCCAAATCACGACGTTTCGATAAATATTTTGTTGCCCGAACGACGTCGAAGTAATCGGAACGTAAAAATGCGACAACGATACTCGATCTTTCCCAAGAGTAAACTGGAACCGATTGGAATTACTGATGCCTTGAAAAGCTATCATTAAAATCATTCGCTATCCGATAATCGTTCGTTGATTATCACGCTTCAAATTGACCGACAATTTGTGTCAATTATAGGTATTAACGTCCGACGTGAAATTAATGAAGATGTAATTGATTCGACTTCTTTCCGCTTGGCAACAATTTTGTCAAAAAAGTTGGCCGTTGTTATATTTTCTTCGATTCGGGAAAGCTATCTCCAAATATACGTATCTTGGAAGCTAAAATCGCTGATGTTTGTGACATCTTTTTACTATAGAAAAAGTCTTTCGACAAACTTCTACCGAACGAAACACAAAAATATCCATATTTCATTGCACTAAAACCTGAATTTCGGCATATTTTTCGCAAATTCGGTCGCGCCGCAAACCCGAATATGTAGATTTTTATATGAAGCGTTGTAAAGGTTTCTGATTCGGATTTGCCTTTTCGAATCCGGACGAGAAAATGCCGTCGCAGACTTCTAGGACATCGCCTTAAGGATCACTTCGAAACTTGTTCGGCAAAGTCATTGCAATTTTCCCTGTCTGTTGCTTCAGCTACTGCTAATTGGAAATAGTTGTAGGTGGGTCTTGTTGTTACTTGGTAGTTGCTCTCTCGCGCAGCTGGTTTACGGTTCACGGTCGAGCGATTTGCATTCGCGTTTTAGAGGAAAACCCATCAAGAGTTGTTATGCGAGTTCCGTCCGCTTGCGTCTTTGAAGCTTATTTGTTGAAAAAGTTATCTCGAGTTCGTCAACCTAATTTGAGTTATGCCCAGTCCGAACAACGTTGTTACAATAATTGTAATAGTAGTAATAATAATTGCGTTGTTAGACCATCGCAGATACACCCTGGTCATCAGCGTATCGTTGCTGTTTTGTTTGCTACAGTTTTATCGCCCGCGCTTGACTCGTATCGCTCACCGTATAAAAAAATTCCTGTATCTCCGGATCTATTGCTGACAGAAAATTCGTTCTGGTCTCATTTTGCTCGTCTTCAAATTTGGTTACGATGATTACTCTTACGTTTTTCTCGTCCGAACCCCGAGAACGGAGTTACGAGGCAAAATATGAAAAGCTTTTTGCAATTTATTCGTCCCTCGGTATCTCGGAAAGTATCCAACGTAGAAACCTCATCGACACGTCATTTTATTCGTATTCAAATTTCCCAACAAAAAGAATCCCTGCATTTTTATCCTACGCTCCGTAGTTTCGGAGTTACGAACAAAAACGTGGAAAAACACCCTACTCGTGACTCACGTCTTCGCGTTGGCACATTATTCAAACTATTTCCAAATAAATAATCTCATATTGGATCTCCCAAATAAACTAGCGCTACCAGATTAAAATTGCTGTTTCTGAGAACCAATTTAAATTTCCACCAGCTCCTTCGGCTATATAACCATCGAGGAACGGTTACTCGCCAAAAATGGATTCGCAATCTAGCCACGATATATCGCCGGTTGTAAAATGTTCAACGAAATCGATTCTGTCCTTATATTGAATCCTGCGGACTGCCAACGTCGACGCTATTTGCGACTCTTTCTTTTCAGACCCTCTCATTTCTCAATCACAATCGACAGCCTTGTCTGAAACGAGTCGCGCCTTCGTTTTATTGGCAAATCCTAAGAATTCGCACCGACACCAATTTAATGAGTTTCGCTCGAAAAACCAGCTTTCCAGAAATCACTGATACGTTTTTAATCGCGTTCTCCACATTTCCACGGCATATTTCACTCGCATGTTTCCAATCATCGTGCGACAGTGAGAAATGACGAAGTGTTAACGTTAACCAATACTTGTAAATATTTTTTATTCCCTTTTCCATCCTTTTTTAAGGCTATTCTCACTTCCGGTATGGAAACGAGACATAAAGGTATGAAAATCAAAAATGAACGTACACCTCCAATATGCAGTTTACTGCAATTCGTTGACGTGACCTAATGCTAAAGGCACGATCCATGCATTTTACCTTGTAGATCATTTTTTGTCCCGGAGTTTACAGTAAGCCACTGACTGATACGTTCTCTGGCAACCATGCTCGCGAAGATTCCTGATCCCGTGACTCTCGAGAAGATATACTAGACTCACCGGAGTAACCCATCAAATCTCGAAGCAACGAGTGATCGATGACGAGTTTCGATTGATTTTCTCAAAAAATCATGCATTTTTAACACGCGTTCGGTCATATATAACCAACGAGTACATTTATCTTCGCTCCCACCTCTGTCCGCTCTTCGAACGTAGTAGACGCGCAGCCCCGCATACCGCTTGGCGAGTCTCGCCGCATCCTCGCGTCTACCTGTAGTTTATTTAAGAAACGCCATGGGACACCAAACTCCTCTATATAGTGACTGCAATGCCAAGATTGCCGGGGCTATCTGACTTAAGCCAGGGTGCCAACCGACCACAGACGTAAATAATTCCCGATAAAAAATAAGAACAAAACAAGAAACAGGTTTCGGGTGGTAATAATTTATGCAACGTCCAAGTCAACCCAAGGCAAATACACGCGCGGAGACCCTAAAAAAAAAATGGGAAAAAAACAACAGCAAGAACCGATCCGCTCGTATGCAGTGTCCAATTGAAACTTATCCTCTGCTCTCTGTCCCACGGATCCTGGAAGTCCTATCGGGTATCTCTATCTGGAAACGCGCAGGCAAACGCTGTATATGCTGACGGTACCGAAGTACCCGCGGGCACGTTTTTTCAACGAAACTCTGATAATTGCCGGATACTTTTTCCTACCGTCTCATCGTTACCAATTTTACAAACCGTTATTACCATGGTAGCAAGAAAGTGACAGTCTTGCTCCGCCGGAGTTCCTTACTTTCACTCGGAAGTAGTATTTGTAGCTCCCAAAACGTACCTACCACGGACAGCTGCGCCAGTGTCTGGGATTCACAAAGAATAGGGAGAACCTTCACCACATGTCTATCTAGGAATCACAAGGGTGGGCAGATGGACACAGACCAATGCACTGATTGATACGTTAAAGATAAAGCCTGTAACAATTTTATTGTAGTCTGGGGACGTGAGAATAATTCTCTTACGAATAGTAATGATCCTAGGGACCTGCGCGAGCTGCCTACCGTTTTCTTAAATTCCCTCGCTATAAATGTATACCTACTCAAAAATAATGCTTAAAAAAAATTCAGCAAAGCCGGAAATATACGACTTCTCGTTTATTCGATGTAACTCCGCTAGACTCGAGGACAATTCGATGCTTTGTAAAAATAAAATTGACAACGCTGTGTCAAGATTTCGCATTTTTCCATATCAACGGTGAAACGAAAATTTGTACAGGGCATCGTGTTTCGAGGTCTGTAAGTTTTGGACCGTTGAATTCAAGAATTTGGATCTTTTTTGGAACAACAAGCAGCACGTAATTAATTTATTTCTGATAAACTGGGAAGGTTTAACGAGCGAAGTACCTCGCGATATTTCCAATTGATACAAAGACGTCTACGAACGCAGGAGTAATGATTTTCCACCTACCAATGTATCGCAGTCTCCATAAATAGTAGCAACTTGTGTCGTAAATGTGTCCATGCAGAATGCAACAGAGTAGAATAAACGCGTTTAGCAGTGCGCAAAGACGCAAGTTAGCAGGGAAACATTCAGCGATGTGGATGAAACGCGATAATAACGGTCGCTCGACAATTGCTGTTGAACGGTGTTGCGCAAAATGTGATCATGCGAAACGTTTTCCGATGTTTGTAACGGATATAGGTTGGAAAAAAGCGTTCTGGTCGGACCACGGAGACTGAAGTAGAGGAGGTCAAGCTTGTTCTCGTAGATTCGATATCGACAGTTGGGCAACGTAGATGTTGCAACTCGTTTCTGGATCTCGCACTTCGTTGCGTGACGCACCGTGCACTTTGCCCCCCACCCCCGCAATATTGCCTTCAACGAATGCCCCCCGACCTGCCAATGAGAATTCATCACTTTTCTGCGCCATATTTTCCATGCTATTATCATAATCGTTCGACCTCGTTTACTCGACTTCGCATGACTCGGATCGAAGTGGAATGTCCTTCGAACTTTTATGCGATGCGAATTGTAATAGGCTATGCACTCGCCGCGAACGACTTGAAAAATTTACTGGACGGAATAAATCGTGGAAAAAAGAAGGAAAACAAAGGAAAAACGCTGCGCAGCCACCTTATCAGGAACCGAACGTTGTTGGCGCCAAGTCTACACGTCCGCTCGGCTTAGCAAATCAGTTATGCTTCGTGTATTTTTAGTACATTTTTACCACGGACTGTAGCGATCATTAACAACGAGTGATTTACACTCGGGAGTATATCATAACCCAAACAACGCCCGCGGCTCACAACGTGTTCACGGCATTTCTCGCGGAACCCGAAGCTAAAACCGCTCCGTTACCAACCAAGCTAAAACCGCTCTCGCAGTTTCCTCATTTCCTACGAACGAATCGAAAACAGAAATAAAATACGCGAATACCGAACTTTGCTGTCCAATAAATTTCGGAATCGCAGCCATGCGACTTGATACAAAAAACTGGCCAGAACTCCGAATGCTACCTCGATACGAGGACCACATCTACCTATTCCGTTTGAACCATGTCGTTTGCGATTACTAGCAAAGTTTTCCATTATTGGCTCGAGTTTCACGCTTGTCTCGCAGCTTTGATCGGTACTAAATGAACGCCCAGATCTGTGATGATTTGTAGACAGACGGTAAAAATGTTCCATCGTCGTGTAAAGTGTCAAAATGTTTGGGTAGAATATTTAACGTTTTAGCGCGTTGATTAGTGTTGTTCTCACAGTCCATTTTTCAACGCACAAAACTGTTATTTGATACCGGAGTAACACTTTTTAGGTGTTACTTTAACATTGGTTTGCGTTACTGTTAACACGAAGCTTGCGTGACCTTCGACACAGAGTCGTGCTAGTATAGCACTACACGCGAGGTGTGTTAAAACAGCACTAATTTCGCGTGAAAAGAAGTCGGTGACAAACATTGTGCTGAACTTGTTGGACAGTTTTGTATACCGTGGACATCGTACAAAGGGAAACTGTGCCTCTTCAGCTCGTTGCCGATGGTCCAGCTATTCAGTTTGATCCTGGCTGTCGCGTGCCTCGGGACAAAATTAGCGAATTGTTCATCGAATTGCGTTGCCGCGAAGGTATGTGGTACCTACCGGTTTCACGGTAGTCATGCGACACCTATGGCCACGAACAGCGGAGTATATCGCGAAACGGAAGGCGTTGCCTTATGGCTACGCCGAGGCAATAACTATACCGGAGGAGAACCAGCGGGAGCTTGCACGGTCAGCTTCTGACGCCTGCGTCCGTCTCGATCCTCCGACATTCCATTTTTTTTTTATTGTTCTTCCCATTCGAAGACATTCATTGCCACTCAGCGTGCAAAATTTGTATCCCTTCCCCCCAAATTTACGAGCCAAACGTCTCGTCGTTTAGATTTCTGTTGCCATTTTTATCTTGGCCATAACACGCGTTCCGCTGTTTTTATCTTTGTTTTTTCCTCCTCTTACGCGCGCTCCATCCGTAGCGTATCGGGATGACTCTTCGCCCACGCTCGGAACATGCGACTTTGGTTGATTACGCGTGATTTACGAGTCGTTTCGACCCGTTGAGAATCGATGCCGAAGCGATTTCAGTTGTGGACTCGATTGATACGACTAGATTTTGACGAAAGAGGGTCTCGCGAGCGTGGTCACGGAGCTGCGCGGTGCAGAGATGTGGCAATGAATTCATTCCGATCCGGAAGGCCTGGGAGGGGTTTTGAAGGGAAAAGCAACGTCACCGTCAACTTTTTTTTTCCTTCTTTCGTTTTTTTTCTGCTTACAAGACTTTCGCATCGGGTACGCGTCTAGGCTGCGGGCTCGGTGCTCCGGCGACGCCCCATCTGTGAGTCACGCGTGGTTGAGCGTCGGGGAGCGTCGAGGCGAGTCTGGGGGCCGACGTCGACTTCGAACACCCCTGCTAATTGCGTCACTCCGATGCACTTTGAAACAAGCGTGATTGACGGGTTCGGATCGAACGCGAGTTCCCCCCCTCGGAGAATTGCTGCACTACAAAAGTAACACGTTCGTTTTTGGAATGAGAAATCATTTCGTTCGCCGGCCATAATAGGCAGGGGGAACAGCGGCGTGTTTGGTCTCCGTTAGATTCCCCGAGCAACGGGGTCTCGTCTCCCTTTTCGCGAACTCTAGTCACGCGCTCCCTCGACGAGTCACCCCGAGATAGGATATACCTACCGTTCGTAGCCCCAAGTTCAGCGTAACAAAACCACACACGAAGTTCGCCATCGTTTCATTCGCTGCTTACCTCCTGCCTGGCTCCGTCTTCTTCCTTGCCCACTTCCTTAACCCCGGTCACATTCACGGGATGGCAGCTCCGTAGGATCGTACCTCCGATGCATCGCGCCCCCTAAAAATAGCACCACATTAGGCAGCAGTTAACAAACGTTAAAACTAACACAGCCTCCAACAATAACATTTTGCTCCGGTCACGTGGCCTCTACGCCCCGACTATTATAAGACCCCGTCTCCGCTGACTGCTTCTGTTCCTGGCGCGCGGGCCTCTCGAAGAGATCCCCGAACGTTAACCGGAGTCCCGTTCACCCGCAGTTTTTACAGACCGAAGAAACCCGATTGCTCGTATGAAAATAACTCTTCCGAATCGACCGCGAATCGACGACATCTATTTACATACGTCTTTATATACTTATTTATTCGTTATATGCTTCGTTTCATGCGACCCATTTTTTTCTCGCTCCATTGACGAAATATTACTGTAAACACGTGAAAAAGAATTCTCACCGAAGATGTGCTCCTCGTTTTAATCCTGACTAGGTACTCGCTAAACGAATTTGAAATCGTCCCATTTGATCAATACGTAAATGTTTCATTTTTTCAATTTTCTATAACTCCACGGCATTTCACGTTATTCGATTGGCCATGGACGGAAAATGTAGAGGAATCTTTGCTCTTTAAAAGTGTCTATAGCTGATCTAGGTGCTGTGAACCGTGTCGCCGGTAAAAAATCTTAAACACGAAATTTCAAATATCTGTTTTTCTAAGATATATAATATGTATATTATATATGTGTTGTATTGTATATGTATGTATGCGCCCACACGTACACGATGGAGGTGGGGTTTTGTACAGGTAACGTAACCTCTTTCGTACCATTTTGCTTGCAGGCCGTTGTGATGCAACGAAGACGCGCGTGAATCCAGCAGCTCTGGTCCATCGAGATGGGACCCGATCGACGGAGGACACCACCGTTTCTGCTCTCCTTCTTCATCCTTTTCCTGATACGAGATGCGTGCTGCGATTCGGTGGTTGGATCTTCGGATGGAAGCTCCGGTAGTTCCGGTGCGGCGTCGACATCTGGCCTCGGCGGCGGCGGCGGTGGTGGTGGTGGTCACCCGTCCTTGACGAATCCTCAGGGAAACGGAAGATGCGAGGAGATAACGATACCGATGTGCAGATCGATCGGCTACAACTTGACGGCAATGCCGAACGAGTTGAACCACGATACTCAGGAGGAAGCCGGACTGGAGGTTCATCAGTTCTGGCCTCTCGTCGAGATCAAGTGTTCGCCGGATCTGAAGTTCTTCCTCTGCTCCATGTACACGCCGATCTGTCTCCCCGAATACGCCAAGCCTCTGCCGGCCTGCAGGAGCGTTTGCGAACGAGCAAGGTCGGGCTGCGCCCCGCTGATGCAGCAGTACGGATTCTCCTGGCCGGAACGGATGGCCTGCGAGAGGCTACCGAACCACGGTGATCCGGAAAACCTTTGCATGGAACAGGACAATCACACGAGCAGCGCGGCCAGCAGCCCACCCGTGCCGGCTCCACCGAGGCCAACGAAACCGTCGAAACCGACGCAGCCCCCGAGGTGTAAGCCGGGAAAAAACCAAAAAAACTGCCAAAATCCCCCAGGGGACAGGGCGAGGGAGTGCGCGTGCCGATGCAAGGCGCCTCTCGTGCCCCTGGGGGCAAACGGGGTGGCGGTCAGCGTGGCCATCGCGGCAAGTCCCGGGGTGGGGGGTCCAGGAGCGGGGGTCCCAGGAACGGGTCAAGGAGCGGGTCTGGGAACGGTGATGGGTCCGGTGCAGGTCATTGCCGGGGTTCCGGACTGCGCCCTGCCGTGCCACGGCGCGTTCTTCACCCCCGAGGAGCGCGGGTTCGCGACCGTCTGGCTGGCTCTGTGGAGCGGACTGTGCGCCGCAAGCACCCTCATGACCGTCACCACGTTTCTAATCGACACCCAACGCTTCAAGTACCCTGAGCGTCCGATCGTATTCCTCTCGGCCTGTTACTTCGTCGTGTCGCTGGGATACCTCGCGAGGAGCGTCCTCGGCCACGAGGAGATCGCCTGTTACGGTCCAGCTCTGAGATCCGGAGCCCAAGGACCCGGAACGTGCGTCACCGTGTTTCTCATGATCTACTTCTTCGGCATGGCCTCGTCGGTGTGGTGGGTGATCCTAGCCTTCACTTGGTTCCTCGCCGCTGGTCTCAAATGGGGTAACGAGGCAATCGCCTCCTATTCCCAATACTTTCACCTCGCCGCCTGGTTAGCGCCGACAGCCCAAACGGTATGGGCACTGCTGGCCGGGGGTATCGCCGGAGATCCCGTCGCCGGCGTCTGCACCGTTGCTCCGGAGGGCGTGCGAACCTTCATTCTGGCACCCCTCCTCGTCTATCTTCTCCTCGGGACCAGTTTCCTTCTGGCCGGATTCGTCAGTCTGTTTCGCATTCGTTCAGTGATCAAGCGACAGCCCGGGGCCAAGGCGGACAAGCTCGAGAAGCTCATGATTCGGATCGGGGTCTTCTCCGTACTCTACACGGTCCCGGCTAGCGCGGTTCTAGCCTGCCACCTCTACGAATCTACCCTGAGAGACGAGTGGCTGGGATCCTTGGCCTGTCCCTGTCGACCGCGGTCGCGACCGCTCTACTCGGTCGTAATGCTGAAGTACTTCATGGCTCTGGCGGTCGGCATAACGTCCGGCGTCTGGATATGGAGCGGTAAAACACTGGACTCGTGGAAGAGGCTATGGAGACGATTGTTCGGTACCGGAAGCGGCGGCGGCAACACCGGTATCAAGGCCGGCGGCGGCGGAGGCGTTGGCATCGGCCGAGCGGGACCCCAGTACCCACCTCCACCCGCCGGCAGCGCTCTCCTGCCACCTGGCAGCGTAGCCAGCGCATCCCAGCATCACCTCCATCATCATGTCCTCAAACAACCGCCCCTCTCGCACGTATGACGTCACCAGTCGGCCGGGGCTGACGTTAGCATCGCGGCCTGCGACCATCAAGAAAGACCGTCGGCGCTGAGCAACTATGGTCCCATTTAGCCCTTCGCCCCGGCCTCCAGGAGGCACGCCTCGCACGCGCTTCTTCCGCACACGATGTCGCACGCGACGACGACGACGACACCTCATACACCGCACACGGCACCTCACACGCCGCATTCGGCGGCTACCATCTACTCGCGAAGATCTCTCGCCTCGACGACGGGACCACTGACACCGGCCCACGGACTAGCGCCGTCGTACAACCAGGCAACCGACGTTTAATTAGCTACGATGCGAAATTCGCTCGACGAACGAAGTTTCCGCCTGCGGATTTCGCGTCCTCCGCTCTCCTCTTCGTCCTTTTTCCCTTCCTCGTTCCGCTCGTCGTGCGCGAACGAGTCGGGACTCGACGCGCGCGAGTCCGATTCTCATCACGAGTCACGAGAGATGATGCGGTGACCCCCGCTCGGGGACTATCGAAACGATTATCGCCGCGAGTTTTTTTTAGGAAATGAAACTAAGTAATATGAAATAATATAACCGTGATACGATGATCCCTCGTCGCGATTATCTTATCAACGGTCCGCGACGCGGTTCTTACGGAGACTGACTAATATATACTGTAGCGTGTTGATCAGACTTCGCAGAGTTTTTACCACGACATCCAATGATTCCGACGCCATCCAAAGCCCACGCGAAGGCTTACACCCCCTTTTTTCCCCATTAATGAACATTTCTCATCCAGAGGCTGGGGATTACGGTTCATACGGTTCATACGATTCATACGATTCATACGATTCATACGATAACCATTTACCACGTAACTTATTAACGAAAACGAATACGCATAAATAAATATATTACCTAACTGATAATTTTACCGAACATATATACGTAACGTACGTGTCTTCGAAGTCTCATGCCCAAATGATAATCAACGTGTTTTCAGTAGCAACCGGATCTCCTCACGATCGTAGAATTCAATCGCGCGGTACGAGGCTCTGGCCAAAAATTATTCTCGTTCCTCCTCCTCCTCCTCCTCCTGCTCCTCTTCCCCACCACCACCACCATAGTTCTTTGCCTCTGATCGTAAATGAGAAAATCCATAGTCTCTCTCGCTGCGTCCCTCGTCCCTCTTCCCTCCTTCCCCCCCATACTCTTTGTCTACTCTTGTATGTTCGCGGACATTCCGTGCGTCCGTCTATCCGTCTCTATGTGTGTCGTTTCGTCTATTTATATAGTCTAGCCTTAACTCCAGTAATAACAAATAGGATTGAAAACATCTCGACAATCCACATCCGGTTGTTACTAAAATTCGCGCCACAAAAGACCGACGCGATCCGGTAGTGAATTGTCGACGGGATAGGAAGTAACAAATGAAAACGGTGTATATGATAGAATTCATAATGATTGAATATAAAATAACTAAGGCGTCGTTGTAAATACCAGAACTAGTTGTTCAACCATTGTAAATAAACGATCATTATGGGTATAATAATAATTATTATTATAATAACAATAGTAATAATAATAATAATAATAATAATAATAATAATAATCTTCGTAGATTTAGCGTGTACAGGTGAGGGTCGACCGTGAGAAAAGAAAGAAAATTACACGGAATGTTAGCCGTGCACGCCTAGGTCGCTTTCGTTCTCCGGAATACGGATGAAAAATATCGAGGAATTCTCGGATAACGGCGTCGAGTCGGATCTGTATCACGCGTGGCGATTTTGGCTCGGATCATTCGATCACTACGCGCTCGACGTGCCCAAAGAGTGTACTCACTTGGAAAAGGACGAGACTCGTCCGTGTCACTAGACTAAGGCGAGACCGCGCACGCAATGCTCGAGTAGACTCGCGACTCGATTGTTCTTCGATGCCACGTCGAAGGATACCTCGATATCCTGGAGATCCGCGGAATGGATTTTGAAAAATTAATTTCGCGTGCGAACGACGCCGAAATTGTGAGTGCAAATGAGCAGCGGGGTGTTGGGAAAGTACAACGTCGATCAGGAGCGAAGTGTATAGTGTGAATCTTGTCGGAAAGTACTGATAGCGTACACGATTAGGGTAAAACGAAACATTTGAAAAATGCACGTTTCTTAACAAATTACGGGATACCCCGAGGCATATGAGCCTACGATAGTACAGATACACGTATAGATTGTATGTATGATTTAGAGACGAAAAACACTGCTGTGAAGTACAATTATCTAGATGCGGTATCCGGATGCATTGCGTGCGTCTATTCTCTATCTCGTTGTTAGGATCGTTCGAACGACATCGATGCTCGTGTTGGTACTGTCGCGTGAAAATTCACCGAAAAATCGCAACCACCGCGTGAAACGGAAGATACCGAGACAAGCTACGGGAGACGGGATACGGGCGATCATAGATCCGTTCAAAATATACTTATATGGAGGGTAAAAATTGCAAATGGAAAGTAACGTATCCTGTTTCCAGCTCTTCTCGTTCTTCCGGCGAGATGTTTTTACCGTGAGAATGGGAAGGAATCCCGGTCGGTCGCAAAAGTTCGATGCTAGTTGGAAACTAGCAGAACGAGTTCGGTGCGAGATTTGAGGGAAACGTACGAATGACAGTCCGATCGTAACGAAGCCGAAGTTGGAAGCGATCCTATTTACGGTATCTGGATACTTTTACCTTAGAGTAGTCGTCTTGACGATGACAAATTTTCGTCGAGAGAATATCATCGTCATTCAAGTAGTCGCGTCATCTCAGCCTTCTCACTCACTCATCCATCCAACGGAATATGCATATACGTATATACATACGTGCGTGTACATCCACGCGCATATACGCGTATACGTGTATGTATATCGCGTGAAACGTGGACGTTAATTTTTGGATGAACTAGTCTTACAGCCGCACCGTCAAACGATTCGGATCAAAGACGCCGAGTACAACTGCCAGACAATATTAGCGAATTCTCTATCGACTCGAAAGTTGAAACGATGGGAGATCATTTCGGAAAATTGCAATTCGTCCCCGATAAATGCGTGGGAAATTCTGAGGTAAACCTCGGCGTCGCTGATTCCTAGCTTTAAAACCCGATTTGAAATATTTCATTCGCACACCTCGCGTGACTATCATGAAACGTTTGTAACGAAACGATAACTGCCTCGAAATAACTCAAAAATCATGTAATTATAAATGCTAAATAGTTTAATGATAAATAAATGTATAAACAAACGAGTAAGTACAGCTCTAATCGCGTCGTACTACCGCTCTGCCAAACAAACATTGATATATGTGTAATGAGAGAAATAACGCCAAGAAATAATACACACACAACAATTTAGTCTCACATATCACCTACGGATATAATAACAATAATTATAATAATTATAACGATTAATAATAATAATAATAATAATAATAATAATAATAATAATAATAATAAAATAGGGGTAGCTGTAGTCGTAGCGTTAGAAAACTTGGTAACGTAAGTCGAATGAGTATGATTAAAACGAAAAACCGTATTCGTATATGATTATTAATAATCACATGTGTGCAAGTGCATTACACACGTACATACATACGTATATGCATACCCTTGCATATATGTATATATATATGTATATAAAAATATGCAGCAGCCACGCGTCTATACCGATTTTGCATTTATTAACGAGAAACATATATACCACGAGTTTGACTAAGGTAATTAAAGGAGAAAAAAAATATTGTGAAAAGTGTCGAACGAACAATTTGTCAATACGGAGGGAAAAATTTAATATATAGCTATAAATATTTGTATCGAGTCATCATTTTTTGTCATGATAATAATTGTCAATAAAAATCGAAAATAGTACATGTATAAAGAAGCTGTTCGCAATGATTAACGATTATTATCTTTATCACGACCGATTATCATTATTATTACCATTATTATCATTATTATCGCCATTATTATTATTATTATTATTATTATTATTATTATTATTATTATTATTATGATTATCATTATTATTATTATTGCAAAAATTATTATTAATAATATTATCATTAAGTTGTTTATTTTCTGGTTTATTCTGTTCTCGTAATTTTGTAAAATATCATTATGACACTTTTTATTTTGGCACTGGTGATATGATTTTCCATTTTTTCTTTGCCTTTATTCCAACGCACCCGACGATCGTTTCAAACGCTTCGGGAAAAAGAAAAATGAAAAGTTTGTTTTACGGTTGTTAATAAAGCTTGGATCAGTTTCGTACGAGATAAATTTCAAGAGCCGTCCAATGATTTCGAGGCATCGTTGTTGTTTGGCTATGGGTCGAAATGATATTGGGAATAAATTGATGACAGTCCTCAATGAATAGTCAACGTAGCAGCCAAACTGATTTGAGCTTTAGCTATTAAGGTCTGAGAGATGCACTTTTCATATTATATAATATACATTTTAAATTAACATTGACACGGTGAAAATAATATCGACGGTTCACCATACTATATGGAGAAATCAAAATTGTATACGATTTTTTAATTACACTTTATTATTATTTAATTCGTGTATCGTTGTTACACAAATTGGTTTTCATCTTACCCTACCTCGTGCTTACACTTATCATACCCGCCATCAGATCGGTGATCCAGGCATTTCTTTCATTCGTCGCAATTATTTTTCATTTTTTTTTGTTAATGCGCGTATGCCGTTGTTTTTCATTAATCGTACGCACGGTGTTAGATGTCGGATGATTCACGAGCACGGTGGATCCGCGATGCCTCGTCTAGTCTAATCAAGAAACAATCGTCAGTCGACGCGCCAAATTTCTGGAATTTTTCTCCGCATTTGTTCTGGGTCAGCCGAAAATCGCGAAGTTTCACTGCATTTTCTCTCAAGATATTGCGTGCTCCAAGATGGCTGTTACAAAATGGCGGACAACTTTTGAGGTTATGGTTCCATTTCACTCGACGAATGTTCATCTGCATCGCGATACTCGATACGTCCGACGTAAAAAATGTGACGAATGCAAATTCCGTGGCTAAATCAGACCTCGATTTTATCTATTCGATTTCATTTGTACATTTATAAATTTGAGTTACAGAAATTTCTGAAAAATTTTGTTCTCCAGTTTTAAAACGCTCAACATGTTGATCTCAATTGTTTCAAACAATCACCATATTTTAGCAGCGTCCTACATAACAAACTTCGTTCTTGTCCACGCCATTAGAATTTGAAGACTTTGAATGGTTTTTATAACCGGTCATCAATTTTCGTAAGTGTCATTTTATGGCAATGAAAAACGTCGAGATATCACCATTCATTCGATATTCGAAATTCTCGGAAGACACGCATATGAAAAAACTACGCCTCGACCAAAATGGAGAAGAAACGGTGAGTATAAAAATAATTAGCATACGTGAACATATTTTTGTTTTTATTTTTTATTTTTATCCGTTTTTAATGGTTGCAAAGAGCCACTTTTTACGAGATGAGTGAAATGAAGTGGATAGTGGAAAAAAAATATAAAATGGAATAAATAAACGATAGACGAGGAGTAGCATAAAATTGTATCTATCAACGCAGTGTTACGAAACGAGGAATGGTGAAGAGAAGGGATGATGCGGAGTATTTCATAGGCCAGTGGACCTATAAAATGTTCGATGTTCTACACCAAATGGAAATTCGAGTGATTTACAACAATCATAAATACAAGCAAATACGTCTTTCCTATGTGTTGGTGTTTCGAATCGATTCTACGCCTCAAAATACGTCTAGAAACGAAGAAGCGATCGATTCTGAGATGCGTCGAAAATCTGAGATTTTTGAAGGCTATAGCCTTACCATTTTGGTGAATTCGAAAAGTCGGTTTTTTAGTAGTAACTTCTTTCCTGTTGGAGATATCGACCTGGGACCTACGCCATTCGATTCTACGCCTCAAAATACGTTAAGAAACGAAGCAGCGATCGATTCTGAGATGCGTCGAAAATCTGAGATTCTTGAAGGCTATAGCCTTACCATTTTAGTGAATTCGAAAAGTCGGTTTTTTAGTCGTAACTTCTTTCCTGTTGGAGATATCGACCTGGGACCTACGCCATTCGATTCTACGCCTCAAAATACGTTAAGAAACGAAGCAGCGATCGATTCTGAGATGCGTCGAAAATCTGAGATTCTTGAAGGCTATAGCCTTACCATTTTGGTGAATTCGAAAAGTCGGTTTTTTAGTCGTAACTTCTTTCCTGTTGGAGATATCGACCTGGGACCTACGCCATTCGATTCTACGCCTCAAAATACGTTAAGAAACGAAGCAGCGATCGATTCTGAGATGCGTCGAAAATCTGAGATTCTTGAAGGCTATAGCCTTACCATTTTAGTGAATTCGAAAAGTCGGTTTTTTAGTCGTAACTTCTTTCCTGTTGGAGATATCGACCTGGGACCTACGCCATTCGATTCTACGCCTCAAAATACGTTAAGAAACGAAGCAGCGATCGATTCTGAGATGCGTCGAAAATCTGAGATTCTTGAAGGCTATAGCCTTACCATTTTAGTGAATTCGAAAAGTCGGTTTTTTAGTCGTAACTTCTTTCCTGTTGGAGATATCGACCTGGGACCTACGCCATTCGATTCTACGCCTCAAAATACGTTAAGAAACGAAGCAGCGATCGATTCTGAGATGCGTCGAAAATCTGAGATTCTTGAAGGCTATAGCCTTACCATTTTAGTGAATTCGAAAAGTCGGTTTTTTAGTCGTAACTTCTTTCCTGTTGGAGATATCGACCTGGGACCTACGCCATTCGATTCTACGCCTCAAAATACGTCTAGAAACGAAGAAGCGATCGATTCTGAGATGCGTCGAAAATCTGAGATTTTTGAAGGCTATAGCCTTACCATTTTGGTGAATTCGAAAAGTCGGTTTTTTAGTAGTAACTTCTTTCCTGTTGGAGATATCGACCTGGGACCTACGCCATTCGATTCTACGCCTCAAAATACGTTAAGAAACGAAGCAGCGATCGATTCTGAGATGCGTCGAAAATCTGAGATTCTTGAAGGCTATAGCCTTACCATTTTAGTGAATTCGAAAAGTCGGTTTTTTAGTCGTAACTTCTTTCCTGTTGGAGATATCGACCTGGGACCTACGCCATTCGATTCTACGCCTCAAAATACGTTAAGAAACGAAGCAGCGATCGATTCTGAGATGCGTCGAAAATCTGAGATTCTTGAAGGCTATAGCCTTACCATTTTAGTGAATTCGAAAAGTCGGTTTTTTAGTCGTAACTTCTTTCCTGTTGGAGATATCGACCTGGGACCTACGCCATTCGATTCTACGCCTCAAAATACGTCTAGAAACGAAGAAGCGATCGATTCTGAGATGCGTCGAAAATCTGAGATTTTTGAAGGCTATAGCCTTACCATTTTGGTGAATTCGAAAAGTCGGTTTTTTAGTAGTAACTTCTTTCCTGTTGGAGATATCGACCTGGGACCTACGCCATTCGATTCTACGCCTCAAAATACGTTAAGAAACGAAGCAGCGATCGATTCTGAGATGCGTCGAAAATCTGAGATTCTTGAAGGCTATAGCCTTACCATTTTAGTGAATTCGAAAAGTCGGTTTTTTAGTCGTAACTTCTTTCCTGTTGGAGATATCGACCTGGGACCTACGCCATTCGATTCTACGCCTCAAAATACGTCTAGAAACGAAGAAGCGATCGATTCTGAGATGCGTCGAAAATCTGAGATTTTTGAAGGCTATAGCCTTACCATTTTGGTGAATTCGAAAAGTCGGTTTTTTAGTAGTAACTTCTTTCCTGTTGGAGATATCGACCTGGGACCTACGCCATTCGATTCTACGCCTCAAAATACGTTAAGAAACGAAGCAGCGATCGATTCTGAGATGCGTCGAAAATCTGAGATTCTTGAAGGCTATAGCCTTACCATTTTAGTGAATTCGAAAAGTCGGTTTTTTAGTCGTAACTTCTTTCCTGTTGGAGATATCGACCTGGGACCTACGCCATTCGATTCTACGCCTCAAAATACGTTAAGAAACGAAGCAGCGATCGATTCTGAGATGCGTCGAAAATCTGAGATTCTTGAAGGCTATAGCCTTACCATTTTGGTGAATTCGAAAAGTCGGTTTTTTAGTCGTAACTTCTTTCCTGTTGGAGATATCGACCTGGGACCTACGCCATTCGATTCTACGCCTCAAAATACGTTAAGAAACGAAGCAGCGATCGATTCTGAGATGCGTCGAAAATCTGAGATTCTTGAAGGCTATAGCCTTACCATTTTAGTGAATTCGAAAAGTCGGTTTTTTAGTCGTAACTTCTTTCCTGTTGGAGATATCGACCTGGGACCTACGCCATTCGATTCTACGCCTCAAAATACGTCTAGAAACGAAGAAGCGATCGATTCTGAGATGCGTCGAAAATCTGAGATTTTTGAAGGCTATAGCCTTACCATTTTGGTGAATTCGAAAAGTCGGTTTTTTAGTAGTAACTTCTTTCCTGTTGGAGATATCGACCTGGGACCTACGCCATTCGATTCTACGCCTCAAAATACGTTAAGAAACGAAGCAGCGATCGATTCTGAGATGCGTCGAAAATCTGAGATTCTTGAAGGCTATAGCCTTACCATTTTGGTGAATTCGAAAAGTCGGTTTTTTAGTCGTAACTTCTTTCCTGTTGGAGATATCGACCTGGGACCTACGCCATTCGATTCTACGCCTCAAAATACGTTAAGAAACGAAGCAGCGATCGATTCTGAGATGCGTCGAAAATCTGAGATTCTTGAAGGCTATAGCCTTACCATTTTGGTGAATTCGAAAAGTCGGTTTTTTAGTCGTAACTTCTTTCCTGTTGGAGATATCGACCTGGGACCTACGCCATTCGATTCTACGCCTCAAAATACGTTAAGAAACGAAGCAGCGATCGATTCTGAGATGCGTCGAAAATCTGAGATTCTTGAAGGCTATAGCCTTACCATTTTAGTGAATTCGAAAAGTCGGTTTTTTAGTCGTAACTTCTTTCCTGTTGGAGATATCGACCTGGGACCTACGCCATTCGATTCTACGCCTCAAAATACGTCTAGAAACGAAGAAGCGATCGATTCTGAGATGCGTCGAAAATCTGAGATTTTTGAAGGCTATAGCCTTACCATTTTGGTGAATTCGAAAAGTCGGTTTTTTAGTAGTAACTTCTTTCCTGTTGGAGATATCGACCTGGGACCTACGCCATTCGATTCTACGCCTCAAAATACGTTAAGAAACGAAGCAGCGATCGATTCTGAGATGCGTCGAAAATCTGAGATTCTTGAAGGCTATAGCCTTACCATTTTAGTGAATTCGAAAAGTCGGTTTTTTAGTCGTAACTTCTTTCCTGTTGGAGATATCGACCTGGGACCTACGCCATTCGATTCTACGCCTCAAAATACGTTAAGAAACGAAGCAGCGATCGATTCTGAGATGCGTCGAAAATCTGAGATTCTTGAAGGCTATAGCCTTACCATTTTAGTGAATTCGAAAAGTCGGTTTTTTAGTCGTAACTTCTTTCCTGTTGGAGATATCGACCTGGGACCTACGCCATTCGATTCTACGCCTCAAAATACGTTAAGAAACGAAGCAGCGATCGATTCTGAGATGCGTCGAAAATCTGAGATTCTTGAAGGCTATAGCCTTACCATTTTAGTGAATTCGAAAAGTCGGTTTTTTAGTCGTAACTTCTTTCCTGTTGGAGATATCGACCTGGGACCTACGCCATTCGATTCTACGCCTCAAAATACGTTAAGAAACGAAGCAGCGATCGATTCTGAGATGCGTCGAAAATCTGAGATTCTTGAAGGCTATAGCCTTACCATTTTGGTGAATTCGAAAAGTCGGTTTTTTAGTCGTAACTTCTTTCCTGTTGGAGATATCGACCTGGGACCTACGCCATTCGATTCTACGCCTCAAAATACGTTAAGAAACGAAGCAGCGATCGATTCTGAGATGCGTCGAAAATCTGAGATTCTTGAAGGCTATAGCCTTACCATTTTAGTGAATTCGAAAAGTCGGTTTTTTAGTCGTAACTTCTTTCCTGTTGGAGATATCGACCTGGGACCTACGCCATTCGATTCTACGCCTCAAAATACGTCTAGAAACGAAGAAGCGATCGATTCTGAGATGCGTCGAAAATCTGAGATTTTTGAAGGCTATAGCCTTACCATTTTGGTGAATTCGAAAAGTCGGTTTTTTAGTAGTAACTTCTTTCCTGTTGGAGATATCGACCTGGGACCTACGCCATTCGATTCTACGCCTCAAAATACGTTAAGAAACGAAGCAGCGATCGATTCTGAGATGCGTCGAAAATCTGAGATTCTTGAAGGCTATAGCCTTACCATTTTAGTGAATTCGAAAAGTCGGTTTTTTAGTCGTAACTTCTTTCCTGTTGGAGATATCGACCTGGGACCTACGCCATTCGATTCTACGCCTCAAAATACGTTAAGAAACGAAGCAGCGATCGATTCTGAGATGCGTCGAAAATCTGAGATTCTTGAAGGCTATAGCCTTACCATTTTGGTGAATTCGAAAAGTCGGTTTTTTAGTCGTAACTTCTTTCCTGTTGGAGATATCGACCTGGGACCTACGCCATTCGATTCTACGCCTCAAAATACGTCTAGAAACGAAGCAGCGATCGATTCTGAGATGCGTCGAAAATCTGAGATTCTTGAAGGCTATAGCCTTACCATTTTGGTGCATTCGAAAAGTCGGTTTTTTAGTCGTAACTTCTTTCCTGTTGGAGATATCGACCTGGGACCTACGCCATTCGATTCTACGCCTCAAAATACGTTAAGAAACGAAGCAGCGATCGATTCTGAGATGCGTCGAAAATCTGAGATTCTTGAAGGCTATAGCCTTACCATTTTGGTGATTTCCAAAAGTCGGTTTTTCAGTCGTATTTTTTCTTCTGTTGGAGATATCGACCTGTGACCTACGCTATTCGATTCTACGCCTCAAAATACGTTAAGAAACGAAGCAGCGATTGATTCTGAGATGCGTCGAAAATCTGAGATTTTTGAAGGCTATAGCCTTCTCATTCTTCACGATTTCGAAAAATTGGTTTCTCCGTCATTTTTTTTTATGTTGCAGATATCGATCTGAAATCATTGGGACGTTCTGAAATACGTCCTGAAACGGAGCGGCGATAGATTCCGTGATGCGCCCTCAGTATTAAACAAATTATTCATCATACAAATATTCTGTATTCAGTTTGTGAAATATCATGTATTATTTCAGTACTCCAATACAACTGTAAAGTTTTTCACTAATTTTTCGAGTATGTAATACCAGAAAACAATTAAATACTAGTTTTTCAAGCATTTCACCATATAATATTGAAAAAAAACAAATTGTACTTCCTTTATCGCTTAGAAATAAGGTTAAAAACATTTTGTCATAAACTAGAGCAAAAAAAATTGCAGCTCTCATTTTCTGCTTTTTAACAAATATTAAATAAAATTAATTGAAATTTCAATTGTTCAACAATCGATTCTTGAGTCAAATCACCATTTCCTTGCCTGACGGAATATTCTTCTCTCTTCATCCCACCGTGTCAAGCGGAAGCTACTGTACCCACACGAAGCGCGGCTGATTCGAGTCGAAAAAATATGCCTTTTCCACCTAAGAAACAGAATAACGCTCAAATAACCCTATGAATTTCAAGACTCTCGCTCGGTAGTTCAAGACATTCGAGACGAGACAAACTCGCGACGAGACGAGACGAGATGGCCAACAAAACTGACAAACGCAAAATGAATTGAGCGAGATTCTCGTCTCTCTCGTCTCGTGCCGAAACGCTACTACGTTTGCTATCAGCTCGGGTATAAATAATTCTACCGCGGCTACGCAACACTTCGCAGAATTTTAACTAAACCCCTTCTGTTTTATGATCGAATCTTACTCAACCAACAGGAATCCTCGATATCACCAAAAACACGTTTTCCATTCTTACCTCATCGCCCGAAAATAACGCTGCTAAAAACACCAAAAGCAACGACCGCCAGCCTGATGGGGAGGGAACCATTTCGTGCGAATTCCCATTACCTTGATACCAGCTTCCTTCCCGCAATTCCACCGATTATTTTCCGCTGTAACCGAATCCGGCGTACACGTGGCGGCGAAATTGATTTTTATTTTCCACGACTGACGACGATTCGCCAAATATTCTCCAGCGCTTCGGCTGGAAACGTCTTGCCAGCCAATACTTTAAAACGATTGATAACAGCAAACGTCGATGTGGACTAGTTTCGTTGTCCAGTTGAATTTCGTATTTTTTAAAAGTGTTTTGAAAAAGTGAGCGGAAGGTGGTGGTACACTTGTAAGGTGATAGACGATACTCCTCTCAAGGTCTGTGTGCCCCTGGAGTCGTACCAAGTTATTCCATGGACCTGTAAACTCTCCCAGCCACGACCCCACTTCCACTCTCGTCAAAACTCGCGCGAGGAAGATCGTCGCGGTAGTGAGTCACAGAATAGTTCAGAATAGTTCGAATTTACGACGTTTAGTTCAATGGCGTCCGTTCGTATCACCGCTGTGCCATAAACATACCATACGTTGGACATTTATGATTATTCCACAGTCTACAGTCGTAGACCGCGTCTAGCAAGATGATAACAATCTCTGAGTCACTCGGCGCGAACGAACCGAGCGATATGCACGCCACACGAAACGCGACAATAATTTGCCACGATGCCCATTTTGAAAATACCGCCATCTTGCCCCCCCCCCCCCTCGTTTTGACACGCGGCTGCTCTACAAATTTCTCAACTCCAGTCGTTCCAAAGCTCCCTCCCTCGTCGAGCGTCCGAACCTCTACGCCTTTCTCGCGAGAGATATCATCCTCGTTGGACGAACTACGCTATAATATCGGTTAACCCTTTCAAGCACGATGGAATTCCAACCAAGTTTTTATTCCCAGGTTTTTGGGGTCGCTGATATGAATAGCACGCAAAATTAGAAAATTCAAAATGGCGGGTCCAATATGGCAGACCGAGGATGCAAAAAATCGTTTGACGAGAGTGAAAGCTGGTGCTTGGGCGCTTTCGGGGTTGCCGAAGACGAATATGCAGCCGGCGAGAATACTGCGAATTTCGCTGGTTTTTGCCAAACTTCTCCCGCGAGATGAAAGCACGAGTCACAGAGGGTTTCCGATGTGCTAACCATCGCGTCGCGATCCACTCGTCTGTACGTTTAATTTTCCAGCTCGCAACTCAGCGATGCCATCGTCACCGACATGTCGCTAGGGTTCCTACGGTTGGCCGAAGTTTTCCATATCCTCTGCCCGTTATCTCGTCATCTGTTCATCGGCTAACCAGGACGTAGCCTCGCACCACTTCGCTCTGGGCCACCCCACCGTCGTGGCGCAAGGAACACCGAGCGCGTATGCGATTAATTAGTATTCACGTGCGGAGGGTTGTTTGTTCCTTGTTGGGAAGGAGCACCGCGGAGAATTTAAAACTCTCGAAGAATCTCGAATTTAATTGCTACTGGCACCGGGAAGCGAGCGTCTTCCGTTCCCACGAACGAGACAAATGCGTAGCCGAAGCTACCCCGCGCGAGGATGCATCCTCTCGCGGTCTTCGCGTTGAGTTTTTTTTAAACTTTTTCTTATCTCGTTTTTTTCTCAAAGGAAATTCGAATTTTTCACCAAATTCACTTCACGCGTGATCCGCGAACGCCACCCCCGCCGATTCGTGTCGCTTGATCGCTCGATCTTTGGAAACGAGAGGCACGACGACGCGCAAGCTCTAATTATTATCTATCGCTAAACGGATCATTGACGATGCATTTTTCACGAACGATCGAGTTGAAAAAGTACGTGATTAACGCGTCGGAGATAACCTTCTCGATGCGCAAGTTATCGCGCGTATCGCTCTCCCCGGCTCTCTTCGACTCTCTTCAGTTTTCTTCCGCTCGTGTAATTTTAATTTGTTTGCCTCGAACTCGTTGACAGAAACACGACCAGCGATGATCTATCGAGGGGATTCTCAGCCCTAACTTCGACGTATCTGGACGTTTTTCAGTGAACTGCGACCACCACAGCCAACGAAGTGATGTACAACTCAGAAAACAAAACTGATTGCTTCTTCCGATTGACGAAGCGGAGGGTCGACGAGGAATTATCAAATCGTTTTATACAACACTTTAGGTCTAAAAAAAACCTCGATTGTTCAGGCCCGAATGGAGCTGCAATAATCTGTGGAAATTTTGTCCTTTTCTTCGCAATTTTTTTTTTGCTCTTTTTTGTCTATGAATTTTGTTCTAGCAGCATCGAGGGAAGCGAGGAGGCTGAACAGATTTAGACGATGGAATACTGCTGGTAATTATTGTTATTGTTGGTAACGTGCAAAAACAACTGAAACTCGGATGGGATCGCGACGATATTATTTTTCAGTAAGCCGTCGCGTAAAACGTGACGGATTCGTATTTTTCGACTGAGGATTCGTGATCCGATGAGACGGTCGAATAGACGAGGAAACTCCACCGTTGTAAATTCTGTTTCCTTTCTTCTCGTTGACAATAAAATTTCGGGGGATGATAATTCGGATGTTTCGCAACTGCGGAAGCGAATATTGTTATATTGCGGGTAATACCGCGTCAGTCACGAGCTGAGAACCCCTGAAGGCTGATCCGGTGAACAAAGGACAACATATGCGACGCGTGTCACTCTGATTTCTAGGGGTTGTCGAAAGCTGCGGGAATAACGGCGGTAGCAGTGAGGCGACGACGCCCAACCCTCTTCGTCGTTCGAGATTCGAGAGATTTATTTAAGGGCTATTAAAATCGATAGTATAAAATCTTGATTGTAACGGCGCGAACGCGAAGAGACGCGAATTGATGGAAAATCCGGCCAAGTGTAAGTCGTACTTGCTCGATTAACGCTTCGTACAATAGCGAAAACTTTCTCCGCTAATAATTCTCCATCGCAGGAGTCCTCATCCCTCGTCGCGTTCCTAGTTCTTTCACCGTTTTCCATGTCCCTGTTTTTGAATGGTTGAAAGAAAATGACGAGCTGTGAGTATGTATTGAAAAGAAGAATTATATACATTTTTAGGCGCGCAATTTCGCTAGCTCTTATTTGCCACGACGAACGCAAAAAAAATGTGAATCTTATTTGCCCGTCAAAAGTGGCGCGAGTGTACTAATCGCAAATTTCCAAAATTAAATCCTAACTCCAAATACGAATCGATGTTGCAATTTTGTTGTGGAATTTTTCGACGACACGAATGGAATTCGAACAAGCTGCATGACAATTCGCTGTTCGCCTGTTTTACCGCGATTATTCAATATCCACTCTGCACACTGCAACTGTCAATACAACGAGAAGGAAAAATTGTACAAAAAAGATGACCGGAATTTCATTCAATATTCCGTTTTGAAAGAGGCTTCACACTTTTTTTGAAAGACTATAATCACTGTAACCCCGCCAAATCCATGCCTGGAAAAACGTGCGAGTGAAAAAATTAAATTGAACGAATTGGTGTGATCATTTTTCATCGAACGTTTTAGAACCCTGGTTTACTTGTATTACAGGTAATGGTGAAATGAGCGAATCGAAATAGGGGCGATCTTTTCTCGGAGCTGCAAGGTGAGACTGATAAAAGTGGGTAACGAAAGTCGAGTGAGAACGGGAATGATTTTTACAAACGCGGCTCGTTACCTCGGCGAATCAGGTACGTATCAGTGGCCGGCGAGTGGAACGTGACGAGAGAAGAGGAGTTGGTTCGTAAGTTATCTCGAAATTCAAGAAGGTTCATCGCGACGTAGCTTGTCAGCGTTATCAACTCGGGTGCAATGACGAATGGTCGCGGCGGTGGTGGTGTCCGCCCGTTGGATCGTGGAAGTAATTTTGGTTAGCGAGAATCTGGTCCATCTGGTTCGGTTGCTCCACCATTTCTCACGAATTATCACCGTGACGCTTCTATGCCGTTTATTTTAATACTAATTTATCGCTGCGCCTTGCTCGTAAATATGAGACGAGTTACTTGCCAACAGACCCAGACCCCTGTATGTACCTACCAGCTTCTCGACGCGATAGACGACCGTGAAAACGTGGAAACAGACCGAGATACGCAGAAACATTTTCTCCAGCGATCTATAACTCAGAGTTTCGCCTCGGCGGTCTTATATATATCAAGCATTTCTTCTGACATTTTCTCGCTCCGTTTCGCTTCATCTTTGTCCGCAGGGAACGTACTGCTTTTACTTACGTACGACACGAGCCTCCGAAAATTTCAATATCCTTCGACGATTCGCAATCTACTAGACTCGGGATCAACGAATTAACAACAACAACAACAAAAACACGCAATTTCAGCTCCGTGAAAAAATATCGTTCCTGGAAAATTTCTTCAAAAATAGTAGATTCATTTTTTTCAGATTTTTTGGACACACAAAAAAGTTCTTCCAGATTTGGAACAACGGCTGATAAAGATTAGAAGATTGAAAAAAATCAAACTTATTTTTAATCAGTTGTAGCAACGCCGTGTGGAATTTTTTATTCAGAATGTGTCGTGATAATTATACAATGATAACACATCGTGACATTTCGTGTTACTATTGGTTAACATTTTCAAGCTAAAAATAACGTGAACGCAATTTGCATTATACCAACCTTGATCGCCCATTCCGAATGTGGAACAATTCTTCTTTCACCCAATTAACAGTTGGAACGTCCCGTTTTCGCGGTCTGAATCATGTGGTAGTGGTAAAATACGAATTCGCGAAGTTCAGAATACTCGAATAGTGTTCAAAACGCAAACAGTCTCTTCCCGGAGAATCGTACTGAGTATTATTGGACCGATTGGTCCAAGTTCGAGATGTCTGTTCCGAAGTGCGTTTTGCGACGAGCATTTTTCGCAAGCTCGTAGAAGCGAGAGAGCGCGCATTTTGATCAGACCAAAATGGACGCGTGGAGATGGTGGAAATGGTTATGCGTATTCTCGTTCGACGAGGATGAAAATTGCACGCAGCGCGATAGTCAGTCATCGATATCGAACCCGAGGTCACGCTCGACGTTGATTATTGAAATTGAAAATAAATCGTCCCTCGTTCCGATATCTCGCTTCGTTATTTCCATTTCTCGTTGCATCTTCCGAGGGCGCGTCGCCCCCTTCGTTTCTTGCTTATCCGTCCAGCTCAAAGGTTATTCAGCTGTTGCGATAATAATTCAATGCTCTTATTAATTGTGCCCGTTCTAATCTCCTCGGCAACGATTTACGACACTGTTATCAAAATATTTACAGACGAGATCTCATCTCTGGAAATTTAGTCCGGCGTAAAACTTGATTTTCCGACAATTTGTTTATTTATTTATTTACGACGCCAGTTTTACGAACGGATAGGAAAAAAACACCGTCGATTCCTTAATCGTCGCTCGCGCTTCCGGACTGTGGGAGGATGCTTGATTCGCGATGGAACGACCACGAGGCTTATCAATTCAGCAAGGAACTAGAGCTACGCCCAGAAATAACGTCAGGTCAACAATCGCGAAATGGTAACGAGAACCGAGCGATAATAACGCTCGTTGGACGACATACTTGGAAAAGAAAATGGCTTGGAGAATTTTCATATTTTTTCGTGTTATCTTTTTTTCTATTCTTTCCTCTTTTTTTTAATTCACCTCGCCTCGCTGCTGCTGTCGAGGTAACAGTTGCGCCATTGTAGTGCCACGAATGAGAAATCTCATTGTTAACACGGAATTTTTGAGGTTTTATTTTTGACCTTTGTTTGACGATGAGACCAAAAGTTTTCCAACAGCTGAAGCGTTGTCGTTATACTATTAAGAAAGTACAGTCGCGCGTACAAATAAATTTCATGTCGTTATTCCAACGTAACGAAATAAAGGACGTGTCTTAATCTAGGGGATTTTTTTTTTGGGCCGCGATTCAAAAAAATACCATCGGTTTTTCTGCTACTTTTGTAACGAGTCATTTTTAATGAACAGCAAATCAAAACCCCGCGAACTGTACGAATTTATAACCGATAGGAAAACTCTCAACGATATGAAACGTTTTTTGGTTCACAGCAAATTTCTCGGTGTCTGCAATGTGAACGCAAAAAAGTCGGACGAAATGGCAGCTATCGAAATAAAAGAAGACTCTCTTATTATTGTGTGTGATTTGGCTGAATTCGATCAACAAGACGACGATTCGTGACCGTTTTACAATAGATTGCCAAACTAATGGGGACAGCACACAGATTTTTATATTTTCGAGTTTAAATTAGGCAATGCAGCTGACAAACTGCTTTTCATACAATTTATTTACGTGGTATTGATGCTGGTCTCGTTATTATTTATTTCAATGAGTGGCAATTTGTTTGTTCGAAATAGCTGTTGTAACGATGTGCTAAACGAATATTTTAAAATGATTTTTTGGAAGTTATTCGGTCCAAAATAATCAACTAGTAAATTTCTTTTCTCAATAAATTAGTTTTCGTATTTTTGTAATAGAATTCAAAATTCCAATTTCAATTTCTTACTTATTTTTTAGGAAGAAATAAATAGGTTATTAAATTATTGTTTCAGTATCTCAGTTATTTGCACGCAAAAAACTAGTTAAACTATAAAATACAAAAATCTGTGTACCGTTCTCTTGGTATTTCTTATTTAAAAAAAGAAATTGTTTAATAATAACTATCCGAGTAGGCAATATTCGTCTTTTGATTCCTTCGTTACTGGAGTGTCGACGGAAGTTTCGCGCGATCGAAGCTCGGACCGGCGATAAAAATTCACGTGCAAGCTGCACGGGGCGCAGCGTTCCACGTGGGAGAGCTGAATTCCAGTCGTCACATTTCGAGTCGTTGCGAAACTCGACGGGCTTTCAATTACAGTCAATGCATCGTTGAGTCGATGAAAAATGATCGCGTAAAAAGAGGAGTAATAATAAAAAAATGAAACACCGCGATTGTATAACAGGAGTCGAAGAGCTTCATATTTATGGCAGTTTTTCAGGCTATGTAAAAGCAGCTAGTAAAAGTTTGACGGATTCGTGATATACGACGGTCTCAACTTCTCCTCGCAACTCGATATTGCTCGCTCTCTCCTCGCGTCGCGATCATTGGAATGATATTTTTCAAGCGAAGTCGTAATGCCTTTACTACTGGCGAAGACGCTACGAAAAATCACGACTCGGTGATACCGGTCGAAATATCGTTCCTCCATCTCCTAAATTTAGAGAGATGCGCGATAAATCTTGCCATATAATTCTCGACCAGACGCGGGGTGTGAGCAGAAAAGCAGCGCTATTTTTCCCATTCGTAAGCTTTCCGCCCTTCGCTCGAAGCCATTCGAACGTGTTCTCCATTCGAATATTAATTTCTGCCAAAAAATTATATTTTCTACCAAAAACTCGAGATGCGAAATGAAAAGAGGAGCGATCGTCTCTCTTCGCGTTACATTTTCGCACCATTTTTATTTTTTACTCGCGCAAGCGACTAACGATATTGGAGATCGCCGAAATGGCGGAGACCAGCTCTGATCTCTTCTATTGTTCATCCATTAATGCGCTTGACGCGAGCACTGATAAATGATTTGGCTCGCCACGTGACATCCGAGCTTTGCCAACGCATCTTTGAATTCAAAATCGCGATCCGCGCCGCTCCATTGTTTTCGCGAAAGGAAATTCATTCCGAATCTCCGCGGAGGGGAGATTTCAACTGGTTTCCAACGATTTACGAACAGTTGCCGTTGAACAAAAGCTTTTTCTCCGATTTTAATCTAAATTTCAATCTCAATTTCAATTGAAGTTTTCGACATTCTCATTCGCACGAATAAGGTAAGAGCCCCGTCATTGACACTATGAGAATGACAGTAAACATTTTAATTTTTGTCTCGTATTTCAAATTAATATAATCAATTTTTTGTGTGCGAATCACTTAACTAGATATTTTATATATATTAAGCCCGAACCACGAAGTAGAATACGGGTATTATTGACAGTGCAGCAAACTCACCGAGCCGATTATTGGCATATTATTGGCCCCTTTAGGCTACCGCGTATTGCGGCCTCTCTCTACGGCTTAGTTAGAGAATTACATTTTTTTTGTCAATTATTCTATATTTTAAAATTAAATGTTGCTTTTTGTCATTAAAAAAATATTAAATATTTGTAATGAATTATTTGAAATTGTGATTCTTAATCAAATTAATTAAATGGATAATGAAATTACACAGGTTGTCAGTAATGGGGACTTTTATCTATTTACCTCGGTAGAAATTTTACCGGCAACTTGAGAATACGTGCGAAGACGCGATTCGCGTGTAGTTGACGGTGAACACGATTGCTTCGAACTGGTCGGCTAAAACGGGCCAAACAAATTTTTTTCCCGCGGTTCTGTTGTTATTCTATCTCGAGACGTAAGCTTTTCTCGAACAGAAATTTTCCCGAAAAATGGGAGCCCTTAAACGGGAAGCGTTTGGCCAAAATTTGGAGAGAAAAGGGGAGAAGTTCGCAAAGAATGTTGTTAGTTGTCGACAACTTTCGCAGCTACGCGACGATGAAACGAAGAAAATCAGAAATCACGTCGCGACGTACCCAAATATCGCTGCGGTTCGAGTTAATCTTACTCCCGAGAATCATTTTACGAGGGCAGTCGAGCCGCATGGTTTCACGTTTCACAAAAATGTTCGTCCCGATCGACCAGCTTCCCTCGCACCGAGGAAATAACCTGGACGCCGGGGCACGTTTCGCGTCGGCAAGTAACTGGAGGCGAGAGAAAAAAAAATCGTCTCGGAAAATGTTCCCGAGGATGCTTCTACTGTCAACGCGAAGGGCCATGCGCTGGGCATCCTGCGGGGCAACCGCCTCGGAAATAATTGTCCTTGCTCGCGGCAACGGGCAAAGAAATACCCTCGAGATCTCGTATTTGGTTAAAATTTACTCCGGCCCATCGTATGGCATATATCTGTCAATGCACGAGGGTGCGCCGAGGGTCTCGACGTCTGGGGTCCGGCCGCCGGGCTGGTTCTAGGGTCTACGAATGAAATTTAAATTCGAGCAAGGCGAGGTCGTTTCACAACCGAAAAAATGACGAATACCCCGCCGAGTTATTTGACGCCACGATCGTTTCACCGGACACGGGTCACTCGCGTGAAATTGCGCGGAAAATTGAGAAAAAAAATCTATACGCCGCCATTTTCTAGCCCAATAGAATCGGAATTGAATGGAATGTCTTCTCGCAGGCGCGAAATATTTTTATCCCCGACGCCTGTATCTGGAATCAACGTTACATTTTTTTCGCCCTCCCCTACGCGATACGTTATACTCCCGTGCATGAAATCGATTTCAGCACGACAATAAAAATGTCCGTTACAAAAATAGCGCGATCGATTTCCATATTATAAATAATTATTGCTACAAATAATAACGATATTCTTATTACCAATATTTACCATTCTCAACTCCATCCTCCATCCTCCAGCAGATAGAATCCTAAATTATCATCCATTCAAGTCGCATTTCTGTCGTTTCGAATCAACGTGCTTCAGAATTACTTCCAGAAAAGATTAATAAGATAAAAAACTGTTGACCTCGGCGATAGAATAATAAATCAAGGATACAATAAGATAAAAATAATAATAACAACGTAACAACAACCACAACAATAACAATAACAACAGCAATAATAATGAGAATAACAACGACAACAATAATAATGTAATAATAATAAGTTTCAGCTGGGATCGGGCAGCAAAGTTTGGAATACCATTCAGAACAATATAATATTATGAAATCGGATAATGTTTTGTCTGGGAAAAGGAGGATGTTTCGTTTCCTTGTCAAATCCGAATTTTGCACTGGAAACTCGTCGAAGTGAGTAAAACTAAGATAATCTTGGCTCGGGAATGGCATTTGTAATTTAAGGGGCTCGTTTTGTTAGTGTCCGAATAATCTGCTCTCAAATCTACTCCGATATGGGAATTCGTATCGTAGGTACGGTTTTAAGCGGTGAAATATAGCTACTCGAGTGGGAAGTAAGCGCGAAGAAAGGGATGAGCTGGCGAGAAGAGCATCGATGAAATTGAAATTGATAGAAAGTTGGTCGAGTCGTCGGTATAAAGTTGTTTGTGTTCGAGGAAAGTCGGAAAGTTCGAGTTTTCATTGGTAAAACTTCCCAGCGGGATAATAAAATTTGAACTGGAACGAGGAGAGGGAAGGAAAAGGTCCGTTCGGTGGCGAAATATCGTCTGCCGGGATCCCTGAACAAACAGCGGTGAAACCGAAAACTTGAGAGACGACGCCTAGAGAGATACGTGTATTCATTTCGACGGTGAATTGCGCGATTGGCCAGACCAGGATATCTGGTGAATGTAGTAAATGTTCGAAGTCGAGGGAGAGAAGTATTAAAATAGATAAATGACACGGAAGTCGCATAGGAGGTACCCAACGACGCCAGACGTATCTGTTTTACGGTCGATACAAAAAAAAATATAACTTCAAAAACTGTCCTTTTCCACCGTATTTTTTCGTCACTCGTTACAGTCGCCGCTCCGATGATTTATACGCACAGAGAGTATCGTTTATCGACCTCGTTTCGAGTCTCGTTCATTGACGAGCAATTAACTCGCGCGAATATTTGCCCACGATGCTCGTTTTCGCCTCGTTTCCCTTATTTTTCGCGTCGACCACGCGAAAGGCGCGTGAAGCGCAATTAAATGTCGCGCAGGAGTGGGTACATTTAACAAGTGCCATTCGCGGATTATATACCGCGCGAAGAAAAAAAAAACAATCTGAAACAACGAAAACAATTTTTGCAATACGAATGCATGTTACTAAAAAGCTTGGAATCGCCTCGCTGTGATATTTTATTGCAATGGAGAGAATGAATTTCTTTATAGCGTGTAGAATATCGCTGGGATCGTCGAACGATAAAAAGAACAGGCGACGATCAATCGTCTTTTTGCGCTTGGCGAGAGAAAAGGTGCTGTTTTCACGATTGTACGAAGCTACTGCGTCGTAAATGGTATTTTTTTTAATCGACATTTAACAACTTCAATCAGTATTCAGCGTCGTATCGAAGTCGGAAGTGCGAACGCTCTTTGTCGCGTCGTTATGCAATCTCGGCGCTCGACGATGCCTTCGAGGCAGAGCGAATGGAGGTGGTCTAGGGATCACGGTGAAAGCGCGCGCGAGAAGAGGGTGAGCTGCGAAATTGATCTTCGACAATAACAATTTTTCTGCCTCTCCGATATCGATCGTACTCGCGATTGCGAAGGAAATAAGCCGATCGGCAATTTCTCACGGGAAACGCTCGTCGAAGCATCGACGCTGACTATTCCGCGAAAAATGACGAGCTACGACGTTTACGCGGATGGCGATGTATCATTGAACCGGAAACGCGTCGACGACGATTCGTCCGCTCGTGCTGCTATTATAGCGCGCAGCGCAGCGAGGACCAGTCGTTCGCCTGCGAGAAGCGAACGCCGCGCCGCGCTCCTAGCGGCGACTCGCTGTACCCGCGCACCGGACCTGGAGCTTTAGGTTCGTTCTCAAAAAACGGGAGGAAATTTGTCCACGCTCGGAGCTTTCAGCATCCAAGAAATACCTCCACTTCCAGGATACGCTGACGGCTCGGCGTGAGAACACGGGCGACACCTACGTCGCCCGATCTAACCTAACCTAAACTCCATCGAGATTAAACCTCGGGGAATGAAAATCGAGCCGCAATAAAACACGATATCGGCTACCTGTTGTGTCTTCGTTTCGCGCTGCATTTAACGACCCTTTTGGCAGTGTTGGTAGTCGAGCGAGAAACAAGCTCCGATCTTTGGCGCTCGGTGTATATATAGCGCATACAATCGGAGATGGAACCTCTACGCGTATACCGGGTGTCGCTGAATTTTTTTCAAAAATTTCTCTATCGTGAAATAGCAGGAGGGGGGGGGGGGAAGAAGGAACCGAAAGCAAGAGTTTCCGGCTTTCGCGTAGATGTCCTAAGGGAAATAGATACATACGGACATTTTTTATACCTCGAGACTCGCGCATCTTTTTCGATCTTCGCTGAGGCAGAAGCTCCGTAAGCTCCGACTTATTCATCTGCTCGCAAGTAACGCTTGTCGATTGTAACCAAACTGTGCACGTCGACGAAACACACGGAGAGAAATTATTCTGGCAGAATCGACTTCCTAGGGGTAGAAGCCGCCCCTATCGATAGAGGTGAACATACGAAGTTTCTAACAGCTTATGACATTCAGCACTATTTACGATTATAAAAATTTTTGTTCTTTTCCACAAAAACTGATTTATAATAGGACGGCAGCGACGTCAGAATCCACCCTAAATGCTGTTTCGGGGATGAAAACTGGCATACGGCACTTTTGAACGATTAAATATACTCGTAGTTCGTGGAAGAATATTGTAGTATTAAATCGATAGTTTATTTTCACTTGCATAACGACGCGACAAGAAAATCATATTCATCGGATGTTGCTTGAATAAAAAAACAAAAAAAAACGGGGGTTCAAGGGTTTTCGGTGTTTTATCGATGCGCAGCGTTTAGTTCGAATCGGTGAGTGACAGTTGTGACTCGTGCGCGACACCGTGTACGTACACAATTCTTGTCACCGGGGACTCGCTCGTTCGTATATTCGTGTTCGATGCACATGGACGCCTCGGTGTATCGAAATAAGAATGTGCACGTGCAGAGGTTTTGCATCACCCTTTGTACTACGATACGTACGTCGATTTAATTGGAATATTACCGGTTAGCTGTAAGGGAGAGAGCTGCGGAACCGTGACGTTGATCGATCCGGCACGATTCTGTCATAAAATTTGAAAATGGCAAATCGTTCTGCAAACAATTTCTCATTCGAAATTTATTATTTGCCACGTTCGTATTTCAATCCGTTGAAATTTAATACCTCGCAGCTACGATGCCGTGAAACGCGGATGTCCTGGAAGGATTCCGCTCGATGGCCAAAGCCTCGGGTAACGCATTCCCAACAGGTTCAGAGATCACCCGAGAATTTCGTGAGATTTTTCGTTCGCGCGAAACGTGTCGACAAATTCCACGCGAATTCCTGTCAAAAAATCTTCGGCTACGCATCGAATTGCGTACAAATTTTCTTAGCACTGTTTTTTCGCTTTTTTTCTTCCCCCGTCGCTTACGATTAAAATTATTGAGCTTTTTTGCCCGTAAAAATCATATCTTACGAGGGAGCAGCTTTTTAGAATCAGCCGTGATAAACATTTTGATTGTTATACGCCTCGAGATAATTTATCGTTGTTTGCCTCGCGATAGAGCGAGGCGAAAATTTGTGTCGTCGAAAAAAATAGCCGAAACGTAATTTAATTTTGCCATCCCTCGTTTTTTTATCGACTCTATAAACAAGCCTCTGCCGCCCGCCGAACGGATCGTTATTGGCTCCATGCCATTAGATCATCGCTCATATCAGCGGCAATCTGTGGTCACATCTGAAAATAATCACAACTACCTACGATCTAACGACGAGTAGAGAGAAATGATTTCGCGAGTCGAACGTTAGCCTCGTGTCACGCGACTGGTATCAAAGTCGTTTGCAGGACTATCATTGCCAACGGATTACATTCGGTCCGTTTAGAATCACGGATCGGTGATTTTCCGTCGGAATTTCCCTTAAGAGCTGTTAGCTTAGCCACAAGTGTAATTTAGTCTCGGTTGTACTTGTGCTCGACGATTCGGGCTGCTTGCCCCAGTCGAGACCATTGCCTTGCCCAAAGTCTGCGTAAATCAATAACCGGATACGACCGTTCGGCGTGGTACCTAAATTAAAAGTAGAAAAATGCATAGACTCCGAATTGATCCCCATAGCTTAACCTTCCCGGCTGCGATATTTACCCACCGTGCACCAAAGATTTTTCATCCCTCCTTTTTTTTCAATAATATTTTTCTTCAAGTTTCATAGTAACAATTTTTTAATTATTTTATTTGTCGACCTATCAAAATAATTTTGTTGACGAAATAAACAAATGTACCAAACTAAATAAACTTTATCACTGCTGTTGAAAAAAAAAAAACACTGATTGGGTGGACACTTTTTTACTGTGTAGCCGTAAGGAGCAACGTTGGCGTGTAACCGCGATAAACCCGGACGAGAGACCTCGAAAGTTTCAGTCGCGGATTACTCGGAGATAAGTAAGTAGGTGTATCACGAATCTCGATCCGTATTTATCGGCCCGATCAACCATCCGCGTTCAGCGGTTTGCTTATTTCTTCTACCAAATCTACTCTTCCCGAACGAGGAACGCCGTGGCTGTCGAGAGACGTTACAACGAGTGACGCGAACAAGATGTCAAGGAAGCATCCTCCGCGTTTCAGCGAACGGCAAACACCTATCGACTGTTCACTTTCGAGATTTTGGTAAACAACTTCGACCGAAATCTCTTTGTTCTCTAGAATTTGAGTCTTCCTCTTCGCTCCGCGTCGTTCTTCCGCGACTGTTGACAGACCCTCGGAAACACGAGTCTCGCGTCTTTTTCCGCCTCCTTTCCACACTTTTCCCTGGACTCGAATCGCGACAATCAGCGATTGAATTTCGTTAAAAAAAAATTCGTCGAAACCTTTCCACGCCTCTCGGCTTAAAATGTCACTTGTGCAATAAAAAGCAAATTTTTTTCAGCGACAAATTCCCACTTTCTTATCAAAACTGACCTGCGACGTTATTCTTATGCCGTTTAACGCTTGTAAATAATAATTTACCCAGTTTTTCTTAGAATCCAAAGTACATTTTGAGAAAAATCGTTGGAAGCACATTTTAAAGGGGAAAATTAAACTTTCAGGTAAAAAATTTTTTTTCTTTTTTTTTTTCTTATTTTGGTGTGTGGATATTCGTAGTAAACTGTTCGAAATCGTGATACGTGACAAGAGTAAAGTCTTTGCGTAAAAAGGCTGAATGGCCAGGATTCGGAATCAGATAAACGACTGCCGCATGCGATGGACGTGCAATTTCCGGCATGTCATATCGCCCGCCACGTCAGACGGACCCATCGAATACGGAAATCTGGAAGAATCCTCGGCATTCGCCCGAATTCCCATTTGCGTGTCGTTTCGTCGGCTTCTCGAGAGCAGTAACGTTTCATTATAAATTGCTAGTAGCGCGGCGCTAACGGTTAACGAGTTGCCGATACGCGAGAGGCTCAGTCAATTCTTTGGGCAAAAAACTTGAGTCGGCAAAATAAAATCTCATTGTAATTTCAAATTATTCTCGCGTTCCACACAATCGACGGAATTGAAGCTTGTTTGAGATTCTAACGAATCCATTATTTCTCTTCTCTCTGCCGACGACTCGTCGGGATTTCTCGGTCGTCCTCAATCGCTGCATCTCAATCTGTCGCGGCATTCGTCGCGCAGTTTTAATTTACCGCTGAAACGCGTTCGAATCGCGGCGTAAATACGCACCTAGGTAAAGTTAATTATTTAACACTCGACTCGCAATCACATTTCGTCCCACATGCAAATTCGCGCATAAATATGCATCGAGGCGCAGTTCAGATACATCCGACGACGTGATTCCCACGAGCGCGCTCCCAATGGCAGCTTAGTCCCGGAAAACGCCGCAAAATTTATGGAGAAAGGCTCGATCTATTCCGAAAATTATTCTCAGACAATATATGTCGACCTAGGGCTTTTACTTGTTCGCTGCTTCCATACAGCGTGTTCATTCGAACTCGAGACAAGTGAATATCTGAACAAAAAAGCTGTTTCCAAAAAAAACTCTTCGACCAAAAGTTGTAGGGTTCAGGGGGGGAAAAATAATGGCGCAACTTTCAACTTCCGGTCGAAAAAAAGAGACGTTTAAAAATCAACTGGAAAAAAAGAGATCGATCTGGTGTATTATGCAGTTTGACAAAAAAATCTCAAACATCCCCTACGATTTCGTTAGCCGAACAGAATTCATATTTGACGGTTCTTCGACGAGTCGAGAATTTTTTTGCTGCGATTCATTTATCGGCGAGAAACGGAGAGAATTGTAACAATTCTCGTTATTAATATTATCGTTGTTGTTGCGCCGCGCCGGAGCCCGATAAACAACGCTGTTTTGTTGCAATCAAAGCGATAATGCAATCATGGCGACGCGATATTTTATTTATGGAAACGTTGCAATTATCGTGACAACGCGTTGTTATTGTTAATCAACTGCGCGTATCGTTACAGTTGATGCGTGATTTATTCTTAGCCGAACGAGATTCACAGATGTCGGACGAAAATCGGGGGAAGGGAAGACGCGGCGATGAGAGAATTTGTCAACGGTTATTAACCTCGACCAGAGATCAAATCCAGTCTTCGAGGCCAACAGTGATATTGAAATGAACCTCGCGGATAACGTAGGACCGAGTTCGAGGCGTGACGGAAGACTATAAATGATCTTGACACGATTCGTACGTCGTAGAGTAGTCATTCATTAATCATTCGGACTCTTGCTTCACTATCAAAAGGAACAATTTCGTATACGCAACGTTGGTATCTACTCGTCGTGACATTCCGAACCGCGAGAAAACGTGGTCCACGTAGGATAATAATTCTAATGTTAAAATCTTAAAGGCCGTACAAAATAATGCTATAAAAAACGACAAAACTCAAAAGACACAAAATAATGGTGTGAACAAACGAGCCCAAAACTCACAAAATAATGGTGTAAAAATGCACTAAAAATATGGAAAATAATAGTGTAAACAATCGACCTCAAAATACTCAACATTGTGTACGCAAGTTCGTTGTGTTTTAGCAAATTCGTTGAATAATCAGCAAAACTGAAACGAATATCTAAAGAGAGGAAATTAGGATAATGGAGGAAGGCAGAACATTTGATTGATGGAAAATGGAAAGTTCGAATGACGAAAATAATTTTGGATATGAGAAACGAGGACTTGAAAAATAAATGCGACGTGTCATAGACAAATCAGGATAATCGTAAGAATGAGAAATCATAATGCCTAGGAAAAACGGAGTCGAATAAGTGTGAATAAAAAAGAAACTGGAAAACTTGCAGACTCCGAATAATTGGAATATCTGAACGAGAACTTGAATAAGAATTTTGAAAAAAGTGTCTCTTCGCTAGAATCGATCAATCGGTTTAATACAATTGCCTGAGAGCAACGAACACAACTCACTTGCGAGAAAGTGGTTGACATTTTCGCCATCTGTCGGCGAAAAGTACGCTTCGACTGCAGTTCAAAACTATTGCGAATGCTTGTTTCATTCGTTGTCCGACCAACACGAAAAATGCCACCACGATGCTGAAATTGCTAAAATTTGTTGAAAAAATATACGACCGAACCAGGCAGTTTCTTATCCCAAAGTAAATTCGTTTTCACGATTTTGTAAGTAGAACAAAAAATGTATAGTCGTACGAAACAAAGTAACAATTTTACTGTCACAATTTATATTACAGTGGCAGTATTTTATGGTTAGACTCGTGATTCGGATACGCCTTTTGAATTTCGAACGTCCAAGAGACGCTAAAACGTGTTTTGTACTAGTTTCCGGTTTTCTGCAGCAAATCGTGTCGGAAATACGGGATCTTTGATGCACATCAGCGGAAAATGCCCAGTATCCAGGAATTTCTTCACAAGATTTGGCATTTTTCTTTTAAATACCAAATAGCAACGACAACTCGGGGAAAAAGAAAAGAGCGAGCAATACGATCCATACTTTGGATCCAATAGAGTCGAAGTTTGGCTCGATCGCCGCATCAACACCGCAGAGCCCTGCGCACGCTGTTTTTCATCTGAACTAAATCACTACTATTTCGATTCATCAACTCGTTGAGATCGAGTCGAACGTGTCCCTGGGTATTACTTTAAAACGGCGCATTTAGTTAACCAGGCCACATGTCGTCGACCAAATATAGCGATTGAATCAACAATCTTGCCGGATCGAGGCGGCGACTTCGCTTCGTGTTCGTGTTCTGTCGGGTGCATAGCAAGTCTGTCGCGGTGAACTTTGTCAAGATACGTTCTCGTCCCGAGTCGTTGCAACAATTTTCACGAGAAAACCATCGTTCGATGGTAAAGAGAAAAAAAATGTACCGCGAATTATTTAAATATCCTGGCATCGATAAAAACGTTGCTCGAATTTTTTTTTTTTTTACTTTTCTTAGCGGAAGCAAAACGATTGTTTTTTCCGGATAATTGTCGCGTGGATCGTAGCTCCGAGCAGAAATAAGTTATCGCATCGACTGTTCGTCCGGCTAGTTTTTTCGTGTCAATCAGAACGAACGCGGAGATCCGCAGCCCTCCCTGCTCGCACGTCTCTCTTCTCTAAATGGGAAGTTACCGTGCGATGTTTGAACTGATTATTTATTCATTAATTCTCATCACTAGGCCCGGTACTTTGCCGTGATTTCGATTCGTTAACGACCCACAAAATTTACCACCGATAACTATGAGAACCGATGGATGCGCGATGCACGAAACGTAAAAATGAACGACAAACGCCTCCGAGTCGCCGCCAGGTCGACGATGATTCGAGTGGTTGGAAATCCGCTGCGAACGCTTTCTCCCCCATCGATATTGATTTCACGAATTCCTAGTCGAATGCAAATGAGAAAATGCCCGCGTTTTCGTATTGTCTCTTGACACTGTGCGTACAACATTCTGAAAAACTGATTGCACCGATCGATTCTATGGGAAAAATGACGGGGAAAACCTGATAACATGCTTCGGAAATTCAGTTGTTTGTAACAGGTTTACGCTAACAATTTGAAATTTGACAAAAAAGTGTTATAATTTTTTTCTAAACAATTGTAAATGACGAAAGAAAAAACACGGGTATTTTTTTTGCATTTGTCTAGGAATCCAAGCAGTTGGTGTGATGATACTATCTAGTCCAGTTTTTGCTGGGCATTAATGGGTTAAAAGGGTTAAAAGGGTTAAAAAAGGCAAAGTAAGCCTCGGACGACGCGTTTGTATCACTGTAATAACGCACAATTCTCAGGTCGCATCACGGTTATGTAACAACAACGAAACTCAATATTTACAATTGTGGGTCGTCGATACCGACGAATTCGGATGTGAAAAGATGTTCGATTGCCAAAACAAATTTTCACTAGACTACGATAAAATTACCATATTCCATCCCTGCAATCCATTTTTCAATTTCTCAAAAAGTGATTTTGCGGGCAAAAAAGTAGATTGTTGCGGGCAGAAAAGTAAAAAGTAAATTTGCTATCGTACATTATAAACATTTCGACCTAGTTTCCAAGCAGAGACGATTATTATTTTTCCCAACGCGAAATGTCGAGATATTATAATTTTTGGACTGTGCATATGACTGTACGTAATCGTAATATTCTGACATGAATAGAGCTATTAAAATGATAACGTTCCCTGTTTTTTTCGCTGCAATCAGTAATTAAGTTAATAAATTCGGTAAAACTTGGCTTTGCGTATTCATACAATATATTCGTGTTTAGAAAATGCTCCAAATACATTTAAAACTTGTTCTTTGCGGACGTAAGACACCGCCCCCGAACCTTGTTGTAAACCACTATTGCTTAAACAAATGTAGACACGAAAAACCGATTGAATATTGCATTGTCATCCAATTCTGACTTATGTTTGAAATTTCAGGTCTCTAGGTCGTTGGGAAGTTGTTTAAACTCGATCGCAAAATTCCACCCGGACAGACGGATGGACAGGCGGAAGCCGAACTAATAAAAACGTGGTAAAAAAGGAAATTAGCAACGATAAATTTTGTACTAACTCTTATCGGAAATTGAAATCATGAATTATTCATTTGTTTTTGAGCTCTCTGCGTCAAGATCGAAAAATCAAAAATCAATGTATCGAATACTTCTGATTCGAATTCGATGAACCACACAATAACCGAAGTTTTATTTTTAATTTTATTCTTTTAATTTTAATATTTCGATAGATTCGCTTTTCGTTGGCTTCGTTCACAAATCGCGACAGCATTACAGAACTCAAGTCAATAAAATCTATAATTGATCTTCGACGCTCGAACTTGTGGCACGATTTTGAATTTACCAGTGATCTGCAAAAAAAATCATTTTCGAGACGTTACCAAAATTGAGATTCAAAATTCAAATTAAGATTCTAAGTTGAGAATTCAAGTACATTGAAATCAAATTTCCACAAAAAATCCAATTTCAAAGAAAAAAAATTATACTTAAAAAAATCAGATCTGAAAACAAAATGGTTAAAAAATAAGTTCATTCAAAAATGTTGGTAGCTTCAAATTTCACAGCAAATTGAGCTTTGTTTTGGGCATTTTTCAATGTCGAATGTCAAATCAACAGTGAAACAGAAATTGAGAATAGAGAATAAAAAAATGTATAAAAAATATGTCTAAAAGATGAAAAATGGGAGTCAGAAAAATTGGCCAAGTATTGTTCAACGTTAAAAAAAGATGGAAATTAGTTTTTATGCTAAATCTTCGCTGCATCTCCCAAAAAGGTGGTCGAACGACTGCAGAATTCCGTAGATTATTAATTTTGTATCCGCGTGAATAGTGCAATATCGATTGAATAATGAAGCGTCCCAAAGACAGCTGACGAGTTGGCGTCGCGCGGATCTTCTTCCCCGTTGGTATGAAAAATGAGATTTGAATCTAATTTGTGGAGTAGAAAAGTTTGAGAATATTAGTGAAAACCGAGACAAAAGAGGCATTTGCAAGGCTTCTGGTTGCCGGGTGACGCGATTTTAGCATAATTTCAACTCAATACTGGCGGACGATTTGCATCACAAAACAAAAGCCATATGGATGCAAATGACGGTGGCGAACTCGCGGCGGTTGCAAGAGACGGAAGTCGGTGGGATATTAGTCGAGCGTTAAAAGGAAGGCAGTAGAAAAACGATCGGAGACGAGAGAAAAAAAGGAGAAAAAACGCGGACAAGTCCGATGACGATTTACATTTTTAACTATTTCCTTCGTTCATTCAACGCGCAGCTGTCTGAATACCTCGTCACGAAGATGAGATGAATCGTGAATAATTATCACGTCGTTGAATGGATTGTTAATAATTGTATGGTAGTAAATTTTATTGACTCGTCAATCAACGACTTAGTTCAGATGAACGATGAAGAAACAACGAATAAGAGTAGAGCGTTCCCGGATGCGAAACAAAGCCCCAAAAACTCGCGTTAAATGAAGCTCCAGATTATCAGTATTATGCAATATAATTTATGAGATACGAAACAATTTTTAAGAAGCAATAACTTTTCAATTTTCTGTGGTTACGCGAAATTGTTTGGTACGGAGGTGATGTCGAGAGAGAGAGAGAGAGGAATGAGATGTAACTTTATGGTACGGATACAGTTGGATGAATTTTTAATTTAAAATATATAAACTGTACATGTATTCGTAGATAATATGTTTATATTAAAATAAACGTGACCATGATAAATAAAAGACGGTAATCGATTTATATCCGATCAAGATACTCGCGAGGTTTAAGAACACCTCGAGAATTTCTTGACTCGCGTCAACTTCCATACCTTATCTACATTGAAACAAAAAAATGTTGTCTTATTACTCGTTATTATATTCTATTCAGTCCATCCTACAAATACATAATACAGACTGTTTCACATATGGTCATCATCACATACCTCGATAATTTCAACTCTGGCCCAATCTGGAGGAAATTAGTCTCGCAACTTTATACATCTCTCGCTCTGACTTACGATACTTCATTTACAGTTTTTCAGTATTTTTGGCGTGTCTCAAATTTTTGTTGTTGCCCTCTATGCGTGTCGGCGTATCCGCGTGATTGTAACCAAACTACAAATAACGAGCTCTAAATTCGGACCGTCGCTTTCTGTCAATGGTCGAGTGATTCCATCGAAATCGAGTAAAGTGCTCGACGCGACCATCGCGCAATAAAATTACAACGCGGTTAATCAAAAATTGCAATAAAATCGGTGTAAAACGAAAATACAGCTTTGTTTTTCTCAACATAAGTCTCGGAGAAACATAATTATAATAAAATACATAAGAACCTTTTTCTATGTACAACTTCGATAAATAATATGTTCAATAATTAAATATTATAATTTTATTTCAAACAAAAAGTAATATTTGCGAAACGACAACTAATACTGCACATTTTTGTTTGCATGATCGAATTTCTAACAACCTGACAGTTCCATTTTCGAATAAATTTCTTACTTCAACTTCGTATCGATAAAAATTCTATTTTCGTTTTTTTGGAGTTTTTTTTTAGAAAAATGACAAATGCGTGACGACCGTATCAAAATCTCGAGGAAACTGGCGTTTCGCAGGAGAATAGCTTTGTTGATGAAATATATTTCGTGCAGGGCGATGAATCTTCGATTGGTGTCAATTGTTATGAAGTAAATTTCGATACAGTCGTCACAATGGTGATCGGTACACGGACTTTCTAGAGTATGTCATACACCAGTGAAGATGGAACAGCTGAAATTTTCGATCTGGACACGATAAAGGTGACTTTGAAAAACAAACTTGCTTAGATCGTTGGTTGTTGAAAATTTCAGCTATTCTCGTTCGCTCTCCTCGGCTTATAATCTATTTTCAAATTTGTTTTAGCAGGACCGTAAACGTTGGACGATTCATTTCAGTAAAATGAGCAACTCGAAAGAAATACGGATTGGTGGTGTAAGCGTTGTTAGTTAGTCGATTACTGATGCAAATTCGATATTAAATGCTTCATAACTATTACTTTAGCACATCCGTACGATACGGTTTACGGATTTTTACAATTCAATTCATAGAAAGCAACAATCAACGGTCGGAGACTTCTTGGGCGCATGTGAAATTGTATAGCGAGGGGATCAAAGGATTAGACGGAGTCAATCAATTTTTATTCGATAGAATTAACGAGTTAAGAACGATACGGGATCATATCTTGAGACTTGAAGGCGTTGGTCAACGGTCATACGCGAAACACTGGACGAAGGTGCAACTGATAAATGAAAAATGTTGTATGGATGAACACGTAATGAAATTGCAAATGCCAACGTCTACGGTCAAACTATCGAACTTAGTTCGGTAGAATTTGAATTTATATCATAAATGTGAAATGTCTAAAAGAGAGGTAAGTTTCAGCTGCCCTGGTATGGCATTTGATCGGGAATAGATGAGGTGTGGTTTTGGTTCGGGCTATGATAATGTTGTAGGCTGGTGCTGTCCTGAGACATATCGGCGCCTACCGGTTCTTCGTATTTGCCTCTCTTGAAGCGACCATAAAGCGACGAGTAAGGTAGGTTGTAGTGAATTGCCGCTTGATTGATGCTCATGTGACCAATTCTGCAAGAAAATTATATTTTCAACGTTATTCCATTTACTTTTCCTCTCTAAACAGGCTACAACTTTGTCAATCCAAATCTGGAAGCTCTATATATATACAGATTTTTGGTCTCGCTGCTCAAAATGCGTGAAGATTCGTGCATAGAAACTCTGAGAATCTTGTTTCTCTAGATTTATTTGTCACCCGTATTATACATTTTTCCCTCGATATTAAACACTCTGAATATCAATTTTTAAACATAAAGATGTTGTATCTGTATGGCAAACGAACGTGAGGCGTACCGTGTGAGCAAATCGTGGTAAATCAATCTATCTCACCTAACTGATTCGAGAGCTTCAGTCATCGCGTCTTCGCTCCATGGCGTAGGATTACTCCGGCTCAATTCGATTCTTTCTCTTTTACACCGGCCATACAATGTGCCCGTAGGAATTCCGAATTCTGTTGAAGCTCTTTGCACAGAAGTTTGCCCTGACCTTATTGCTTCGAGCGCACGATCCAAATCGACGGGAGACCAAGTTGTCGGACTTGCATTGAACGGTGCTGCCAATCTGATTCCCTCTCGCCTTGCTATCTTGTACAACGTACTCGAAGGGATTCCAAAAGCTTTCGACGCCTTGTTCGCCGATATCGTTCCTGTACGAAGAGCCTCTAGCGCGTTATTCAAACTTTCGTCGCTCCAAGACTTTGTTGGTCCATCTTTCTTTGGAGTGTCGATACCCAAGCGATGTGCCCTTTGCCAGAGCGTTGTCGAAGGGATTCCAAAAGTGGCTATAAAAATGTCGGAGAACGATTACCGACCAAATCTCAGAGATGGTCATTAAGAGACTCGAAATGCGATCATATGATGTCAGAAGACGTTACATTTCTCATTACGCGAGAAGCTGAATTTGTTGCATTACCGGCCTACATGTGAGATAATTCGTTCGTTGTATAAACGGTGAAAAATTGTCAACGATATGTACATTCAAAAATTCAAGTGGAAAATAAAATAATCGCAGTTACAAAATCATTCGGATGTAATGGTGGTGGTTGCAGCATCTTACCGGATGCCTTGGTCAGGCTCATGTCGTGATTTCTCAAAGCATCCAACGCCGCGTCCATGTCCTCCTGCGACCAAGATTTTGACCCGTGATGATGTGGTCCGATCTGACCAGAATGAGGTCTCCCGTTATCCCCGGTATCCGAATGTCCGGAGCTGCCTGACGGCATCAAGCCGAGTAGCTCTGGAGTGATCATCATCATGTTGTCATTTTCTCCAGTTGCTTTTGAACTGATGCTAGCTCGATCTGACATATGACTATCTATATCTATTGTGTCCGTTGAGTCCATCGTGTGCAGTGTCTCAAATTTTATTTTTACACTGTCACAATTTGCAATTTCTGGAAGATACAACAAGGATCACCTATTATTTATACCAGATGCACTTCTAGCGAAATTCACCTCATCGCCAATCCTTGTATCTCAAATTATTGCATCCGTTTTCTATTATTTCCTTCCGATATGGACAGATAATAATTTATCATCACCGGTGATGTGATTCGTTATATTCGATACAAAACAGAGTGATCGGTGGAAAGACGACAGGGAATTCTACCAACGAGTATGTCCTAAAACTATCCGTTACAGTACAAACACCTGACTTAACGATCAGCAAACGATTGATTTCGATGAGAAGCATCGATAGGGTTGCTCTTTGATAACGTCATTATTTACAAAATGACATCGGGCAAAGCAAGTCTATAAAACGAGGTTGCGTGGGCCGTTTCAATGGGCCGACGCAAATCTAATCGCAACTAGTTGAGCCTCGTTAGTTCAATTATTTTGATTTGCTGTCGAGCGAACGGTAACGCTGCTCTTTTCCCCGGCTAATTGTAAACGTAGGGAACTGCTTACAGTTTTACAAAACATCACATAAATTAATACTGACACGGTACTACGCTACATTTCTAATGAACTAGAAAAAATTCGCATTCGCACGAATTTTATGTATTTACTGTTGGCTAATTTTCAAGACTTGGTCCTTCGTAGCATAATACTGTTGGATGTTGCCAATCATGCATTCCAGAGATATCCACATTTGCTGTACTTTCATAACTCCAAGTCGATAGGACACCGTTGAGCTCATACGAGCCAAACATTTAGAAAACGATAAGGTATCATTTACCCACCTGTGGACTGGTGATCAGGGTCTCTCAAATGCGTTATCGTGGTCCCAACGAGAGTCGCACTTGGCGGGGTTGGTTGCGTTTCAGGTGGTAAATCGACGTCTCCTGGATCCGGGTGATGCCCGTAATGTCCCATCCCTGTGTGACAAAACATCTCACCTTTATTCCGAGTGAAAAAATCTGCCCTAAACATGCGAAGACAATTATACCCCACACCTCGACAGATCACGAAGTATTCGTCCAAAAAATACCACATTAATTTATGCTCGTCTCTAAACATCATCCATCTCTATCTACGATCAGGTGCGAAACATTGTTAGCCGGGCTATGAAATTGCAAAACGTTCGACGAAACAAGTTTTCTGCGCGAGATCACGTATCGCTTTTGTTCGACTGCCTATTTTCCCTACAGCGAGACTCGGTTTACCGTCACGCAGATTTGCCATCAGGTGTGGGGCACTTCCAGGTTGCTGGTTTATGCTTACCGTTGTTGTTATTCGTGTTCCCGTTGGTTTTATCTTTTTGTCGTGATTCCAGAACTACTGTAGGTTCGCCAAACTCCTCATCTTCCGTCTGCCAGTCCCGATGATTCTGAAAATCACGAATCAGTTGCTGAGATTGAATTTCAGTCAGCTGCCATCGAGTCGTGGCCATCGAACAGGTCCTCACCTCTTTATTGTCGCGACTAAATTCTTCGGTGTTTTCCTCTTTGTACCTCCTTGGGACTCTCGGTTCTATCCTGGGTTCAAATCGTGGCCTCTTATACCTCGAATGATGCTGTCTCCTCAGTTTTGAAAAGTTCAATCTCGGAGTCGTCGGATCATGATCCCGGGGTGGAGAACTCGAGCTAACCGAGGGAGGTCCGTCTCTGCTTTCCGGTACTTCGCAAAGTCCTTTTATCTTCAGCTGATCGGCAGTTTTCAGCAACGACTGTAACAGGCAAGAAGAGGCAACGTTACAAGCAGTTTCCTACTATCGACGAGTTACATGGGTATTTTCCTCTGCCTATACCCCCAAAGTTTATTAGGTAAGGGAGGTCAGAAGGAAGCACCGAAATAACTTGATTCCACGAACAAGTAACGCGTAGGTATTTCAGCAATTGTTATCGACAGGTGAACATCCATTACCAAACTCATCGTTCGCTAATACCATTATACCATCGAACAGAGCTGCTCTGTCAGCATCGACATGTAACGACATATTCAGATCCCGAACTGCGTCGAAACACCAAAATAAGCCACACCAATCCTCTCATCACGTAATTACGGTTCAGTTTTTGTAATTTGACCAATAAAATTTCCTCGCGTCGCTTTAAAAAATCAACTAATGAATATGTAGCGTCGATTACATACACATCAATCAAAGTTATAACGAGCTCGTCAACCCTTCAACGTTCCGCGTTACTCGTGTATCTTGTTTACGTTACGATTACGGTCACGCATCATGCTTTCGTATACCATTATTTTCTCTCCTTCTTTCTCCTCCACTGATGACGATTCACGGCAACGAAACAACGATCGAGTTTATCGCTAGTCGAGAAACATACTCTTGTATAACGACATAGTCGTCGTCATAGCGGCACTATCCATGTCGTACCGCGTGGCTGGCGATCGTCATTTGTTTTCGAGACACGTGCGTGTATCCATCACATGCATAGCATACTGCTATCTTCGCACCTAATTAGCGTAACATAATTGCAGTTGGACGATGTCCTTGAACTCTAAGTATTGATTGGGGCAGTTGAGGTGGTTGGCGGTAGCTGCTTTTCTCTTCATCCTCCACCCCACTGACCGGCGAACCCGTCGTCGACACGGCATTCACCCCGGGTGACGTTTCCGCTTATACGTATACAACGCACACGACCGTCGCAGTCCAACCCGAATAATTCGTTGGTTATGATAAATATGAGACATAAGACGGCAAATTTTCGGTTCGATCGGGACGAATACGTTGGTACGTGTATATTTCTATCGCGAAAGTAAAGATGTCCTCGCGGGGTGCGAGAAACGCCGGAACGGGGATATTGTCGCGGAACGTGAAGAATTGTGATAAAAATAGACCGGAACGAATCGTTGTACGTCGGGGCAAAGTGATTGTTGATAATATCTCCCGAATCGGGTATTGTTCTTCGTTTATCCATCGCACGGTTCCGCCACGAATTACCCTTCGCGAGCGAACGTCTGCGAACATCCGAACATCACCACGTGGCCATCACTCTTTTCTTACGCGTGGAAAATTTAGAAGTAGCTCGATTCGAAGCATCGAGTGATAATTTCTTTACGCTGGAAATTAGTCGCGATCACTAATTTCACTGTTTGCCTCGTTCTCGATGCAACCACCGATATTTACCATCATGTGATTCGCAAAAATGAAACATAATTATCGAAATGATTGAAAACCGATTTCAAACTATAAAAACTGAGGCTTTTTCTAAGTACATTCCAAAATCACGATATTATCATTATTGTTATTTAATGCTTGGGGCAAAAGAATGGGCGTAAATTAAAGCATTATGTAAGCGTTGATTGACGAATCAACGAAGCATAGTGAAGAGTGAGATGTCTAGAAATCGAATATTAGGAGAAAAATAGTCCATCTCGGAGAATAAATAGAAAATCGGTTGCCGAGAGCGACGAGAATTACACAAAGAATGTCTTTGACGTCGAGTAATCATGGGGCAAGACGGGAGTCCGGGAAAATATAGTAATTTAATCGATTGCAACTTGTTATTCTATAACAAAGATTATCTTTGATGTAGGCTACAGTAGAGCAAGTTGGATTTCAACCAATATAGAACTTCACGTCCAAAGTTCCACAGAGCAAACATTTCGCCTTAAAGTAACAGCGGAGTAAAATGGAAGTCGACAAATTACAAATCAAATCGATAATTTTTTGGAATAAAATTGTCGAGGCACCACGATTTCCGAAAGATGTTCCGAGGAGCGAGATATTCGCGAGGGAACAACGATACCAGCTGCGCAAGTAAGGTGGACCCTCGCAAGGTTGTTTTCGCCCTTCGATAACTGCTATTACGAAGAGACCACCATAACAGACTTGATAATGTAAGCAACGTGCAGCAATCTCTTACTCTCCTCCGCGCCCTCCCTTCGCCACGCACCGTTATTCTTCTTCTTTTGTCTACCGTTCGTCTTGTCCTCTGAATGGATAAAGAGATTCTCTCCGTAGCCACGTGTTCGTGGAAATAATTCTGTCAACCTTGAACCTAGCCGAGTAGAATACGATTGGTGATCAACTAAAAACTAGGATGAATTTCGAGATTCATGTGAAAAACGGCGTGTTGGTCGTGCATGGAAGTTTCATCGCCGGTATCAGACGAGTTCTGCAAGTCGGTAAATTTGCGAGGCACGTGCGAAGTCACGATATCCGGCGAACTCGATTTGATTTTGTAGTTTTAATCCGCGAGGTTGGAATATATTTAAGTCGTAACTAGTTACTCGCGCGTTTCCGTTTGCAAGGGATTTTTACGCGATATAAAAATATTACCAATATAAACGCGATGAATCCAAGAGGGAATAATAATACGCTTTGTGTGATATTTTTCAACTGGAAATCATTTACGCGGTCGTTGCTTCGAACCTCCATTCAGCAGCGGAAACGAGACTGGAATAATAAGGAGAATTGGTAAGTTTGAATAAAATTTGAATAAAAACGAGGCATAATGAAATATTAAGCGGGGAATAATTTCGACGTTCGTTAAAAAGTTCAAATATTATTTTTCAAACGCGCAAACGTATTGTATCGACAAAAAAACGCACAGGACACCAAAAATAGGTGAAATATGGAGGAAAAAAATGATTGAAAAGAGATTCGAAATTAACCACCTCACCACGTTTCACAGGACACTTTCGACAACGAAGCAACGTAAAATGTAAAAAAAACATTTCAACAGTCGTAAAAAACGTCAACAACACTTTCACAATATTTCCTCTTTGTTATTAGAACAACAATGCCGGTCGACGAACTCGTTCGATGAGTTTATTTAAAAAACTTAAAAAAAAACAACAAGAGAATGACGATCACCGATGTAGCATCACTGTACGTTTGTCGAAACGCGAGATCGGATAAACCAATGAAACTCTAAGAGGCGATTTCATTCGTAAAAATCTGATTCGATGGTCACAACACTTGTGGACGAGCACACTTCTCCTGGGGTTGTAATATATCTTCGTTCGGTATCCGTATCATATCCGTTATCACTATAGTCTGTTTATGGTAAAAAACAGGAAAGAGAATTGGTCGATAGAGGCGCGAGGTTGAGGGCTGGCGAACGAGATGAAGATAACGAGGTTGAGAGAGGGCATAAGATGACAATGTTCGTGGGAGAGGAAGAGAGCGGCGAAGAAGGATAAGAAGAAGAAGTAGAAGAAGAGGGAGAAGAACGCGAGGAAGAGGGAGACGCTATGCAAAGAAAGAGGTCCGTTGAATTTCAAGACGGTAGAGCACGTCGGGAGTGCGAGGGGTTGAGGTCGAGGCGAGGGGTTGAGCGGTCGGCGCGTGGGGTGGGGGTTGGTAAGAAAGGAAGAAAAATTATAGTAGATAATACCTTCGAGAGGGCCCACACTCCTCCGCGTAACGAAACGAAAGTGAAATGGCATTTGTTGTTCGCGTAGGGCTCGAGCGCGAGTAGCGTAGAACGGCGTCGTGTCGTGCCGTGCTGAGAGACACACGGAGAGCGGGAGGGAGAGAGAGTGTCAGTCCGTTGCGGACAAAGAGGGACGAGACGAGAGAGAGCGCGAGACACGAAGCAAGCTAGCTAGCGAGCGAGCGAGCGAGCGAGCAAGAGAGAACGAGAGATATATGTATATACGTATATATAGTGCGAGAGAGAGAGAGAGAGAGAGAAAGAGAGGAGAGAGAGAGAAACACCGAACGGGAGGTAGAGGAGGTGGAGGAGGAGGGAGAAATTCGCCAGAGTTGTTGAACAAGGATGAAACGATACCAGTCCACGCGATTGCCCCCCTCCCCCTTCCGCGACGCGGCGGCCAGTCTGCCCGCCATCCCGCGCGCGTTCCGTACTTACGCCCTTTACTCTCTACGCGCCGCGTCGACGTACCCGGTGGATGAGGGATGCGTGAGTGGAGAGAAGGAGTGAGCGAGAGGTCGCCGACGGAGGAAAAGAGAGGGCGAGTGACCGGGCGCGCGTGTATATGGCGTGCGAGATCAGCGTTTCCCAATTCTCGGGTGGAAGTCATTATTGTATCGAGGTAGACACTGGCGAAATTTCACGTTGCGGACCGATCTCGAAATTGTCATGTGCGAGAACCACTGCGCGGAGGTGCAGCGTTCGAACAAGGACAAATTTGTGATGCGTGCAGCGCGAGACAAAGATGGGGATGTATTCCCTGAGAGAAGAGCGGATAGGTTGGTAAGACGCGAGGTAGACTTGACTGTACTTGGCGCTTTGTATTGTATAGTCTGTACGTTGGTACGATGCGAGTAAGCATGGTTCCGTGAGTTTTCAGTCTAGCCGAATTGTCGGGACAGAGAGACAAAGCCAAAGAGAAAGAGAGACAGAGACAGAGAGCCAGAGAGGTGGGGGAGGGAAAGAGTGAAAGGGGTAGAGCGGGGTATGTAGCGTGTACGTAGTAACGAGTGTACGGAAAGGTATGCGCGACACGGATGATCGATGAGGTGGGTAAAATGCGACTCGGGCGCGTCCGGAGTCCGGAGGTTGGTTCCTATTTCTTCCTAGCGGTATCCCCTCCTTGTTCGAGCTTTAGGCTCGTCGAAGGCTCGACCCCAGGAGCGATGACGGGACGAAGCGGAGATAGACGAGGTAGGGGGAAGGGTGCGCGGAGGAAGAGAAATCAGAGACGGCGTTGTCTGTGACTATCGTCGCATGGTGGACGATGCGGTACACGAAGAGTCGAAAGATAAGCGTCGGAAAGTCCGTTAAGTAAAAATTGTCGCGTGGCCACGCGAAGAGCGAGTACGCCGAAAAGTGTACGTGTGTATGTATGTATGTATATATATATATATATATATAGGAGGAGGAATCAAGTACGCGAGGACTTCGCCCAGGAGGATATATAACAGATTCGCGTTCCGAGACGGAGACACGACGACCGGGGAGGAATGCGGCGTCGCGGGGACAACGAAGACGGGATGGGGTGGCGCGGGAGCATGCAGGGGAGGTTATTCGGCTGTCGGCGCGGCGGTGGGAGACGCTGCCGACTGGGAGCTCGGGAGGGGAAATGGAGAGAGTGAGAGAGACAGAGAGAGAGGACCACGCTGAAGGCAGCAGAGTTTGCGCGGACAAAGGGATTCTGCGGCTCCATCGGCTATGCATTCGACGTTGGTGAACGCGTCGCGCACACAGCGAAAGAAACTTCTGGTACAGTCGTCCTCAAAATTACGGAGGATCGTTCCTCGCTAGTCGCTGTCTCCTACACCGCGCGTGAAACAAACGAATGCGCGCAGGAACGTCCGCTGCTCTGTGCATTTCGGCACTCGTTTATGGAATTAGAAAGGCATCTGCGCGGAGAAGGGGAAGCGGTGGACGAGAATCATGCGAATCGACGTACCGGTATCGTCTGCTTTCCGCGTACAGGAATCACCGCGCGTGCGCAATACTTGAACGGGGAAATACGACACGATGATTGTTATTATCGTCATCGTAGCTCGCACAAGCACGTCAGAAATTACTGCTCCGAGCTTTTTTGTGAGTTAACGTCGTATGAATAATTTTCGATTGAAATAGAACAATTTCTAGCCGCTGTTCGATTTCCAATTTCTGCGATAAAGTTATATTTGAAATTTGCGATGGGTTTCTACGGCAACTCTACTTTTCTTGCCCGTTATTCGTCGTATATAATTTACCATACATTCATCTCGATGGTTTTGTCATTGCAACTCTTACGAATGCATCGCGTTTAGAATCAGTTTGGTTCGACTAGCTGACGCGGCTCAAGTTTCGAAACCTGGGTGACTACATTACCATAAACAAAAAAAGGAATTTTTGGAATCGACGACCAGCTACAATTTATACGCTCAGATTGTCTCAGGTGCGCGAATCTCGCTCGCTAATTTCTGTGTCATGGACACGTCGAGGCGACGCGACCGCGGTTAGACAGACTTTCATGTACATATGTATATCAAGATCCACGACGTCTTCCCGCGGACGAAATCTACAGAGTTCGAACAAAGCTTTCCGAATTTTCCTATCGACTCGATGTACGTTGGAATTTTCAAACTAAAGTTTGTATACAGCTTCTTCTTCAATTTTCAACACGATTTAAAAAACAACAAAACGTTTGGCACAATTTTTGTAGCGATAGTGATTTTCACGCTTAGTTAAGGTCAACAGCTGAAATAACTAAAACGATGCAACAACGATCAACGGAAGATCTCCATAATGTTGCTCTAAAATATTTAATTGCAAAACGTCGCGCATATCTAATAATCGTAGATCCAGATAAACGACAAATCGATCCAGTTACATTTCCTCTTTTATTGCCGAAAATGTACGACTGTTATTTTTTCATTTTTTGAGAAATAACTACATGCAAAATCGATCCGCTCAATATTTTGTTTTACTCTACTTGGATAACAAAAAATTATTCCAGAACCCACCCAAAGAATTTTCTACAAATTTTTCTAAAAAATGATTGGTAAAACTCGATTGCTAATGAAATCGCGAGGATCGCCGTCGGCAATGCGGTCGAATATCACGAACGATTGGTAAGTCTGGTTTCCGTTCCGACACAGGCGAGAGTACTCTTACCGATCGAAGCCGGACGTTACCGACGCAGAACTGTCCGGTCGGTACAGCAGAATCTTGGGACAAAAAATAACATAAATTTGGCTTTTTTTGCAACAAAAAATGCTACTTTTCCAACGTAAACCTCGTAAGAATTGGCAAAAACAATGAAATCCACGTTCTCCAAAAAAGAAAACCGATTTTCAAAAATCTGTTGATGCGTAAAACATAGATACCAAGGTGTTGACAGTAAATTTCATAACTTGTAATAATTTTAAGGAATAATTTTCAATATCCTGCTTGAACAGCAGTAGAACTGCGAAGAGATCAGGAAATTGGGGTATTTCTATGCAGTGATAAATAAGTGATTGTTTAAGAATGCTACAAATAAATATTTCCCACGAAGCCAACGATTTTCTATATTCAACGTAAAAATGTCTAGATGAAAAATAAAATAAAAGAAAAACATAAAATGCAAAATGACAATCGGCACGTCGGATCATTGTCAATGGAAGAAATTATTCTAAATTATTGAATGAACTCCATAAAAGATGCGCGATTAGCCACCGGAGAACACTTCCACAATTATGCTTTGCTACCAGATCAGAATAATGCTGGTGCAGCGTTGAAACAAGTCACGACGATATTTGTCCCGGGAAGCAAAGAGATTAGTCTCGTTCAATACAAATGAAATTTGGAACTGTCTGCAAATCATGTGGTCGTATTTTTCCGTGTTGACAAAGTTGAATAATTATTCAGGGATAAAACACTTCGATGATAATTATACAAGCATCAGGATATTTCAAGAGCAACCAAATTTCAGTAATAGTTGATACATCGACGTTGACTAGGTCACAATTTATAGCATTCAAGAGAAAAGACAAATATGACAGTGGATTCACGATGGAGCAAAACGTGTTCGAAATGAAAATAACGTTGAAGCGAATCGTTCTGTCTCAAGATGTCACGGGGGGGAGACACTGAACCGCTCACGCTGATTCGACGTTTTCAATAATTATTTCGTCGCCACGAGACAATTTCATTCGGGGGAGAGAAAATCTCCTAGATAAATCTTCACTAAGCTAAAATAGACTTTAAATCTTCACTAAGCTAAAATAGACTTTAGATCTTACAATTAGCAGTAACATTTAGATGATCGAGGTCTTGATCTATGTGGTATCGGTGCCGATTCCTCATTTCAAAGTTAGCGAACAAAAATGTTACTTGGACAGTTGTATTTTGCAACGAAGTATGAACTTACATTATGAACCAACTAACAAACAGATATTCGACAATATTTCCTTTCGTTTCCCTAAGCTTTTTCATTTTTCATCAGAATGTAAGAGACCCAAATTTAGGGTCAAACTTATTTTCTCCTTCGTTTGGAACATACCAGCTTCCAAACGAAAAACGAAACATCGAAGTAGATTCGTTCGTTTTGGAGCTACGACAACGCAAACAACGGCTTCCTATCCATAGCACCCCTAGTTTAGCATTGGAGGTAGAAAACTGTACGGTGGTTCTCCAAGTTACGAGTGAATAGCCACCGAACAGTTCTGTTGCATCGGTTATAAGTTATCAGCTGAATTATACGTTATATCTATGATGCAAATTGTACCTCACGCATTTTATATCCGAAAGTTGTTACAGGTAATAAAAAATATCAAGCTCATTGATGGAATACCTTCGGCAATATACGTTTTACCAATCTTGACCCGTTTCGATACATCGTGAAAAATCCCAAAAGAGTTGTAGATTTTCTGGTATCGAACCGGGAATACGAATGTTTGAAAAACAATTCCATAGGTATTCGACATCGAATTCGAATCCAGGTGAATTCAGTAATAATAAAATTATCCAAAAATCATGTGCACACTACGCAAAAATTCGCAGTTTTCATTTAGAAAAGAATCAATGTATTTGATAATGTTTTAACTTTTTTTCTCTGTTCACAATGAACGTAGCGTGATACCTACTTGGAGTTCGGCTTGTGACACGTCGATTTCACCCTTATAGACGAATTCTATGATGAATTTGAGGTCGGTGAAGCAAACGTCCTGCGGCATGATGATCGTCGGATGTTTGCAGGGATTTGAGAGGAGTAGTTTTTGAAAATACGAACTGCATGCTGACAGGACCACCTGAAACGTACCAAATAGTCGTTATTACCTTTCACTCGAATTATATTCCAGTTTTGAAATCGCAGAAATCACGTTTGAGTTTTCCCAAATCTCGAATGTAATAGCTCCGTCGTGCTTAAGCGTATTCATTCGATCTTCTTTGATAACAATTTAATCGAATATTCCGATTATGAAATATACGAATTCTGTTTGCAAGTTTTGAAAAAATGTATTCGACTGTTTTCCATCGAGCTGCGCAAGAGATTCGTACGATGATACATCGTGGGACGGATCAATTACGCGTCATCGGAGAAACGCAGGCAAAATTGTCGGTAAATCTCGTCGATGCGTGTTTCGCAGTTCGCCAACGTATTTGTTACAGCTTGCGTTGCATTTCTCACAGAAACAGAAGACCGTGCGTTTCGGAATCTCCGCGAACGTTAGATCGTCCAATACGACTAACAACAACTACTTCGGAAAATTTTACCAAAGTCTTATAAAACAACCAACTTTCATCTACAACATGGCGAATGACTCAAGAACTTCGAGAACAACAAAATCCCGAAATTTTTCCAATTTTGAAAACCTATCAACTCATTTTACGAATTTTTACAATATCGAGCTGTTTACCTCATTGTTCTACTTCCCACGCGTGTAACAACATAGATACACACACACATTTTTTCTGTAACCGATATTTTTTTCTACAACTTTCTCGCAGATAGATTAATTCAAATTCTAGGGAATTTCGAACTTTGGGTAAAAAGTGTACGAAATGAAAAATCAAAAAATAGAGAATTTACGAGACGAAGACATTTTAGAGCGAGCACAAGTCAGTCGGTCGCGCTGTAAACTGCTTCTATTTCTGGGTCAATAAAAAAAATCGTACAATTTTCATGAACATCGATTGAACAAAAATAAAGGCGTCATCGATATTCCAAGCAGATCTTGACAATCGCCGTCTTCTCGTTAGGTTTATTTTTCCGAACAATCGTTGCCCAAATAGTGCACATTCCTGCCAACAAGGAGTGAAATCTGCTGTTCGCGTGTCTCGCTTTTGCGAAACAAAATTTTCCGCAGTTTGCTTTTCTCGAGTGGAATTTGAATCTCCGTAGAATATTATCGTCGTGTTTCCTGCGTTTTTCCGTTTTTCGTTTCCTCGTTCCAGGGAGATATGAACATGAGGTTTGAAGGGCAAGCAGGAAAAATCAGGGGGTGTTTACCTTGTGGGCCTTCAGCGATGCTTCGTTACACGCTAAGGTCACGTCCACAAATGCCTCGGTTTGAAGCAGCTGATGAAACACGGACGTCATGTTCGACTGGTAGTTGTTCCAGCGCAGGCAGTAGTGCTGCCCCGCCATTCCGCCACTGCAAAATGTAAAAAACATAAATTATTAGCACCACGATTCTCATAGGTGAACATTTCCTAAATTCAGAGATCATCTAGAGCTCGCTGATCTCCAAATCAATTGCGTGAAAATCAATTTTTCTCGACTCTGAAAAATTATAAGTAGTTCAGCGCAGAGCTAGTTTCGTAATTGTATGGAAATTGCAATTTCCCGGAGTGTACTGAGAAGTTCGCAGGTATACAAAGATAGATGACGGTCGGCGCGCCGTATACCTGAAACTCTTTTTTTCTTTTGTTCATTTCGACTAGGTATACCTGAGTACTATTACCTTCACGAATTGTACGAGGCATGTACAACGTGCAAGCAGGAATCGCGAAACGACGGTAAGCCACGTAAATACTCAAAGTACTCCTCAAATCGGTGTACCCCAAATCTAGACGTCTAATCGAAGCACCGACTCGAAATTTGGAATACACGTTGAGAATGATAGCTTCTTGGGTGTGACGTAGAATTTTGTTCGTATCATTTTTCATTCACGAGATATTGCTACAAAAATATACATTTTTGTACAGAATATCGCCGACGGAATTCAATCTTCGTTTTGTACAGGAAGGAAGCATGCTACGTCGCGTCTAAGTCAATACTACGTAATTCTCGGAAAAAATGTCGGATCCGAAAAATTTCAGTGTAATCCAGTGGGCAAAATCGCGTACGACGCAAGAGATAAGAAGTTTCTTAAGCGACGCGTCATAATCCACCACAGAGCGTCTTCTACGCAATTTTCCGAGTAAAGTTTAGTTTTTAGCAATTTGCCAAAATTGTAAAAATCTTCAATTATTATTTCTCAATCGATTTTTTTCCACGGGTCTCGATCAATTTTTCGAACATGTTCAATTTTTTCTACGCATCACGTACCAGCGTAGCTCACTGCAACCCCGAAATATCAACGAAACACTTGTAATTTGGCAGGGAAAAGTTTTGAAGCTGAACGAATTCACTTTTTTCCCTCACAATTTGTTGGCTCGTGAAAAGATAATTACGTGGGTTTTTTTGTGTAAACCGTTTCATAGATTCATAGGCTCGTTCGGCGAAGAATTATCATTATTGTTCCCGGGCATCAATGTGCTTTTTTATCGTTTATTGTCTGCCCGAAGAACGAAGATGATAAAGAACAAAAAATGCGTGAGCGTCCTACGTAGAGGCTGGGGTCTGGTAATTCATCGTTACCACAGTATTTCGTGCTGCTTTTACTTGTTCTACGCGCATTGAAGTATGTACAAAAGAATCTATTCACTCAATTTTCGAATCTTCATTAAGTTTCGGCCACGTCATGTAAGTTACATCGAGCGCGCTTGTTTATTTAAAATGCAAATAAACGCGTTGTTTATCAATAAACTTGCGCCAATTTATAAATAGAATGCTTGGGAAGTCTCCAATTTCCAAAATCACTACATTTTAATTTGTCGCAGTGATTCGGATGAGAATTAAAGCTTCATTCAAAAAAAAAAGGCGACGAGGTACTTTTCTCGCGAATTTACTGATACATGTATATTTTTTTCCAACGACCATCGAACTTTTTCGTTTTGTGATACGTATTCTTCTTATTCACTCCAACGAAGTAAGTATATCGATCCATACGAAGGTATGATATTTTTTCGAACTTTTGCCTTCGGCGAAACAGATTTTTCGTGGCACAACTGATTTCGTTTCTGGTGGAACAAATGACTTGCTGATAAGGGAACACTGAAATGAGACACGTTCGCGTCGATTGCGTTGGTCTTTCAACAGCGATACGAAAAATATAATGGCGGCGGTATAAACAATATTGGAAAAATGATCGATTACGAAATTGCTTCTGCGTATGATTACTGTTTATTATATACCTGTAATACGTTCCCCAATCCCGTTCCATTTCCGCAGCAACTCGCAAAGTTTCGAATTATGTTGGGAAAAATCGCGACGACGTTGAGAAAATTGGAAAGGAAGACGCGACGGAAGTAGGAAAAAATGCGGCGAGTAATAATTTGGATGGAGAAGAGATCGGTAAAGAGAGGAGGAGGAGTTTGAGAACGGTGGATAGTTTGTACGTAGGAAAAGAGAAGGAGAGAGAATGGAAAAAATGAAAACAACTCGGTAGAATATGGGCGTTGGTCTAGCTCATACTTCACCTGTTCTCTGCACTGTGCTTTATCTTTCTATCTATGTAACTCTTTATACCGGCTATTTGCGTTATCTGTCCGTAGGCACACGGACTTTTATCAGCTGCTTAGACGTGGCGATACGATAACAAACTCGAAACCATCCGAGTTCTCCGAGTTTCTTCTTCACGTTTATACGGACACGCAAGACGACGACGACGACGTCGCACCTCGCTTTTCGCGACGATCGAATCAATCGTCGGAATGTTTCCTCGCACGTCGCAATTTCGTTCGATCATTCGTCGTGTCCCGATGCATCCATTACATACGCGTTCGCGCTCCATTTTCCGTCGCAGATTCGTCGCGCGCAGTTCCCAATACGCATCGCGTCGCAAACCTGATAATATCTCGGGAACGAAAACTCGCAGAAAAAAATGAAACCACTCGTTTTGAAGCTAAAAGTCTAAGCTTTCGAATGGATCGTGCAAAGGTCGGCCAAACTTCGTCGTTGGATGAGAAAACGCGTTCGCAATTAATTGCTACTTCGCGATATGCTTGCAAACGAGGCAACCGGAAGTGGAATTCTTTAGGAGTCCGAAAAAGAGGTTTCGAGTTCCAATGTGATTCCGTTTCTGCATCGTCTTCTCGCCATGTTTGGTCGAGAAAATTCGCGCAATGAGACTGGCGATAAATTCTATCACGAAATTGGTCGATTTTATTCTTGGAAAATCGTCATTTTTTCGATCGCCGACCCTACCTTCGATCGTCTCCGTCTGTCTATCTCTCCGCCTATCTCCGCGTACTTACACACTCGATTATGACAGTGTCGGCGAATCGCCCGTAAGTATGCGAGATATCTCGGAATTGGGTTGCCTACTCTTGTCCAAGTGCGCGTTGATTATTATCATTGTGAAGATAAGAAACCAACGCCGAAGAGACAGAGCTACGATGCGGGCAATAACGATGGGAAAGACATTTTTGTCTCGGCTAATTTTTTTGGGAGAGGGGGAAATTTCAACGACGAAGGAGGAAAAGCTTGATCTCGTCGAGTATACAGAAGTGAACATCGATATCGTCGTAATAAATGTTGATTCTTATCGAACATATTAAAAAATTGTTTACATCCGTCGAAGACGGGTAATCACAAAGGTTTGGAGGCAGGAACGGCAGAGGCGCCCTCATAGGCCCCGGGGATTCCCTCTGGCCTCGTGCTATCTACTCGGCAGTAATAAATACAAAAGCCGGGAAGCTAGATACAAAGACTTTTTCCATTTCCCCGTCACATTTATCAATCCTGCGCAGATGAGAGGTATTATTACGATGGAGACGACGCGGTCGAACGGGTGAAGTCGATACGTTCTCTTTCACATTTTTCCACCGAACGTCGAAAAAAATGTCAAAAATGTATTTTATGAAAGATCGTATCTCGGTGCCGAATCGTAGAGCACGAGCATCGATAAAAACCCTTACGTTCGGATAGAACGAGCATTAATAACGTTTTGAAAAATAAATGTAGGACATTCGCTTTATAGCGATCGGAAGCTTTTGCCAATTTACTCTTATTATCCGTCCCCGACTGTACAGTTTTTACGGCAGCGATTCAAGAGGATGCCGGTTTTTTAAATCACAAGAGAAAAGTAATTTCCAACAATTACTAATCTATCGCAAAAATATTGTCTTCGCTATTCTTTCGGCTTCCATGTATTACTATCTCCAATTTTTACCGCAATAAAATCACGCGGGTGCCAAATACTCGAGGAAGATCGCAAAACACTTCGGTAGCTCCTAGATAGCTTTTTGTTGCCCGATCGTTTGTCTCCTTTCGTACGACGATAAAGTACACCGCGAAAGAAATTAAAGCATGAAATAAACACAAACGTTGTCACTCGTTTATCTCTTGTTAGCGATTCTTTATGCATTCATGCGTAATCTCATTTATTCAAATTGTACATCGGTTACCTGTGATGTGATTTCTGTGCTACGTTTCCTGTTCATTTCGCGACCTCGTTCGTAAACGTTTCGAATCATTTTCGTTCTATCGAGACAAAAATTGTTTCTCGCGCGCATCGTTGAATATGGCAAAACTGTATATCAAATGAAATTACATGGCAAGCATGGTCTTTCGGGTGTGCTTGAAAATTTACCCCGCGGACACGATACGTTCGAGTGACTTTACCAGACTCATCGCGATTCTTTTAGTATCTCGCAACCACCAGATTTTACCCCGCGTTCTTTCGATAAAAAACACTCGCCTCTTTATCGCGCTTCTCTTACGCGCAACAGTTTTTCTTTCATATTTCTTTGTTCCCCGGAATATTTGTAGCCTACTTTGGAATACTCCGTAAAGTCGGAAAATCATAATTTGCCACGTTCCGAGAACCATTGGCGAAAATCTCGAGCGGGGGAGCGCACCGTATATTCTATTCGTATATTTATTCGAGAAAAGATGTCGGAGGGGAAAGAGAGACAGGCCATCACTTTTCCTTTCAAGGCACCTTTCAATTCATCTCAATTTTTTTCTCGCCGCTCCTGCTTTCTCTACCTTTCATTTATTCTTTTCCACGTTTTCTCATCCCGTTCCTTGTTCCACTCCGTCCCCTCGAGTTTATCCATCTCTTATTTCCTTCGCCCACACGCGCAGGTATACGTGCCTATGTACGAGCACAGACACAAAGAGACACGCACCCGGGCAGCCAGACTTCCCTCCGCGTTTACCCAACCCTATCTCTCGCTCTTCCTTTATCTGACCCGTTTCTTCCGCCACTCCGTCTTCCCCCGGCTCTTCCTGCCCCCGTCGATCCTATTCCCCTCGCTCCCTCTCTCCCTCTCTCTCTCTCTCTCTCTCTCTCTCTGTCGCCCCTCGTCTCATCCGCGTTTGCCGTGGAAACGTTATATCCTTCGCCTTCACGGTTTTCTACCCTACCATCGTCGTATCGCTCCCTCCTTTTCATACGTCTTCCCCTGTCAGCCGTTCCCCTCACTCGCCGTTTCCTCCTCCTCGTCTCTTTCTTCCAACGTTTCACGCTTTTTACCTTTTTCCAACGTTATTGACGTACCGTAAGGTTCTCGACGCTTTCATTCTTCACCTCGATTCGTAAAGAAAGATTTCATATTTCAACGACGTCCAAATTCACGCGATCAACGTTTCCATTATATAACACGAGAATAAATCCGCGACACGTGTGTCTCAAACGATTATTAGCGAACCGCGACGCCATTCCAATTATCTAGAAATATCTAAACCGTGCAAAAAAAAAAATCCACGACCAAGAACCGTACAATTTAAGAGTAGGTACACAAACAAACTTGTATCCATTCTACCCGTATCGTCGTACTTTCATTGATCGTACGAGAAAAAACAGAAAAACGCGGTCTGTACAATTGACCTCACGTGCAAAAATCAAGGATCCTTTTTGCGTGTTTTACAGTCAATATTTTGCGGGATAATCAGAAAAATACTGCCAGGGTTTACGGAAGCTGGTTTCCAAAGGTCCTTTGATACGTTCTTTAACTTGGGCAAACAGAGTTTGTACGAAACTTCAAATCGATGGGAGAATCCAGTTTTTCGAGACTCGTAGATTTCACCCAAAAGTTCGAGGCGGAATTGACCGATGTAGGATCACGCAGAATGCGTGTAAAAATAGTCTTACAAAACAAACGCTTTATACCGTTTATCAAATGCAGATATTCGAAAAACGCGACAAAGAGTCACTTCGAGCGTTCTTATCTCGAGAGATATTCGTCGCAGGAAGACTTATTTGTACTCATTCTGCTCGTCTTTTGATCCAGTACCGATTCAATTCCGTGCAATTTGCTCGTAGGATGTACAGAAATTGAGTTAGGGAACAAAAGAGGGAAATCTGGGCTTTTTGCGCGACGCCCTAACACTCATCAATCACGTGACTGTGACTCGGAAACTATCGATTTTACAACCGCCGACCTTGGGTTTTTTTTTTGTAGCGAGTTTAATGCTTTTGCGAAAAATACCGAGGTGCTTTTACCGTATCGCTAGCCATTTTCCCGTTTCAGCGGAGAAAGTCTAGAGAGCGGCGCTTCCAGCAGATTTTGTAGACTCTTTTCACGGATACGTACGAGCGAGCGAGTAAAATAGCATCGTCTCTGTCATTATTTCGTTTGGAGGATGCGACGATAAGAGGCTTGTTAATTTCTAGCGTTGATACGAATTAGATGGAAATTAGATTCGATCGTCGTTGCGAAGGTGGCGGATCCGTTTCATTTTGCAAAGAAGGCGACGAGGAGCTTTCGGGCAAGAGGCGACCTCCGCGATTCGTGGGAGTCGCGTTACACGCGACAAACGGTATTTATAAGATAAGTTATTCGGGTATCGATACGGCGATAATTGTGTATCACCGAAAGCCGCGAATCCTCGCGTTATCCTACGTATAAAACGTGTCCTACGCGATTCGTCACACTCGGACCCGCCAATTTATTTCCGTCCTCCCAAAATCTTTATTCCCGATCGTTTTTTTTTGGAAAAGACCAGAGCAATCAAAGTGCTCGTGGCGAGCCACCAAAATACACATCATCGATATCGACGTTATCGATACGCCTCGTGGGGCAGACGACGTTTCATCCTCCGCGCATAACGTCCGTACTTTTCGCGCAACGAGGACAAAGAGCGAAGCGGAGGAACGCGCGAGGAGAATCTCTCCCTCTCTCTCCCTCTCTCGCTCGCTCTCCGGCGTAGAACTGTAACGAAAACTTTCAAAAGATCTCGTTCTCATTTCTCAACGTTCGCGTTTCTCAACGTCCCGTGCCTTTTGAAGGAACCGCGCGCGCGGTTCTTTCTCTTTTCCCTCGCCCCGGAGAAACTGACGAGGAATCACGGACGGTATGGATTGACGAATCGTAAGAAAGTATCGGACGGAGGAGAAACGACTGTGGGCGGAGACACCGAGTATTCGGAATGTCTGTACTGTTATATCCTTACGGTAAAAACGGCAAGGAAATTGAGAACATCGCGATTCTTTGGTACGTTGGTACCAACATCTGGAAGAACACGAGGCGCGAAAAGCATCGGCGAGGGAGGGAAGCTTTTTACGTGACGTAGATCGATCTATCCAACGTTTCACATCCTCTCGACACAATAATAACGAGAGGAGGGACGAAACGAGTAGTAGGTACGTAGGACTCGTCTCTCTCTCTCTCTCTTTCTCTCTCCGTCTCTCAACCCTTCGCAACACTCCGCGTACACGTAGCGAGGACGCGTGCATACGGAGGTAAACCGACGGATACGGAGGGTTTGTAGTACCGTCTGGAAAGTACCAGCCTGACCTGACCTGACCCTCCGTAACCTAGAAACCAGACAGCAATTTCCATCGTTGTTTCTCGCGTATATCATCGCGTTGTCGTAACACTCGTCGAACGAAGGAAACTCGTTCGTTCGCCTTCGGTTGAATAATTGATATCAGATAGATGTGGTATAGTAGTAAACGGTGCGAGAGAGTAGGTACGTACGCGAAAGAGAATTTCATTCCGTGAGACAGATGGTCGTTCGAGACAACGTGAAACTTCGGTAAATAAGGGGACGACGAACGGAGGGATGGATGGACGGATGGACGGCGCGCGGGGAGGCGGTTCGTGGAGAGAGGATGGCATAGAAGCAGGAAAAGAGGAACGAAAAAAGAGAAAGGAAAGAGCGGCGCTGCAACGACGAGGAGGGTGGGGGGAGCAACGGTGGGGAGTGGGAAAAAAAAGTATGACGCGTGACTAGACGAGCGAACTTGAGGAGGAAGAGTATATATAAGAAGGCCGGAAGAAATGGGGGCTTTCGAAAAGGAACGGAAGAGAAGGGACCGCGTTCCCCTCTCGATTCCCTCGCGTCAATCGAGATCGTGGTGGTAGGCACGTAGGTATTGGTGCGTAGGTACGCGTATCAGGGGAACGTTAAAAATAAATCAACGTGTATTCGCTGGTTATGAAAACGCGGAAACAGGGAGAGGAGAAAAAATGGATTTCCTCTTACGAAAATCGATCGAAGAGAATGCGATGTATGTAATTTGCGGAGGTGGTAGGGGCGATGATCGTTCTTGGTACATAAACGCGATGGTATATGGGAGGAAAAAGGCGAAGCGAGTAGGGGTAAAAGGAATAAGGACGAAAAACATATCTACGCGGGTGTGTGTGTGCGCGCGTATGTATATATGGAAAGAAAGACGCGGGGCAGTAAGAGGGCGGTGCTATATAAGTGTATAGAGTAAGAGCGTGGCAGCAGGATGCGAGGGGAGCTCGAAGGAGGAACTAGAAGAGAGAGCTGAGAGAAGAACGGGGAACAGGCACAAACGACGGCGATGAGTCAAGCGAGGAGAGGGGGAGAGAGACGGTATAAAGGAAAGGCGGATAAGGAGGGAGCGAGTGAAGGAGACTGACGATGAGAGAAAAAGTTGGGGCCGAGACTGTGAGATAGAGAGAGAAAGAGAAGAGAGAGGGAGAGAGAGAGAGAGAGAGAGGCCAGTGACGTCGATAGAATAGGGTGGAACGAGGGTGCGACGTGAAATGGGAACTCTGAGATATACTTTATCTCAACGTTGCAGATAACCTCGTGTATACGAAATCGAAAAATAATCGTGCCACATTTCATTGTTGATGGGACTAAGCGTTGATTGAATTTTCTTTCGATACGTCAGTTCGTTTCTTACATTATTATTTTATCCCGCGAAAAATGCGAAAGACCTTTTGTTAATGGAATTTTGCATCTACTTGACGCCTGTTCATCCGCTGTAACCAAGAACAACCGAGTCTGCTACGAATCTGCTTTGTTACAGTCATCGCATTTTTTTATGAACTTGCACGGGAAAAACGCAGCGTCGAAAACAATTGCGAAAAATAAGAGACGTTGGGTGAAAAACAAAGAAAGAGAAAAAAAAAAACGACGAAGATTGGATAAAATCGCCGAAATTTTGCGAACATTGGTATTTCGAGAAACGGAGCGAGAAGCAGGATCTGGCGGAGGAAAAGAAACCCGATGATTTCCAGGTAATAAATAATCACTATTCCAAGGACGTCTCGTTTTAAAAATAAAAACGTTGCTGAATATGAGAATGTAGTCTGGATGGAGAGAGAGAACAGTAAAATTGTGGAGAACGCGTGCGTTTGTAGGGTGATGGCCTAGATTCGTTCGAGACCTGCTTTCTAGCAGGAGCGCCAACAGCATTTCTCTTTATCACTCCTCCCATGAAAACATAAGAGGTTCGAGGAGGCTAGAATGACGTTAAGGTCGAATAAAAAAATGGATGATATTCTCGATCCATTCAGAGATTCGAAGACGAGCGTGGCGTGAAATTTCCTCTTTACTTTTCCCACGTACGTATCTCGCTCTCTCGACGACTAGTACACAGCGTTTTACCTAATCGCACGTCTCTCGTGTGCATTTCATCTGGTTATTATTGTAAATCCGTTGTAATTTACTGTTGAACACGCGTTTCACAACGGCTACGTGATCGACTTTTCCATTCTCCCCGACTCGTTTCCATGCTCGGTGTGTCCGTTTCTCGCTCCTTTCTTTCTCTACCTCGACGCGCGAATAAGAAAACCGATAGCGTAGAAACGCGTTTACGAAAACGTGACGAACCTAGGCTCGTCGATATCGTTGAATTTTCGAAACGTACGTAGATCGGTCGTTCGAAAATACGTACATAAATTGCAACGCTTTATTTATTTACGCAAGTTCACATGTGGATAACATGGACGTAACACGGTAGCGGACGCGCGCGCGCACCTATGAAACGGATTATAATGAGCTTACGACAATAACAATAAATGAAAAGATGAGAGAGAAACGAAGAAAGAGGAAGAAAGAAAAAGAAAAGAATCGCTTGCGTTAACGATTATCGCGTAACGAAGGTTCGAATCAATTACAATCGTTAAAAATACTCTCGTAATGGATGACTGTTTACGGTGCACGATCGACCGATATAAATCACTTCCTTGTTTCAATAATTACAACGTTACGGAATATCTGAAACTGATTACGCTCGCACGAGACGCGTGTGAAAAATATCACACGACAGGACGAAGACCTTACCGCGTAGTGTTGTAGCTGGGTGCGTGGCCTTTATAATCGTATATGGTGGTTTTATTCACATTTACGCGTTCGCATCGCGTACATCGTATCACATTCGTACGGAGCACGTACACGCGATTCCATACGCACGTGAATCAGAGTTTCGGTTCGCGAAACGGTGCGCGATAATAATGTACGAAATGGTGTACGAAATGATGACGATTACCCGAAGACTAGACAATGATATCGATATACACGCGCGTTACCGGTAGAGATATTAATATGAGCACGTTTCTGACCCACATGTAAAGCGCGACATACGTCAACTGGCATCGACTGAGCATAGGCGAACAACAGCGTGAGCGAGCAACGTCCGCGAAGAATAGGCGGATGAAGGCGAGAAAAAGGCTTCGGAAGCGACGGAGGAAGAAAAAAGAGAAAGCACGAGACGCGAGTGACAGGAGTGCGGAACGTTAATTTGGAAGAAAATCCTTACGTAAATCGTTTCTTTGTTTTTTTTTTCGCGCATGATCATAAATGGAAGGGAAAAAAGACGATCGTTCGAAAAGTTCGTGAAATATCGACGAAATTGCGACGTCGAAGCGCGCGGCGAATTCGATTGGTAAACACGAGATAGATGGTAGCTAGTAGTGTAGTAGTAGTAGTAGTAGTAGTAGTAGTAGTAGTAGTAGTAATAGTAGTAGCATAAAGACGGTGAAAATAATCGTCGGAGATTCCTTGCATCGCGTTATTTCCAAGGAAATCTATATTCCGAACAACTGTCACTTCGCGATCGTTACATAAACTGATAATTCCAATGGCATTGAACAGTTGTCACTCACCGTTTGATCGTCAAAATGTCGTGGTGAAACGTTAACGACGTGAAATACAGTGCACTGTTATGGCCGTCGTTGTCGAACGGGTCGGACGAGTCGTCGGACGTCGGTCGTCGTACATGCGAAGCGTTGCGGACGGCGGCGCAAAACGATTAAGCGATTTTGTTGTGGATCCCAATTCTTCACTCGCTCTCTCTTCCCGAGTTCCCGGCTTTCCACTTCTCCTACTCTCCTTTCGCCGCTCCTCCGGTTGTGCTACGCGGTGAAGCGGTCCTGAACGGAAATACACGGTCTGGCGGGGGTACGACGGACCGATTCCTCTCGCCGCTCGTCCCTCGATGCGCCCAGCGACTCGCGGTACGCTACAATGATGAGGCTACCGTAGCGACGGTCCCGACCGAATCTAGACGAGAGGAACGAGCGGAATCGGACCGAGCGAACGTGTATGTACAACACACGCGTACCCGATTCCTGGCTCGGTGCGACGTGCGCGCCGGACGAGTTTTCGTCGACTGCGCCGCGTCCCCCTACGTTCCGTTGTGATTCCGTGCAACCCGGGTGTTCGACTTCAGTGAACGGTCGATCGTTACCACGTAGTTCTACGGCCATTGTGTAAAAAGAACGCGCGGGTAGTGCACGCTGAGGACGGACGGACACTTAGTTTTCATTAATATTTTCTTGTTGTGATATTAGATTGTGCCAAGCTATGTGAGTACCTTTTTTACCATCGATGCGTCTTTATCGTAGTTATTAGATAATATTGAAAACGGTGCGTCGTTCGTCGTGTTAGTTTAAATACCGGTGGGCTATGCTTTCAAACGCGCGAGATGCCGTAAAAGGCGGTGGTCTAGTCTCGCGAAGTCGCAAGTCCCGAGCCGCGACCTTTGGCGTCGTCCATGTATAACGGGGGAAATCGTCGATGGAGCTTTTCCGGATATGAAAACAACGCGGCATATTTATTTTCAATCCGCGTCACGATTTCCATGACTCGTAATACGAACGCGAACGGAATAACGATCGCGTGTATCGACGACGCTTGCCGGAACTTTTCCGAAAGATTTTCAGACTTTTCGCCATTTTGATCCTACCAACTACGCGAGGTCGGCCATTAGCTGCTCCCCGTGACCGACGAGCACTGCTTGCATACGCGACTCTGCGAGTCCTAAATTTTACTCGAACGCATTTTTCCCTTTTATTTCATTTACCTCGAGGGTTCGATTACCCGTTATGCAATATCGCCGCATTGTTGAATTAGTCTCACGGTGTGAGACATACACCCCTCGGTTCGCACTCGTTTCATTTATTTCGATCTTCATATGTTTGCATCCGCGTATGTTTGTAACGGTACATCCGTCGTTCCGGTATGTTATCACCTCGATCGTTTGTCGTGATTACTCATCTAGATTGCATTTCAATCCGAATAGATCTAATCTATGCGATACAGCACCCAATCTGCATCCCTTCGCAGTGCATTAAATTGTCAAATAAGATAACGTTGAAACTCGGAGCCCGGATCAATGTTCGGATATGTGATCAGATCGCGTGTACCCCCACCCTCGATCCCACTCCTCGAACCATACCTTTCATCGGCGACCGTTCAATAGAAAGTTTCATAACGCTGCCCGTGCGAGTTGCGTGGAAAAATGATCGCGACTAGTCGAGTATAACTCGAGCGAGATTATTCTGGAATTCATGCCCTTGCCAACTAATTGTTTTCACCCACGATTCGAGTTTTCTAAACTCGACAGTTATTTTATTTCATAAAAAAAAAATTTCTCCTACCAATTGGACAGGATTCCGAAACTGCGCGTTGCTTCACGCGAATCCTCTTGATCTAGTGGACTTTCATCTAGAAGATTGGCGATAGAACGAATAATTATCTGTCAATTCAACATTTGTTTATACATCGCGCGGTTGTATGGCTTGCGTTACGTCACCGCGATGATATTGATTACGCATTACGCCATGTATAATTGGAGTTGATGAAAACAAATTGTGCGAGTTCTTAATAATCAGCAACTCGTAAATTATTATCAACGATATAGCAAGCGCTGCAGCGTACGTCCTTCTCGTCCTAAACCATGTCAGATTTTCACTCGAGTCTTGTATTTGTTTCTATTCGCTCGGTTTTTTTTGCCTCTATTTTTTTCTCGCGTCGGATCGTCGATGCGGCGGATGTAACTTTTGTTTGTATCGTAGACGCACGAAACAAGGAAAGGTCTTTGGTAGGGTACGAGCCTGGTTCTTGGTTCGGATGCGCGATGTTCGGTTGTTTCCGCGCATGCGCTCTTCGTGCTGCGTACTGCGCGTGCGCGATGCTTACGCGTTTGGCGTTCCTTCCGCACGATCCCCACCACCAATAACTTACCGTTAGTAACGATACGCACACGGCACAAAGGAAAAGGCCCAGACCACCGTGGCGAGACGCGCCTGCATCACAGCCATTTTGGAAGCTGTGCACGAGTTAATTTCCCATCGCGGTTCGGATCGGTGCGGTTCAATTTTTATCGTTCTCCCACCTTACTTTATTGTTATGCCGCCTCGAACGTCGCACGGTTATCATAGTTCAACGTAAATGGCATTCGTTTACGGATAAATCAATCCTTTCGTTCTTCGTAACAGAATACAAATTAACGCCGCGATGGAAGACGACCAACAGTTCTGCCTAAGATGGAACAACCACCAAAGCACACTAATCCAGAATTTCGATACACTTCTGGAAAGCGGCACCTTAGTTGACTGCACTTTGGCAGCGGAGGGGAAATATCTAAAGGCCCACAAAGTAGTCCTCTCCGCGTGCAGTCCATACTTTGAGGTAAGTCTATTCACATTTTTCAATATCGTCATTCCTATCGCGCGAAAAGCCGGACGTACATCGTTGATTTATGTAACGATGTACGTTCTCAGCTAGATGAATTTGCCACGATTACGTGGATGAGTTTATTATTGTTTTCATCGTTCGAGTCATTCCGTGTCGTCTTCTTGGTTGCGTCATTTCGTGCGTGATTATCCGTATGATCGTTTTACCGTGCGTTCACCGCACGGCGGACAGACATCGGAGTTTAATCAATACCAAATAGAGGTTGATGTCGGAACAAGATGGCTGCTACAGTCTGACACCACGCCATGCCGCGAATGGCGGTTGGTTCGGGCGCGGCGGCTGCCGGGGCAGAGGGGGGCAAGAGGCAACAGTTTGATCCCCTCCTGTCCTCTCGATCAATACACGGCAAAGCAAAATGGCGGATATCCAGGGCTCTTAGCCCCGGGGCAATTCGGAATTACGAAAGTACAATCGATATCATGTACAATAATATTGATAACGCGTTGCAACTTCTTCTCATGCAAAGCTCGTTACACGCGACGCGATTTGTATCGTCGATTCTTTCGGATTTATCATTTGATCGGATTTAACGATTTTTTTATTCGCTTTCTTTTGAATTGCAGCCTTTTTAACTTTGTTTCTTTGCTCTCGTTTGCAGGGCCTCCTCAGCGAACACTATGACAAGCACCCTGTCTTTATACTCAAAGACGTTAAGTTCAAAGAACTTAAAGCCATGATGGACTACATGTACAGGGGAGAAGTTAACATCTCCCAAGACCAATTGGCAGCGCTTCTGAAAGCGGCCGAATCCCTACAAATTAAAGGATTATCCGAAAGTAAAAGCGGCAGCAATGGGGGCTGCAAAACTGAACAGAGGCAACAAAAAGTCGCGTCACAATCCACAGTACAGTCGTTAGACATTCCACATCCGTCTTCCGGTCTCACCATTGAAAAGAACAGCAAAGTTCCTAGGCAGAGTTTGACACAGACTTCCGTCGATCTGCCCGAAGATTCGGCCAGCCCCCAAATTCAACGAGGAATGTCCTCCAGGTAACGTGTCCCCTCGACGCCCTGATAATCTCTCATGTCTCTCACGCCCAGGAACCATCGGACTTAATCGGAAATATTTCTTTGCTACAGGGAAGGCTCTCTTAGTCCGACGTCGTTACGAAAAAGAAAAAAATTGAGAAGAAGAAGCGTCGGGGATGAGGCATCGATGGACAACCATGAAGCATCTAACTCGAGCGACATCTCCCATCAAATGGGTGTCCCAGCGCTCGGTATAGCGCCGGTGGCAGATGAGAAAGTTCATGCCGATCCTACCGATTCTTTGGGTCGATCGGCGCTCATGCAACAGTTAACCAAACCCGCGGATGAGATGCTTCAGGTCAGTCTGGTACGATTTCGACTTATTTTTACCGCGTTTAAACGAAATCGGCTTGCTGCCTCGAGGAGTTGGAACAGTGATACATAATTTGTCTAAAAAAAAGCCAGCGCATAATGGAGGTTAGCGCAAATCGCTATACTTTTTTCGCTTCGCTGGCAGAATAAATCGTGCTTCTATCCTCCTGATCAGTCTGAATGACTTTTTGGGGTGGAAACGGTACGAAACAAGCCTTCCCATGTCACTGTGTCATTGTCCAACGTAATCTGAGGGTATCCGACTCGTTAAGCTTCAGCTTCGATGTTGGCACTTGATGATAATGATTTTTTTTATTTGTCTATAGCTTCCAATCGAAAAACCAGAACCTAATGACAACCTAATAGAGCCAAAGTCAGAGTACCTGGAGGACCCGGAGGAGAGTGTCGAAGACTTGACGCTCGACGACGACATGAACGACCTCAATGAAATGGAACAAGATAATCCTAGAGCCGGCCCATCTCATAACCCCACCCAACACCCTGGTAAGTCGACTATTCATTCGTATTGGAATACTTTTTTTCCAAGCATTCTTTTCCGAAATGGAAGCTCGATTATAATTCTATCTTTGGTTTGCATTCATTATTAGCAAGGTCTAATCTTAGATCGGCTGTACAGCTCGGTTCGCGATCTTAGCTTGCTCTATTCCATCCGCATCACCACCATTGGCTTATATTTAGAAATTCCCATGCTTTCTTCGCTTGTGAATTTTATTTGATCGATCCAATCGCGTTTTCGGATCGTCAGAACAAGGTTTCAAGACTTATTCTGAGCATCGTTGACAAATATATCATTGCAACGTGAATCTGTTCCGCGATCCTACGTGGAATTTTTATCCCAAATCCCATCATCCCTTGATCTCGAATATTGCTTTTCGACGCATCAATCGAGGCGTTTTTCATTTACAACCCGCTCACATCTCGTCACAACGGTAGCAATTCTGTAAAATTACTGGCATCTTTCCAACGGCAATTCGCTTCAAATATTTTTCTCGTTTCCAAGAAAGAAAAGAGAAAATGTTGAACCTACGAAGGTCTAATTTTTGTCGTTTATCGTATTTCCTGTTTGAATTTTCAATCTCTTGGATCGGAGAATCCAAGCGAATCATGCTCTGGCTTCGCGAGTTTGTTGAACTCCGTTTTACTCCATGAAATCGTTCAGGCTTTTGAAAATTGTTTTAATTTGAACGGAATAAACTAATCAGTGGACACTAGCTCGGGTTTCCTCGTTGCAGGTGGGGGGGCGGAGACGGGCGTTCGATCGATCAGGAATTTGGGCGGCGCCCTCTGGGCAACGCATTTCCTTGATTGTAAAAAAGTCGCAAACACCCGTCGGCCATGTCTCGACGTAGACGTAGGCGCGTTGCTCAAATCCCTGGCAAACAAACAGGGTCGAAAGTATAGTTTAGACTCCGTAAAAATGTCGTTGGAAGCGATTTTGCAACAAGGCGTTAGCACCACTCAAGCATCCGAGATGTACGGAATTAATCGATCGACGTTGCAATTTTACTTGAAAAAATTGAACGTCGTCAGGCGACGATGGCGACAGCCTTAGACTCACATTCCGCCTCGTCAACAATCGTAGACCGTTGTTGAAATTTTTGCAATTCATACCACACCTCACGCAAAATGTCGATCGACACCCGAAACAAAATTTTCAACGGCGTTGATGAAAAGAAAGGAAAGATGGAATCGAGACGCACGATTCCATTCGATGACGAATAATGTTTCGTGTACAAACTGAAACCCGAGCTAGTTTTACGCTGTCAAGTATTATTCATGTTTATCAGGTTAAGTCGTAAAGTACGTAGACAGTGCTGTATGAGTTGATCTTCGAACAAGTTTGTCGAGTCTTACATTTTAATTTGAGAATCTTGAGCGTGGCAACGTCAGTGCCATACTGCGATGCAAGGATCAAAAGACTGTAGTACCGAAGAGATTTTTTATGGCTGTATTTGATATTTTTCTTCTTTCAATCGAGGTTTTCCGCTGAGTTCGAAATTATATTCGGAAGATGCTTTACAGCACAGAGCATTGATATTATCTCGTGTCTGTTCCCATAATGTTATTGTACCAAGGATTGAAAATCTCTATGGAAAAAAATTGAAATAAAAATATTCGATTGTATTATTCCTTCGTTATTCAAGATCTTTCATTTCTGCTTCTTCGTCACCTTTGATTTTACGTTATCACGTTTTCGACGTCGTTTTATTTATCTATGCGTTTCCCTTTGTCTTTCACGTCAGGTCTTGCCGCGTGGCACGTCACGGGAGATAGGAGTAACGCGGGTGGCGTCGTGGGGTCCGTCGCTGGTAACCCAGGCACTACGGACGAAGTCTTTCTCGCCGCCCAGGAGGCCGCACAGGCCCATCGTGACTCGCAAGGTAGGCTTAACCTTCTGGATCACGTACGCATCCGGCCCCCAGAACAATCGGCATTTCGAAGTTGATAAAGGAGTGAACATATAACGAATCGATTATCCACGACCGCAAAGATCGACAAATCTATTTTTCGCATCGCTAGTAAAAAAGTCAAAAACGAAACGAAAAGAAACGATGCATACATACCGCGTGTGCTCGAAAACGAGAACGTTGATTTATCGAGCTGGGCAAAAGCCCACTTGTCCAATTTTCTATCTACTTGCGCTCGTTTTCTTAAATTGAATATTACCATCGAATCGTTTCGCAGTTCTCGTGACTAGAGCACACGCTTGGAATCGGCGGTGTCGTTACGAATATCCTACGAAGTGCCCGTTGCGCTGGGTGGTACGGAGCAATGTTTGCTGCTGGGCGACTTTGCCGACGATTATAATTATGTTCAAGCGTAGCACGGTCTCTGAGAGAGCTTTTTGGTCAGGCCACGGTTCGGTAGCTTTTTATATTGATTTTTACCACGTATTTATCTTCCAAGTCAACAGCAGGTCGTACGACGCGAACGTGAGATACGCTCGAGCGAGAACAGCTTCTGCGCCAACATTTTTTTACCTCTCTCTCCTCTATCGATACGCCATCGATCGAACGGACAAGAAGACTCGTTGATGATGATTCTTAGTTGCTACTTTTACATCTTAACCGCCACCGCGAGCTGCGAAGGTCTCCTCTGTTCATTTTTCTCGTACCTTCGTTCCAATCACGTTTCGTTTGTCTTTTTTCCACAACACATTGTTGTACTATCACAAAGTTGACGAACAACTATTGACGAACCGTAAAAAAAAGCAAAATGAACAACAACAACAAATTGGCAGCTAGACTCAATCAAAAGCGCACCCTGCGCAGTTCGTACCACTCGAGAAAGTGTCTCGTCTTTTTTTTCCATTTCGTTTAATTTCACATCGCGCTTTTACGCCAAACGCGACTCGAAGAATTGAAACGTGACGTCGTCGTTGCGACTGATCGAAACGAGAAGAGGATTGAAATTGATCGGTCAAAGTTAGACTAGGTTCGAGGAAGTTTTTCATAGTTTTTAGGTTGATCAGATGATCATGAAGAGCCTAACATGATCCGACGTGGGATGCAAGGTAAATTCGGAGAGAGAGGGACGACCTCTCTGTCAATGCCGGCGTTTTATATTAACTTGGATCGCGTTAGATGGAAGCGTAGTAGAAAGACGACGTTAGCCGATCGAAAACAATGCAAATGCGAATGACGCTGAACATTGAATTAGGTAATAATCATCTATCAGGTTCGCGTTACAGATCGTCGAGTCGTGTATTCGAACGAGAAGTGAGAAAAAACTCTCCGTATCCGTTGTTCGTCGCATCCGAAATGATGTATTGTACTAGATGCTCGCATTGATGGTAAAGGTCGTTTTTTCTAAATACCATCAGAGACTCGTTACCTTGAATTAATTTGAAATTGGCCCTGAGAGAAAACCCAAACGACGTCGGAACCGCGTGAAGAACGCGAAGAACGTGTAACGACGAATAGGTCGGGACGAGCGTTGAAAAAAAGGAGAAACGAAGAAGAAATGAAAGAAAAAGAATCAGAAAATTATTCTCTTACGGTTCGTCAGTAAAATTCTACACACGCAGCGTTTATTATTTATATCCGTTACATCTGATTACGCACACCTTTCATCGATCTCGACGAATACCTCGCGGTCCCTTTTCCTTTGCAATTCGATAACGTAGAGACGCGTCGCGCCATGTCGCCTGCAGCACGTAGTTATCTACATGAATATACATAAACGCGTATGCACAAGTACGCGCGAATACGTTTCATCGTCGTATTTATGCAAACGCGTACTGATTATCTGGAGAACACATCTTCGCGCACGCGAACATGTCTTCTCCTCCTATTCGTAGCCGTGTTCGTGTTTAGTAGTTTGTAGACCAAATATATATTTAAACATGTCGAACCAAGTCCACTTGATATGTTTACACGCCCGCCACAAATTCACGGCCAATCGCAATAATCGTTCGTTTTTTGTTACATTTTCTGTTTCTATTTTTATTTTCTTTCCAACAATCTACAAGCCGCGAGTTGATTCGCGTAGCACGAATCGATGAGCGGCGTGTAGAGGTGACGGAAGGGAATATCGTCGATCGAACTTGTGATCAATCGATGACTTTACGACAATTACTACAACGATTTTCACCTCGACGAAACGTTTTACCATTGGCCGTGTATCGAGGTGGCGTGAAACTTGATAATAATTAAATATATATACATATATATATATGTGTGTGTATAAGATGTACATTTATATATATATATAATATATATAAATGTATTATATATATTTATATATGTATATGTATATGTATGTATGTATATATATGGATGATCACTCTGGGTTGTGGCTCTCTATAAAAGAAATATGAAAAGTAAAAATGGAAGGAAAAGAACCGACGATTATTTTCACTTGGGAGACGACGTGTGAAGAATATTTTTCAAAAAAATACCTTGTCATTATTTACTTTTATCTTTTTTTTCGTACATTTGTCTTGCATGCCCTGCTTCTATCGGTAGCGTATACCTAATGATTATTGGAGAACTCTTCAAGCACGAACATGATCGTTGCCCGTGTCTGGGAATCGAAGATGATCAGGGTTCAAAAATGGCGATGCAGCGATCTCGTGTCCGTGCTTCGAGGGTTGCAGAATTTACTAACAACATTGTACATAACTCGCTTATTTGTCGTATAATATCTGCACCAAGATATATTATATACACGTACCTATGTATATATACACATACATATGTATGCATACACAAAGATGTATACGTGTATATGTGTATATGTATATCTGTGCGTGTATGTATATGTATTTGTCACGCGACACATGATCAGACATTAACACAGGCACATAACTCACGTATACACAGGCACACGCACATGATAAACCGACTGAATATTCGTACAATATCGATAATATCCAAGACGAAAATCTGGAATCTGATAGAAATTTCATATTCGTTATTTTTATTCGTTCGTAACTGTACTTGACGTTTATACAATTTCATTGTATAATTGTACCCTGCCGTTTCTCTCTCTGTACTTTTCTCTCTCTCTCGCCATTTCCGAGTGCCTCTAGGTATGAAAGAAGAAACGAGCAAAAAACACTCGTGAGCGAGACTCGCGCTGCAGTCGGGCGATTTCCCGATTGTGGCGCGAGCAAACAAGAAGATAGATTCCACTGTCGGCGATCATCGTTACCCTTTGTTCGGTGGTCGCCGAGGAACGAGAGAAAGAAGACTACTTCCATCACTTTTCAGTGCTTTTTGTACTCAAAAGTGCGACGTTGACGTAACGATACCTTTTGAATCCTTGCGTTATCCGATTTCCGACGACGATGCGATTCTGTCGGACACGTGGCTACGCTTCTTTGCATACTCGTACTCGCGCAGAGTTTCGTCGCATCGTCGTCGTCGCGCCGCATCGAATGGAAGAACGAAGATTCTGGGGTCAACGACCTTGAAGTAGTATCGGTAAAGTATTGGTAACGTTTCTCGTATCCTATTATAACCAATGACTCTGTTCGGTATCTATCGCTCCTTGGAACTCGTCGTAGGGATGATATCGACATCGCGATGGTCGCTTTTCCGTCGTACGATTTCTTATCGTCGCTACCAGCGCCAAAGAGTGATTTTACTCCCATGCAAATATCTCGTGCTGCTTTCACGTTTATTCGACCACTGTTCATTTGTTATTGCTACTCGGACACACCTTTGCTACGTACGTGGCATTTCCTCCGCTGTGTCACGTAGGTGCCACACATATATCTGCATACTTTTCTGTGTTTCGTCATTTGTGAGTACGATTTTTCGCGCGCAGTCACTTTCCCGCGAATGTCACACGCGTCCTCGAGCACGATGATTGTTCCACGAATACGGGAAATTTTTCCAACTTCGCGCAGCAATTTTCCTGTCGATTTCTCAGCGTTCGCTGGAAAGGGCACGCGGCGCGAGTAACGGTCCCGTTTTGGGGGCAGATTTTACGATACGCGCGATAATGCCGAAGATACGTGGACACGCGCTCTTGGAGAACCTTTTTCTTCGGGAACGCGGCCACCTTTTTTTCTCAACGTGGTTTTTCTACTGTGAATGGCTGCGGCCGAAGACGATGACGCGCCGCTCTGGAATGTCTTAGTTTTGAGACCTTCCGAGCTTATCGGATCCCACGAAGAAAAATTTATCCTCGTGGAATGTCTGCGTTTTAGACATTCTGCTCGCACCTTGTCCCATCAGCCCCCTCCTTTACCCACAGAAGACAATGGAAGAAATGCTGGATGCTCGAAAGTTTCCTTTTGAGACTTTCGACAGCTGCAAAGAAGACGTCGAGGATCAAAGGCTTCGACCGCTCGTCGGAGCCTCTTTGATCGAGGTTAACGAATGGTAAACAAAATGGTTCCCACGATGCTCATTGGTAAGATGAATTCGTGAATCGAAAATTCTATTCCGTACATTTTACTCATTTTCGTTGTATTCGATGTTTTACCTGTATTCTCGTGCACTCGCCTGATTTTTTGTCAACCATTCGCCGTTGTTGCCCTTTACCACAGATTTTTTCAGGAACCGCGCTCCCGACTGTTGCTACAAAAATCTCGATTTCAGATTTTTGATTTCGCAGCGTCGAAACCGCCGATTATTTCTTGACGATCTGCGAACATGCTCGCTCGTATTCTATGCTCGATCTTGCTATTACGTGTCGTTTTTTTTCCAACTTGATATTATGACCTGTGATTAATGTACGATGCCCGATTGTCGTCGTCGTCGTCAATTTTTCGAGGCTGACTGCCGCTCAATTTTCATTTGAATCGAGCTTTGGCAACTTTGAAACTTCGCAAATTCGATTTCGAATTGCGTGGAAATCGCATCCTGATTTCCGACTGCGATTCTTTTCGATTTTGTGTCGTGCAAATTTGAATTTCAAGTTCACCTTTTTGAATACTCATTAACTCGAGCATTTCATTTCAATTTCAAATTGTGAACAAGAAATCGGATTTGAATTTCTCATTTTGAATCTACAATTCGAATTTCCATTTGCAAATTATCAATTTGCATTTCGACTTCGAATTCCAACTTGAGAAATGTCCTTTCCATTCAGAAACCCGTTTCTGAACGACGTTTCAAATTTCAATTTTGGAATTTTATTCAAATTTCCAATTTCAAATCACCAATTCGACTTTCGTTTGCGATTGGAATTTAATTTTGAATTCCCATTGCGTAGTTTGACTGTTGATTGAAATTCGGAATTTGATGCTCGCTTTCCAATTCGCACATCGATTGCAATTTGAAATCAGATTTTCGATTTTCGAATATCAATTCCAATTTCCGCGTCGCATTTTCGACTTGATCTCTACTTTCAAAAATCGATTCGGAACTTGAAATTGAATTTCGAATTTGGGTTTCGATTTCCGATTGAAAATACGATTCTGCAATTCGGAAATGATAATTTAAGTTCGAACTTCCAACTTACAATTTGTCCTCCGATTTGAATTCTTGATCTGATTTCGTATTAAGAAATTTGAAACCAGCAAGACATGGCGAAGATCTTTGACTTTGGATTCCGACGAACAACCCATAAGTCTGAATTCACGTGTACAAATGTTTTTTTTTCCTGATTCGAATACTTGCTTCGACGTTGTTTGCAGTTGCGATGTGGTGATTTCACCTCGAATTTTTGTTGCATAACGCGCAACTTTTTTCTCAATTTTGTTACAGCTCGCACCCCGCACATTTTTGCGCGGTGCTCGAGCTTTTTTTGTTGTTGATGAAAAAAAGGCTGACGATACATTCTGCAACCGTCGTTGACTGTAAAATTGCGCAGCATTTTTATAGTCTATTTTCGCACGGTTGTACGAAATGAGTTGCCATCGGCGAATCGTTGATCACCGAAGAAGAGAGAAGATCGGTTTTGTTTCCGAAAAGAAACAGGACACGAATATACGATGTAAGTGACGACGAAGGTAATAATTTGGTAACGACAGGTACGTAATAAATCTTGCGCGTTGTATCGGCGCGTCAAGAGTCCTCATACATTTCTGACTTAATCCTGAATTGAATAATTTTTATACGTACTCTGTTAACTGACTAACCGATAATTGTGAATTTCTCTCGATTCGCCTTATTTTCCAATGCAATATACTTTCGTGTGTCGAAAATGATCGGTAGATGTTTCGCAGCGATATCGATTTCGTCGTTTCCCCAATAATTTGATCATTTTCACGAGCGATTTGCGATCATTTTGCGATGTAAAGTAAGAATCATTCGATATCGTTTCTAGGTTTAAGGATTATTCGTTCGTTTGATGATTGAAACAATTTTTCATTACGTACGCTTTGGCAATTGATCCAGCCTTCTGAACGATTGTCATGTGGTACATTTTGACCAAATTGTTTCGTAGCTACTGCCATCGACGAGATTTTTATCTCCTTTCAACGAACTCTTCAATTTTCAGCGTGACTCGTTGACGAACAGAAAAAAACAGGGCCATCCACGATACGTTTGTCATTTTCAGCTTCGACGACGCTCGATGTAGAGTTGCGATTTTATCTAGGCTTCGTCGGTAGGGGTTCGTTTGGTAACAGGTTTCTCGTCGTATCTCTCAGTGAATTGATCGAAAGTAACGCTACGTGACTTCGAGGGAAGCTTTGCACCAAGATGGCGTACGAGCTCGAGGCGCCCGAGCACGATGCTCTCTCGGCGCAAATTCTTCCATCGAATATCACGTAGCGTCTATAGGGAGCCTCATCGCCATCGAGTGTGACGCGCGGCTTCCTCCTCTGGCAACGCGCGTATTCCTCTGGCAACGCGCGTGTTTCTCTGGCAACGCGCGTGTTCCTCTGGCAACGCGCGTGTTTCTCTGGCAACGCGCGTGTTTCTCTGGCAACGCGCGTGTTTCTCTGGCAACGCGCGTGTTTCTCTGGCAACGCGCGTGTTTCTCTGGCAACGCGCGTATTCCTTTGGCAACGCGCGTTTAGAGAGACTCTCCTCGATTCGTTTCCAGCTGAAAAATGTGCCTTGGAACGACTCGAGGGGCTGCTATTTTACCGACGTTGATTCCGGCAACGGATGAACGTACGATTTCATCGGGAACCAGGACAACCCTCGAGGCTTGTGCGCGCGCTACCCTCATCGATCCGCTTCCGTGCCAATGCGAGGGTTGCTCTCTGCTTTCCGATCAGGTCGTACGCTCGTCGCGAGATCGCGCGAGGGTATATATCCAACGGAGTCTCATCGTTGCGGGCCTTCGAATGTTTGGCGTGATCGGGCAAGACACCCTGAAACGGTGTTCCAGATAGCCTCGCTTACGGTTGCTTTCGTTGCGGAAGACGTTACTCCGGCCGTTACACCCTGGACAGGCATCTTAAGTACGAGTGCGGCGTCGAAAAGCAGTTCGTATGTCAGACTTGTTTCCGTCGATTCAGCCGCTTGGACATCCTGAGGGCCCATCAGAAAGGAAATGGTCACGACCTGACGCCGTACTCGAGAAACCGATACTCCACTTCGAAACCTCGCCATATGAAATTTCCCTGAAACGACGACCCTAAAAAGAGAAAGAAAACACGTTTCGAGGAACAATAGAAAAAAAGCTCCGCGAATAGTTGCCCGCGGCTGTCGTCAAGCGCGCTGCTTATCGTAGGTGTATGAGACAATGCGGAAAGCAACGCGCGACGAACGGTTCAACTATCCATTGATCGTCACCTTTTGTGACAATTATTCAATTGTACATATATATACATATATATATACCTATATCTCTATACTCATCCTCATCTCGAGACTCACGATTGTCATTTGTAAGTTGAAAGTTGATTTGTGTTATTGTAAATGTCACGTTCAGTACGCGTCGAATTGAAAACGAGAGACTAGCTTTGCCGTAAAGAAAAAAATCATGTTCTCCACGTCTAACGGATAAAATTGTACGTTTATATTACCATTTATTTGTTAATAAATCGATTCTTATCGTTACCAACATTTAACGAAGGCATGTATTTTGCAGTGCTCACTGTCTATTTTTCGTAGTCTGTCGTCATCGTCGTCGGCGGCGAAAAAGCTCGGTTATCGAAAGCTTCTCTCTCTCTGTCATCGGTTGCACGATGTCTCGGAACTTTTTCGCCGACGCCGATGCCTTGATCGTTGACATAGTCGATCTTGCAAAAAAAAAAAAAAAAAAATCACGTTCAGAGTACGAGCGAGACTCGACGCTGGTTCGGAGTACGAGAAGTTGAGAAATCAACAACCGTTGCTTTTTCCAGCGTCAAAGCTGTGGCAAATGACGAACTTGGAATGCGACCGGTGCGGGCGCGTGTACAAAAGGTACAGCTCGCTGCGTCGTCATCAAAGGATTGAATGCGGCAAGGAGCCGCAAATAAAATGCACAATGTGCCCCTACAAAGTATATTACACGTCGACGCTGACGTTACACATGATAAACGTTCACGGCTTTCGGGTATCGAAGTAAACTTTTCCAATCATTCTCGTCTCCCGGCTCGATCCACATCAATAGTTCGCGTCTCACACTTCACACGCGCGCACTCGCACACGTCTTACATCAGCCTGTCCACACCGCTTTCGAAAAAGAGAAAAAACAGCAAACATGATAAAAAACCGACAACTCGCTTGTTTTTTTAACGTCGTAGGTTCGTATATCAATACGTCATTTCGCCATCGCGAATTGCCTTTCCCGGTTCAAAAAATCACAATCGTCGGGATAAACCTCGGATATGGACGTAACATTTTTTTTTTAGGAATCTATCGCCGTACATATTTTTACACCACGTCTCGACCATACGAGAGTAACTATTGTTTTTACTTGGAATAAAATGATGAAATTCGAATTCACATTTCTTGATCATTTCACCGACCTCTCCTCGCACCGATCCCGAATTTGCGTCCAACTAGCACGACAGTCGCGCCACGTGATGTCTTTACGCGAATTTGTCCGACACTTTTCATCGAGTATCAGCGAACAGCGGCTGTCGGGCGTCGTTTGACGGTAAATTCACACCTCGATTTCAATTTCGTCGGTTTCATTCTCGCGAACAGTCGGTCAACGGTCTGCGAAATAGCAGCGCTCTCGTATCATTTGTTCACCCGGTCGATCGGCGTCCGCGCGTGCGGATCTCGACCTCTTGGCTAAAAGGGACGTTGAGATGGGATAGATTAAGTCGCGATGAGAATGAGAAAAATGAGCGAGGCGCGCGTTGCTTCTTATCACTCTGGCGTGACGTTAGGCCGTGATGATTGCAGTTGGAAGATTGCATTCGTCCCAGTTCGACCAAGCACCTCCAATGGCCGATTATCGCAGACTCGCCTGCCCGAGCTGCGGACGTACGTACAAATATCGTGGAGGACTTCTCAGGCATCTGACCGAGTGCTTTATGGAGCTTGAGAAAATGAAACGCGACGGCGGACACGAGCAACAGTTGGCTAACAACGTTAATACCGACATCGCTGCGGTTAACTACAGCAAATTTTGGAAACCGTGAGATACGCGCTAGAGTGAACGAAAAAGGTGGGTTTTTCCGGATGGATGAGAGCGAAAGGTTAGACTTGTGTTCACCATACTCCGCGACAAATTACCATTGCGGACAGAGTAGCTTGATTTTTCGGCGTTGCTCTCGCAACGATAATGTTAACCTCTCTGTTGACGAAGAAACGAACAAAAAAACGGAATCTTGTCTCCATATAAAAACATCTCGCTGAAAATTTGACTAGTTTGCAAAATCTATTATCACTGTATCGAGAACCGTCGCGTAGCTATTCAATTGTAATCGCTGTAACGATGATTGCTGCGGGAAGAATAATTTTCTGACGCTCGCAAAACTCTTTTTTGAATATTATTTGAATTCGACGCGCGTTATACATATATAAATATATATATATATATTGCATTCAAAACGCGGAAAGGCAACGTTTGAAAACGGTACAATACTATTCAGATCGTTTTCTTATCTTTAAAAAAATGTCTATCGCAAATTGTTGAAAACTATCGAGATTTTCTCTTCTGTTTACGACTATTATTATTATTATTATTATTTTGAAATGGATGAAAAAGCGGGGCCCAATAGATAGTAAGCAATCAAGCGATGGGTGATAACACGGATCGGTATATTCGCACAATTATACCGCTTGTTCAGTTTTATTAAAAAAAAATTCACGATCCAACGTTGAAAAATTATCGAATTCCAGTGTAACAAATCTAGTGGAACGATGCGTAGTTAAAATCCCACGAAAAACAAAAAATGGAGGATAGCTCGTGCGTAGATACGAAGTCGTGCTTGTCGCACGTTTTCCTTATGATTTTATTCGTTAGTTGAAACTAGTGTTAACATGTGTATCCATATAAATTTAATCGATCGAATAAATTGTCTCGTACTTTGGAACGAAATCAAACATTTTCTCGGATTAAGCACGAATGATTATCCTCTCTGCGTAATTTTCATTCGTCACGCTCACTTTTCATTCTACGCATACGCACAGTGCATTTTCACCCTACCAGATGTCAAAAATAGGCGTAAGAAAAAGTTCGCATCGTGTATTCAATTTTTTTCTCCAATTTCAAGGTCAAGTTTATTTTCGTGTTTATTCTCCACCAGATGGAATCAAAAAGGCAATTTTTGTGTGAAATCGTTTTATTCGGTCGGATGTTCACCAATTTTGCAGACCATAGGCAAAAGTTTGTCGATTCAAAATTTGCGCTTATTTTCATTGGAACGAAAGAAAAGTTGATCGATGTTTTTCCTGCTATATATATGTAGATTATGGGTCGGTGAAGCGTTTCCAGAAATAATAATACCGGCAGATCGAAGACGCGTGTGGAATAAAAGTTATTTGTTCGGGCAATTGTTCAAACAAAGTTGACCTTGAGAATGCTAACGGAGCAAGAAACGGGAGAAGAGTAGAATGCAGACTCTTGCTGCATTCAAACTAGGAAATTCGCACTAAAACGAGTGATTTATATTCTTCGGAAATTTCGAGATAAGCAGCGATTAGACTTTCATGTAATTGTCCTTCCTTCATTTGCACTTTACTCTTGATATAATTTCCATACCTGCTACGATATCTACTCCGGCTTAATGTTTTCATAGGTTTCTTGTCTTACTTCGCAGTAGTGGTTCGTGTGTATTTTTTTGGGTTGAGCTATTCGTACATTTTGTTTATTTATTTTTTCACACCACACCGTACCGCTCTGTTCGCCTTCGATTGCGATTTTCCACTCGTCTCGATACGCATCCCAGAGCTTTGGCTGGATTCGTTCCAGCATCGCAAATTTCCCACTCGTTTCCCCAACACATTCCTGATCAATAGCGGTAATCAGAATCATGTATTATCAGATGTGTATGTTGTACAGTAACCTTTTGTTGTTTCAAATAAAAACGATATCCATAGTCCGCCAAAATGCTCACGATGCTGGTTATTTTTATTACTTTCTCATCGATTACGATTCGTTGCAGGATATCGCGCGAGGCGTGTTTCAGCAAACGTGTGTCCTGTGACACGGAAAATGAGCTAGTTGAATTTTCGGCTGGTCTGCGACGAGTCGAAAAGTCTTGACGCGTTTCTCCGTCGATTCAACATTTTTTTTTCTCCTCAAAATTCGAAATCAACGCGTAATTCGTTTCGCGTCGTCGGAAACGGCGCAGTACGAGGAGCCTTTCGAGTGCTCGTCTTTTTTCAGTTCGACAACTCGTTACTTCGAAAATAATCGGTAGAATTATCGGCAACGTCAACTCTTCTCACGATTGGCTACCGAGCCACGTAACTTTCGGGAAAATTCATCGGCTTATCATTTTTCGTCTTGGAGAAAACCAAGCGTTTGCCGAACGTCTTGTACATATCCTCTGCGTCGAGAAGAGCTCACATCGCGGTCCACATCTTTTCATATATGTATTACGACTGTGCGAATGCGAGTGCAAATATACGTGTGCATATCTATGTTGGGTTGAATATACACGGAGGCATTTTTTTCTTGGGTAGAACGTTCACTGCGACGGGTATGAGAACTACTAAAACATCCTGGGGCAGCATGTAAATAACAAAATAAATTGAGATTCTGCACGGCGTTTTCCACGATTTTTTTCCGTGTGTCGAGACTTTTGGATGTCATTTTCTGCTACTCGATTTCGTGCCAATTGTGTGCTTTTTTTAGCAAGGAGCTCGAAGTTGATATCGTGTTTTTTCCTCGACGAATTACCGATCTCGTTGCCAATATCCTACGGCCACGCGAACGTATTTTTTTTTTCATTCGCTTTTGGTAATTTACTCGACGTTGATATTTTATCTGCTCGTGGGTGCTGGATGAGGTATTATGGACCACGCAATCGTCTCGGATTCGCCAGTGCAATACGACCGAAGACTCGAATCAGGCGTCGGTGTAATTGGATTAACGAATGATCGTCGGATATCTCGGTAACGGTGAGGGCTACGGGAAAATGTAACGAGACAAAATATGCGTGGAAATGAATTTCGAACAGGAAAGGTCCAGACATGGAATGCCAAAAAGTCGATAGTTTTCGCGCTTCGTCGCTTCAAAGCTACCAGAACCGCGTTTGCCTTTGCTCTATGGTGTTACTAATCATCGCAAGCCTTTCCTTCCGGTCTTAAATTCCAAATAATTTGAGCCGAATCCACATCAGCTCACCTTCATCAGCGTAATAGAGTTGTAGCTTCGGTCGTAATTGCACCAGTCGGAGAGCATTAGATAGAACTCTCGCGAATCACGCCAACGTAGAAGTTTCCATAGATATTTTGTACGTTCCTCGTGGCATCCGAATAAGTTGTAGGAAGTGATCGGCGACAGTGGACGTGACGTCTGTTTCGTTTGGTTCCAAAAGTGCAGAATCTCGAGGCGCGTCGAGGCTTTGATTTGTTGAACACGTGCTTGAAGCTTTGCAACGAAAACGGGGTTGTGTATTGCGATGAAAGAAATGGAACGAAAAATAATTGGGGTCTGAATATTTCTCATGGGAGAAGGATCCGTCTGTAACAAAAAAGGCCTCCATGTATGCTTGCAGTAAGTCCAGCGGGAGACGGTTCACCGAGTGATCTCAGGTTTCGGTGCGTCATGTGCGGACGAGGCTATAGGTCGCGATCGTCGCTTACACGCCACTCAAGATACGAATGCGGTGGTCTCGGCTCAAGGTACACCTTCACCTGTACGCTCTGCGGCAAATATTTCTGTAGGCCTGACCATCTGAAACAACATATTCTAAATATACACGGCGGTTTCTAGATAGAATTTCGTACCTCGTACCTCCCATCAGGAATTAGAACAACGAAGGAAACCGCAGCTCCTCGCTCATAGACAAAGACAACCGAAACAGCCAACGGATCGAATCTCTGTTTTCTCAAACGTCAAATGTCGTACGTAACCCTCTGAGAGAACACGGCGGCATCGGTGGTATTTCTCTATGAGCAGCGGTAGCAGCGTGTTCAGCATTGCAGAGAGCGAATCTTCTCGCTGTTGCCAACTTAATTTTACGTCTGTGATGCCAGTCGGTAACGTGATATAAAAAACTGAATACCCTGGAACTTCGTACAGATTCGTAGCATAGGTCTCGACTTTGCCTCAAATCCTCCACGTGACACGAACCAAATAAATCCGGGGCTGCTGCAAGCTCCTCCAAGATGGTGCCAGAACCATCCGAACGAAATTCTTGTACAGCTGTTTCCTCTCCTTAGATCGATTCACTTCTGAAAGTCCTGTACCACAAATTGTGCACGTTTGTAAGAAACTTCAAGGCTTGTATTTAAAAAATTGCCTGGGCGCTGAACAAATTTATCTCTGTTCCCACTACATTTGGAAATACGGTTTAAGGCCTCTCGAACTCAAATTTTCCTTGACTCGCTGTACAAAACTCAAAAAGCAATTTTTCTTCGTGGTACGAAATCCTACGGGATACACGCAACAAATCATCGGTTTTTCTGTTTGTTGTTGTTGTTGTTGCTGTTTTGATTTCCATCAACCAAGATGCGTGTGTAGTACAGAAGTCGGAACTTCTTGTACGAATCTGTACAAAATATCAGGCTGTTCAGTTTTTTATTTTATTTTACCGGTGTCACAGTTGTCTTGTGATTCCGCTAATTGTAAAATTAGTTTGAGAAATGTAAAGCTGCCGGGTAAAGAAATTAGCCGGTTTTTTCCGAGGTCATCGCTCGTCTTGCTCGTTGCTGATGACTCGAGCGTCGCCAGACAGGACGCGATGAAATCATACCAAAAATAAAACGTGACTGAAAGTTCAGCCGAACGTAGGCTATGGCGAGTTGCTGATGAATCTGAATTACAAAACTGCCGAATGTTCGTCTCGATAGACGGTTTGCTACCACGCGCCAAATAAACCTCTCACTTTATATTTTAAGCCTCGACGTCGACATTGCGAGGAGAGAATTATTATTGTAAATTTTACACTAATTTTATTAGTTTTATTTATACCGAATATACATATTTATCAATGATCTATCAATTAACACATCGAGGAGCGTTGGTGTTTTTCTTTGGATTAACCCGTGGGATTATGAATGCGAATCGCCTGTGCCGATACGTTTCAATCGGACTCATTTCCCTCCGACATTCTCATCGTACAGACTGACTATCTCCTGTTAAATTATTGTATGGTATTTTATAAATTTTCTACGAACGTTTCAATAAATACCTTTTCAAATTCTCCTCTCGCTTCAATAGTCTCTCCCTCCTATTTCCCCTCCATTTTTGCGCATCTCCGTTCAATTCACTGGCAAATACCCAAACTTCTTTCGATTTTGCCATTTTTAATAAATTTACAATTCTCACTTTGGGTACAACAAATCGCAGAGCTCGAGCACAGGAATCAATTTTTTAAAACACTTTGGTTTTTTGGCATGAAATAAAACAACCGCAGTCGAGTCGAGAAATTCAGAATTCGAGCGATTTTTTCATCAAACTGATCGAGCACCGTTCGATAGACTAATCGAAGTGTTTGAACATTCTGTTGAATGGCTGAGAGCACAGTTTTGGATAACTCATGGAGCTTTTATGGCGAATTTTGCATCTGAAAAAAATGGACCAAATTTTGATGGCTGGTTGGAATTTTTCTCGACTTATAATTTTGTGATGATGGATTGTTTTTATTTTTCAACTCGAGAGAAGATAATGGCGCTGGGAAATCGACGAGGACTGCGAATTTCCGTTGGGCATGGAAGCGACGTCGACGCGACGATGGGAGGAGAGGCAGCACGCTAATGTTCAACGTTGTTGTTGTAATATGTTGGTCGAAGGAATATGCCGATTTGCGTGGTGGGATATTTGCGTGTCAGCATCTGACGCGAGACTTTGTTATTTCTAAACTCATCACCCTTTCGTATGCTCTGTGTATCCTCGAGGTTCTAGAATTTGCCGGGAATTGGGGGCGATTGTGGAAATGAAAGAGATCCCTCGCTGGAGGGTAGCGTTTGGTCGAAATATTTAAAACCAGACAAACTGACGCTACCCCATTCTCTTTACAGACTCCTTTCACTTGAACCTTGGCAGCGGAGACCACGAGTGCCACGAATGTGGAAAACGTTATAAGAACTTGTCGTCGCTTAGCAGACACACCCGCTACGGATGCGGACCAACCAAGCTTAAATGCGTTTGCCCGCACTGCGGAAGAGTTTACTCCAGGCCCGATACCCTCGCCGAACACGTCGCAAGGATACATACCTTTCCAAACATGGTCTCGATGATTTGACAGGATTAACGAGGCTGTTGACCGTCCACAACCTTATTATTCCATTTTTAACTAACACGCAAACGCGCGATGCGAGGATCATTCAGGGCTGGGAGTAGCGACCTCGCTTCATCCTCGCCGCGGATCAACGATGCTCCGGATGGATTTTTACCAGATTGCGGATATCTTGCCGACCTGGCAATTTGCAAACGAGCCGGTTTAACTCTGATCGATCACGTTGGATCAATGTGAATATGTCGGAACAATGTCTCGGAGCTGTGCGAAGCTGATTGTATTTTCAAATTTCTACGGATTCGAATCGAATTATCGGAAATTCGCGAGATTCGGTTCAAATCTTGACTCTCCTAATTTTTAGTCCGGATTCTTCACGCGTGACCTTGAGCACAGAATCGAGTTAATTCCACTGAAAAGTAGATTCGGAGTCACTGAAGCCAATCTCCCTTGAAATTCCGCGTTTCCAGTTCCTGTAGCTCGGACAATATATTATCTAATACCCGGCGACCTTGGAAACTTGGAGATGTCCGTAATCATTCGCTTCGTTATTTTGCCTCGAGTCTACCGATTTTTCGAAATCGTGGTTTCTTTATTGTTATTCATTCCAGTCTCTAATGTCTTCTCTATCTCCAAATAGTGGTAGTCAGTTTCGTTGAACACTCAACGCTCCACGCCGTATCACGTAGTCTCGCACGTGCCGGTACGCGGTGAGAGGTGCTGCGGTTGTCACGATGCCTCCCACAATTCCCATTTGTAAGCGAACCAAAAAATTTCACCTCCAAGATCACAAAACTAGGTAACGCGTGACGTAGCCTATTTTCGAAAAATTAATTTCTCACCAAATGACAGCCATGTTCACGCCAAAGTATGATTATCGCCGGAAAAATCGTAATATCTTTATTTACATGAAACGAACTATACCTTTTAGGAAAAATTCGCTACGTCACACACTTCCCCGTCACGCGAGCTTCAAGATAATATTTGGTTGTTCCGTCTCGGCGGAAAGTTCTTGGAGATATCGTGTTCACCGTAAAATGGCACCAGTTAGTCCACATGTCCGAAGACGTTGGCACTGAACATATTCTGTCCAGTTTGACACGTGATGAGAAATTCTTCCATAGTTCAATTTTCCGAATGTGCCTTAATTTCCCGCGATGCATTCTTTGACACGTTTCATCAGAGGTGCGCGTTTGTTTTCGTTCTCCACTCGATGCAAAGGGGTTAACATCCGCAGTCTGGTAATTATGATTCAACAAATGTCATCGTCCACGCTTCGAAAAAAACATCCAAGTTCGCGAAACAGGTTTCCCCAGCTAGGGTACCGTATTCTCGGCCAACGAGTCACCGAATCCAGATTGAATCGAGCTCGTCGTTTTTCCCATTTCGTTGCCGGAAAACCTGGATCGTTGATCCTCGTCGCGATTTATTTATTGTATCGACGAGCACCCTAGATAAAGAAGATTATCTAACGCGGGTTAATATTACGAATCGAGCGCGAAGCACACTTCCATTTTATTTGTAAAGGAAACGATAATATATTACGAATCTTAGCGTAAGCTTAGAGTGTAGTGTACCATAATTATATAGTCTAACACGTTGTACATATTTGACGCGTTTTTAGCCGGTGTCTTACTGCGAGCGAGAAAAAAGTGGCGAACTGCTCCCAGTGCGGGAAACGAGCTGCGTGAATCTGGGTCCATTGTCGAACCGTAAGACCTTGACTCGTGAATTTATTGTTCGTGAAAAAAAAAACTAAAAAAAAAAAATCCCGACACGATTTATCGAGACGAACACTGTCGAATATGTACATCTGCGAGCTAATTTCACGCTGTATCAGGAAAAAAGCAGCGGGATGCGAAATAGCGAACCTGGATTTATAAGAATAAGTACAAAATACGTGCCTGTTGAACTCATCATCGTCGTTGTGAAAAGTGCCACGTCGACGCACGAAATTGCTTTGTAAAAAGACAACACACTCTCTTCTATTGTATATTTCTGAATGATTCGTGCTCGTTATTTATGTACTTTGTTATTTATATACACGGAGGAGAACCTCGATCGTCGATCCTTCGAAGTGCCAGGGAGAATCGCGAAGGGAAAGGACTCTTCGAATGAAACAGAGGTTCTCTACTGTTTTGGGCATTCTTTTCGTGCGTCACGTGGCCAAGAATTGATGAGAAATACGATTCGATGGGCGAATGAGAATTCCCGCGATGTGAGAAACGTTGAATATACACATAATTTATTGTTAGGATTGACGATTGTACATCCATTTCTCTGTTCACTCTTCTACAAACTTTTCGAATTTCGCTGGCGATTTACCGACCATTTTGTAATCATCGCGTGCGCGGTGAGATTTACAGAAGTTACAACTTATTCCGGTGGTGGACGTAAATCCTGGCCGACGCGTTTGTTTGTTTTCGACTTTCCATCCCACAAAATTCTCAGATGTCGTAGTCGTACGTTCCTACGAGAATGTCGCTCTTCTCGCGCCAAAAACATGACAGCTCGTGTAATTTCCGACTTGCCGAACGATTTTCCAAACAACGATCTACTCTTTTTCCCACGACAAGTTTTTCTATTCGCGTGAATACGAAGCTGCGTAATTGTTGAAAAATCCGGACGAATCTGGGCAACAAAAAACTGAACTCCCTTGAAAAATGTACACCGAGCTGTACATATGCTGCCGAGCAAAAAAAGATGATTTTCCACGTGGAAAATCCGAAATGAGCTGGAAAATGTCGCGGAAGTATGGAATTTTCGTAGGAACATATTTTTGCGTATTTTGTACAATCACGGAGATGGAATGGGAGCCAGTCGAAAATATACAACGATTTCAGATGAAGGTGTTGGTTTGAAAAATAATCGCACCAAAGATATCAGCACGTTATCACATTTATTACTCGTTTGTATACTTACAAAATATTTCAAATAATGTAACTCAACCTGAAAGGTTCGGCGGTTATGTAATATTCGAACGCCGATTGATATATTTTTCAAGAATAAATTATCCAATTTCCTAATTACGTCCGATTCGTCGTTACTTTCATGTATTCGAAAAAACAACACGAAAAAACATCCGCTTTACCGCAGGTACCCCATTTTTCCACGATACGTGTTTTTACCGTTCCGTGTAATGCTATTTCCTTTCTTCCTGTTTTTTATCGCTTATTATCCGCTTCTCACATTACAGAAAACACAAAGATACTTGATCTCGTTCTCATGATTTTTCACCAATTTTTTTATTACTCAATTTTTATAATAATAATAATAAATCTTGGTAAGATACGTTTTTCATTCTGCTTGAAATGAATTGCGGCGTAAAATATCTTCTCGAAATTTCTTGTTACTTACGCGTTGTTCGCGGTCGCGATTTAGCAAAGTCAGGGGAAAAATCGGTATCGTATGGTTAATTTTGAGATGTGAGAAGGATTTCATTCGCAACGTTGCAACGCGAATGCTTAGATTTTTCTGATCGCAGCAACGGTTCGTCGTCGATCGAGGTATATTTTTGAGACAAGCAACTGTTTTACGGATCGCAATTTTCTGTCGACTGTCATCTCCGAAATTGCGGTATTCGAAAAAAATATTTGTTTGAAGATACAATTCAACTCGTTACACCGCAGAGCGGCGGAGTTGGAAGAAACGGACGTCGAGATTCGAAAACACTTGAATTGAATTCAATTTTTCACAAGCCAATTCGAGTACAGAGACAGCAGAGTCGGAGTAAATGCTGTTCTCGTCGCGAATGGGCTATCGTCGTTGATTTTCGACGCGCGAATGATGATCATTGCAATTGTTTATCGCTGGAATCGTGGAGCACAATGATGTGAGAAATTCTGGTCTAACTCGTTCCGCTCTGTTTCAGGATGCATAATCTTCGTCGACCCATCCAGAATGGAGAAGCTGCAAGAAGTGGGGGGCATGGGGATAAATGGATTGGATATGATAAGCGTCGAGACCGAGAGACAATTCATTTGCAGATACTGTGATAAGAAATTTACCTTGTCCAGAATCTTGAGGGTGCATCAGCAGCGACTTTGTTACAAAAATCCTCACTCCGAGCGCAGCGTTTTGGGCGTCGTGAAGCCCTACGCGTGCGACGCGTGCGGAGCGAGCTACTCGAAGCACACTCATCTGCTGTATCACGAGAAACACGACTGCGGAAAAACGCAGGAGTGTGGAAATTGCGGGAAAACTTTCCTCCACAGGAGCAGTTTGAGAAAGCATCAGAAAAGTATCTGCAGAGCGAACGTCGAATCGAAACAACATTCAGCCTAATCACAGACGCTACCGTCGATTTAGTCGACCATCCTACATACCGAGGCAACGATAACTTGACAAATTGCAACCAAGTCGCATGTACGTTTTACACGCTATTGACGGAATAAAGAGTAAAAGTAATGCTATTCGCCGTTTCCCGTAAGAGTATGAAAAGAAAGAGACAAATTTCTGCATCCTTGATCATCAGATCGGAATGATTACAAAGCTAAGAGATGACAATTCGAATATTTTCTGGTTACAGATTCGCTGTGGTTCAACTTCGCTGGTCTCCAATTCCTTGGGGAGTCGAAAAGTCGAAGTATCAGTGATGCTACCCATGAAAATTGCTCGGCAACGAGGAAATTCCAGTGCGTCTATTGCGCTCAGTATTTCGAGCGGCGCATAGATTTGAATCGTCATTCGAGTACATACTGCTTTCGAAATCCGACCTCGAAACGTTCGTTGTCCGGCGTAGTCAGACCCTACCAGTGCGCGACTTGCGGGGCAAATTATACTAGGAGAGATCATTTGGTCTATCACATCAAGTCCGAATGTGGTCGTCTACATCAGTGCGTTACGTGCGGGAAAATATTCAGGCGAAAGAACGGTTTAGCATATCATCGCAAGACCAGTTGTTCCTTGACTTAGGAAGCGAGTTATCAAAAAAACAACAAAAAACAAGCAAAAACACAGCTTTCCTTCCTCGAATCTTGTTCGAACGTTGCACGTTGAAAACTGTTCTTGGATAGGGTCTCAGACAGTTGGAAATAGCTTCCGTGGATGAGAGAGAGAGAGAGAGAGAAGAACAATGATGTATGCGACAAATACAGATGTAACTTTCTCATTAACCCGACAGTTTTCTCTCTTCACTCTCGAGCCTTTCGTCCCGTTCTTGGCAATTCACGAAATCGTTGTTAACCCAAGAATTGTTGTTTCTCTTGTTCCAGAGCACGGCTTCGATCGTATGACGGGGCAGCATGCCGATTATGAACGGATGAGGAAAAACTCTACCTACAATTGCGAATACTGTAACAAAATTTTCAGAAAATACGGTAGCTTGAGTCAGCATCGTTCGCAGTATTGTTTGAAAAATCCAACGGGTCTGCGTACAACTAGAATATTGAATTGTACTCAGTGTACTTATAGCACGGTATTCATATCGAACATGTCGAGGCACGTGCGTTACAAGCATCGTGGATGAAGCAACGTCGTCGCATCGTATGTTACAGAAGCAGTAGTCGTTAAGTTATACACGCATATAAGACTCCTTTGTAAGATTGTACATGAAATGAGAAAATAAGATGGATTTTGAATACACGGTGACGTTTTCGCGTGATCATTACCGTTAGACTACTAGTAATGGAAGTGGCGAATCGTGTTGGCTATGTGGGCCGTGGAATCGTTGTTAGCGAACTAACCTGGACGTTTTCTCTGGATTACAGGATGTTGGGGGTATAATACGGGGATGGATTTGAAGCCCTCACATCAGCGGGTGAGAGTACGCTCGCCCACAAACCCCTACTCGTGTCCGTATTGCATGAAAAAATATGACAAGATCAACAGCTTTCGAATGCACTGTAACAGTTATTGTCGAGCAAACCCAGGCTCGAGGCGTAATACGGAAATCTACGAGTGTATAACCTGCTCGACGCGATATGCTTACAAATTTCTTTACAACAGACACATTCGCACTCATCATTCGTCAATTTTGTAATTGTTTGTCGTAGGCGGTATTTTCACGTCTGGTAACGAACGGTATGTGTACAGTATTGGAGGCGCCTTATGTAGCGAGGAGAGTAAAGATCCCTGGTATCCGCCTGAACTGTTTGTGTTTCTTTACCCTCGACACAATGCCCAGCGTTAATCGGGATTGCATCGGGCATAATCCAGTCACGCGGTATCTTCTCGCGCGAGAAGAGGGAGCAGTGTAAGTCCGAGGCATGGCCAGACTCTTCAACGAGTTTGAAAGCGATGGTCTTCTCTAAAAAGTCCACTTTTCAAAGCAGCCCTCTCATTTGTGAGAAAATCCTTCTACGGTCCGTTATCAAACGAAGCAATGCATTCGTAGTGAATAAACGATTGCATTCGTGTCTCTGCTGTACGATGACCCCGTTGCTCGACCCAGCCGAATCTTCACGCTGAATTGTAAAATGGGGTGTTTTTGTCAGATTTTCCAGTGTGGGCAAACAGAATGGTATCTGGGAAACGCGCGAAGCAGCTCGATGTAAACTCGAATTTTTGTACAGACATCGTCTAGTATGTTGCATCGTGTATCGAGGGCAAGAACATACGCGGGAAGAGTGTAAACGTATGCGGAATCGTAAACGTAGCTGTCTGTCTAATTTTTGGTTTGGTGAAAGTAGCAGTAAGAAATCGAGTGGTGCGATGGGCAGCTGTGCTCGAATGAAAACCTCTTGTGGCAGGAAGCCCTCAGTGGTGGGAAGCGAGGAGACGAGAAAGGCTGCTTTCCGGTCCGTGTTACGCGCACTACTGTGGAGGAGTCTTCGATTGGTTTTAAACATTACAGAAACACCTTTGCATGCGTCGAGCGTAGATATCAGGAGAAATTTGCCGCGGAGATGCAGAGTTGAAGGGACTAAGTCGAGTTTGTATTCTTCTTCTTTCTTCTTTCAGGAAAATATGTACCGCTGAAGATGAAGTCCGGAGGTGAGCGTCCTCTGACGGCCGACGAGCTGGTCACTAGCGAGATTTTCCGTTGCCCTTACTGCAACAGAGGTTATTCCACGAGTAGGAATTGCCTGAAACACGCGCAACGTTATTGCTGGAAAAATCCCTACTCTCAGGGATACTCGTTGGCGTATAAGTGCCCGCTTTGTAACTACCAGTCGATCTACAACTTCAACACGAAACGACACATTCGAACCAAACATCATGGCGAAAATGTGAACTACATCGTTCGTCGAACTCCACCTGCTCAAAACTGTCGTTAGACAATGTTTCCTAAAACTGAACCCCACTTCGACGGCTGTTTCTCGTTCCTTTCTCTCATGGTTGAATACCCAATTCATCATCCGGCGACATCGTGTTCCCAAGCATACATTGAAATAGTTTGTAGCTTTTCAACGCTTGAATTTGTCTACTCATTTCATCGATTCCAAAGAATTGGAAGTAGTGATCGAAACAGTGAAATAAGCACCGAGTTGGCTTTTAAGTTTCATGTTTAACACTCCCCGAAAAATTATTACTCTACTGTCGTTGCTCTCTGCCACAAGGAAGACAAAGTTTTGATCTATAAACGACGACGAAATAAATAATATTCTATTGCGATAGCTGAATGAATAATAAAAGATGGAAAAAAGTAATTTTGTATTTCGCGGATTTTGCCGAAAACTTGAGAGCGGAAAGTTAGCGACGACGTTTCAACGTATGCTTCTTCATCGAACACGTATATCTGATGAAAATTATTCATCGACGCGTGAAAGACTCGAGGTGCACATTTTTCAGGCACCTTACGTCCAACTCCTTCGTTAACCGGCGCTCGGAAACGAAGTTTATCACCTAAATGAATCATCCTATATCACTTAATTAGCGTATAAAACTTGTTAACCAACGGTTTCGCAATAAACGACTGTACGTTTCATCATATGCAGGTTCATTACTCTTCTCACGATTTTTCTTCCAGCTGTTTTATGCACGAACCGAATACCAACTGCGTCCAAGGTCATTCGAAATAATCGCCCATCTTTATTTTTTTCAGACCACTACGTCGCCGACAAAAATCACCCTTCGTTTGCACGCGATCGGATGGTCACGGCATCATATTACTCGAATTTCTCATCCTCATCCATTCGACCGTCACGCGCCTATCGCACGATCGCGTCGTGCAAACAACCCCGACGAACGGCTTCAGCGTCAATTACGAGCGCCGAAGCCGTTTTGCCGGTCGGACGCGAGGAAATTTATCTGCCCCAAATGTTTTCGGGGCTACAAAAACCGCGCGGACATGAGAAGGCACCAGAAATTTGATTGTCGCCAAAAACCAAGGTTCGAGTGTCCCTATTGCGAGAAAGCGTGCAAAAGCTCGTCGAACATGTACGCTCACGTTCGAAATCTCCACAAATCACGAAAGCTAAAAATCATTAATTTGCTCCGTCAATACGACAAAAAATGTCTTCCATTGGAATACGACGACGTATTCCAATTTAATTGCATATCACCAGGTTTTCTGATAGCTCGAGGTGTAAATACATACGTAAATAGATACGCCTTCTCTAATCCCAACTTGTCGTCTCGAATCTCTGTAGGCACCTCGTGGCAAACGAGGTCAAACACGCGAGATAAAACAGAGAAGATTGACCTCTCACGAAATCTCATCTCGTTCCGTGTTCTCGAATGGTTACTTTGCGTCTGCCAATACTTGAGGAATATTAGACCTCCCACGTGAAAATAATCCGGGATAGCACGAAATTTCGGTACATACACAGTGGTATCTGTCTTGCAAGTAACACGCGAGAACTTCTCGTCGCTCCAAATTAACTATACGTTTTCGCGCCGAGAGCCGATTTCTTAACGAGTGCCAAATTTGTAGCTAAAACGATTTTCTACGTGAAAAAAGAAATTTTTCATGCGCATGATCATTCACGAGGTATGGCGCTTCAGAGAATAGCACCGAGGACACACCGCATCACTTGCCCGGTACGAGTACCGTTTGCACCTTTTTTGAAATCTTACATCTCGCCTCCACGGAAAAAAACCAGTTCCTGTGTTAGCAAATTGTTTTAGCTATAAATTTGTACAGGTTTTTGTCGGAAACTCAAAAATATTCGAGATAAATTGGTCTTCGTGTATAGATTCGTGGAGAACTTGGTACCGAATTTCGATAGAACAGTCAGAAGTGCAAGGAACGTATCCAAAACTCGCGACCTTATTATTATTTTCGTTTATTTATTTAATTCTCGCGATACATGGTGTATATCTTGGAATGAAAATAAAATACTTGAAAGTTGAATCGATAAGGGGTCGTGAAATAGTCGAAGCATTTCGAATTGGTAGCCACGCGTAACGGTTATAGATCCGTTAAACAAATGCATCTCGACGGAAAAGATCAGTCCTCAAGCACAAGAATGATTTCGTCTCGTTGGGAGACTATAATCTGGACTAGAATTTGCTACCATATTGCGACCAACAAACACGCATGGCGCGCGTGACCTCTATGCCGCGCCAAGGTCATCAATCATTGTGACGAGCTTTGGACAGCTGCGATCACAATTTACAACATGTTTCCGATTTTCTCGCGGTCGTGTAGCATGGACGATACGTTTGCGTTCACCTCAAGTCCGTGCTACTCCACCAAACGAAGTAAACTGTAAATTGCGTTTCTGTGGCTGTCGCAATTTCGATATTGTCTCGTCGAAGTGGTTCCTCGTTGACCGAGCTAATGAGAAAAACGTTTTGATATTTCAGAGGAATACGAGCTCTACAATTCGTCGGTTTGGCTGTCGGAATGGACTGCTGCCCAAAATCCCGTTGACAACAGCAGTAGACCGTTCCGTTGCCCGCGATGTCACGGCTGCTGGACGAACTTGACAAACCTGCGAAGACATCTGCGATTCGAGTGTGGATTACCGCCGCGTTTCCAGTGTCCCTACTGTCCGTACAGATCGAAACAATCGTCGCATATTTACAGACACATCCGCAACAGACACGTCGGTGCCAAACTGTACAAAATCCAAGCCGACGATTTGGCAACGGCACCAGGGCCCCACGAATCTTAAAAGCGTGCCGCTCCTCGCAGATGGATCTCCGAGCGTGCTTTTTCACAATCTACGTTTCGTATCCATTCTCACGATAAACATCTCCCATGCTTGTTCACCCCACTTGGCGTGTATTTCTGATTGGGCTGAAACTCCTCGCGAAGGAGACTCTACTCGACGTGTGGAATAAGACTTGTGTAGTAACTTTCTTTTTTCCCTCGAACTCGTTTTAGGGTCTTTTTGGACGCCTTCGCTACATTCGTGTACGCTGTTTTGTATATGGAAAAATGAAGTCAATAAATCAGGCGATTCACGACGCACTTTACAGGTTTTGTGATTGTTGAGAGGTCGGAAGTAGAGACAAAGTCCTTTTACGTTGAACGTTTCCCTCCGTCCTCGTTATTGTTGTCGACCATGATCAGGCTCAGCGATTGACTTTTTCCTCTATTTCTATTATTCCCGCAGATCTTGTAGCCGAACAAAATACCAAGGTTGGCCGTCATCGCGGAGAGATCGACGCCACGACGCGATTTTATGCCGAATCCATGGGCTCCGCGTACAATCCTATCGGCCACCACGAAGATCCGATGAATTTTGCAAACTCTTTTTCTGCGACGAGCATGGATATCATTGCCGAGGTGAACGCGAGGATGGACGAGACGAGGTGCGACGACTTTACGGATAGAAAAAAGTTCCGGTGCCCGCGCTGCGACAACGCTTACAAGTACTTGGCAGACATGAAGAGACACTGCCAGTTCCAGTGTGGCCAAGAACCGAGGTTTCAGTGTCCCTACTGCAGGAAGAAGTCGAACAGATCGTCGAACATGTACGCTCACGTGCGTGGTGTCCACAAGGATCAGAGTCTACAAATAATCGACTTATTTAAGCGCCGCTACGTATTTCTGAACGAGAAAAAAATCCAGTATTCCTCAAATTACGAGCCCATGGAGAATTGTTGAGAGTTTTCAAAAGTAACGGATAATGATTATTCCTGATGAAAAGAATTGTTTGGAAATCGGTGCCAGCATCTTGAAGCTTGGCCTCTTGTGTAACGTATTTTTCTAGGCTGAACGAAAATTCGAGTGAAATAAACATGACGGAATTCCTGTACTCGCGTTTCATTTGCCATTCGAACCCTTTTCTTCCATGGATTCTGACCGTTTTTTTTTCTTTTCTTTTTGGTACGATGTGCCGCGAGCAACGACGATGGTTCACTGACCGTTAAATCGTTCTCTTTGCAGATGTTATAACGGCCACGAAATGCGGGGTGATCCGGAAAAGATGCAGAGATGGCGGCTTGACCTCGAACGGCATAAGGCGAGACCTTAAATTTCCTTGTCACAAATGTAGCAGCGTTTTTAACCGGAAAAACAATCTTCAGAAGCATTTGAAATTCGAATGCGGACAACTGCCGAGATTCAGTTGTCCCTACTGCAATTACCTCTCGAAAAAAACCTCCAACATCAGAGCGCACGTGCGCAGAACTCATCTGGGCTGCAACGTGTACGTCGTCGACATATACAGTTCATATTCCTAAAACCCGCGTGACAACTGCGCTCATTTCCCAGTGCATAGGAATCCTTTTTTGCCAGGAAATGAAATGTGATAAGCATGCGACAACCTAGCCAGTCGCGGTGTGTAGGTTGCTGTTGTTGCCGGCTCTTCGAATCGCTTGGGCTCGTGGGGACAAAAGTGCAAATGAAATTATTACGCGCCTTCCTCGTTACAATGTCCAATTTCCAAACTTTCACCCAGACCACATTTCCGAACACGATGGACACTTCTGTGGGGAACAAAAACGCGTCCCAACCAGCAAAACTCATTGCCCTCGCGGGGACGAGAATCCGAAGACGATTTTTGCAATAATTCCGCTGCCATTTTGAAATCCTCACTTCTGACTTGGAAAGTAAAATAAGCGGATTATTTACGTCCATGCAGAGTGGTGCAGGCATCTAAATGTAGACTCGATCGCTATTTTCCAATTCCTGAGCCGGAAGTAGAGGATCTTCATTGGACACTCGTCGACTAGAGCGCAACATCGACTTCGGAACTCACCTCGAGGGCAAAACACTCCAAAGTCTGCAACAATTTTGAACCGAACATCGTTTCTCCGGAAGTGTGATTGTTCGGAGTTGACCGCGTGAAAGTTTCAAAATGGGACACGCGATATGCATATGTTTATTTACATGTTTTGGTCGAATGTCCTCGTTTAATTTGAGGCTCGCAGGAGCATCCTGTACGAAGCTGCTCAAAGATACCGAAGGTCGTCCGCCTTTTTCCCGATGTATGTACGTAGAATCTCCACGTTGTTGTACCTATGTATATTATACTTCTCGCATTATCGCTAGAAGTGCGACTAATCCAACTTTCGAAACGTACTAAATAATTTGTAATATCAATAAAGTGAATACATGTTCGTACATCCGATGCTAGTCATATCATCCGACAAATGCGCTCTCTCTCTCTCGCTCGCTCCATCTATCTATCTCTTTCTCACACTCTAAAAACTATTCCCACTGTTTTTCCTCGGTGCAGATAGATGCCGACGCGGTAATCGTATTGGAAAGTGGCTCCCATCGTCGTCGTCGTCGTCGTGATCGGAGCATCGTCAACTAATCGATGTTGTTTTGTCTTTGGTTCCAGATTACGAAATGTACTCCATATCCTATGCTCCGATGATCTCTAGTCGTCCGAGAAAACGAAGAAAGCTCGAGCATCCTGGTCTCGATGTAGCGTCGTATCCGTGTCCGAAATGTTCAACGAGCTTCAACCGGAAAGATAATCTAACCAGTCATCTGAAATATCAGTGCGGTCAACTTCCGCGCTTCACGTGTCCTTACTGTCCTTATATCACGAAACAAGCTCCGAATGTCCGGGTGCACGTTCGCCGAAGACACCCCGGCCAACCTATATACATCGTCGACCTTTTCAAGTCGTAGATCCTTCGAAATATCCCCCCGACTCCATCGCTGACTCGTTCTCCATCCCCCATTCGCATTACCCAGACGAGAGCCCTCGCGCAGAACCGGTAGATCGCGTTCATCCTGGAATCCAGAGAATCCAAGTGCCATGCGTCTCGAAGAATTGTGATTCCCGGAACGATGCAGGGGATCGAAGTACACGTAATAGTAAGGAGGCAATATACCGTTGCCAGGCATCGAATGAATGTGATCTCCAACTCCAAAGAAAATAAACGACCTGAAACTGAAATCGATTCGTATCTGCTACATTGTTCGTTATTTCGTTATCTCCACTCTCTCGCTCTCTCTCTCTTTCTGCCTGAAACCGTCGGCTGATCAAACGTTTTTTATTTACAGATACGACGAAGCAACAGCCCCCCGCTGACGCGTTTGCCCAGCCAAGACATCACGGCAGACCTCGTGTTCGCAGATACTCAGAGATCCTGATGACTCAGAATAGAGATAAGAGGTTTCCCTGTCGTAATTGCAGTAGCGTTTTCAATCGGAAATCCAGTCTGAATACTCATATTACCTTCGAATGCGGACAATTGCCCAGATTCAATTGTCCCTACTGCGTTTTTCGCACCAAGCGAAAATCGAACGTCCGAGCTCACGTGCGCCGCATACATCCCGGGCAAACCGTGTATTTCGTAGATCTGTACAAATCCTCGCAACGAGCAACCGATGAAATTAATCAACATGTACAATAATAATTACACCGACGACGTTTTCCTCGAAAGCATTGTTGATCCACCGACTCCGCGCGAATCCCTCACTCCTCACCCCGTCAGGATTGAGAATGACGAATCTTCGAGGTTCAAGCGCTCGAGTTTCAGGGTCGAAAGAACGAAACCTTACGATGGGACGAAGAACACGCGAACTGCCTCGACGAATGGGGGGTCGATCCGCAGATTGATGATATCTTTTTCGTTGCAGGATCCTACGATGTACTTCGCCCGTTCGGGATTTCGGCAATAACAATGCATCTGCAAGATCCGGAGGATCAAATATTCCCATGCCCCAGTTGTCCGAGCGTGTTCAACAGAAAACATAATTTGAGTAAACATTTGCGATACGAGTGCGGTCAAGAGCCACGTTTCAAATGTCCCCACTGCATGTATCGCAGCAAGCAGACGTCCGACGTCTACAGGCACATACGGCGAAAGCACAAGGGTTACAGAATCTACTTCGTTGACATTCACAGTGGCTATGCTCGCGACGCGTGACCAGGGGATAGATGGGCAACGAGGCTTAAGCAATTGCCCGTGATACTGTAACTCGTTGTAATAGGACTTCGAACGACGGAGAGGTCGTTCTAAATCGAACCAATCGGATCTCACATCCGGACGAATGTACAAATAAATCTTATCATCGTTACGAGTGTTCGTTATACTTTCCGTTCGACTAGCTCCACAGCTCTATCCTGCGATCGCTTGCTAGACGCCACTGATGTCCCTCGCCTCGTCTCTACATCCCTCCAAACCCGAATCATCCTGGAAGCTCTCCCAACACTTCGCAGTGCCAAAACGTGTTGCCACTTTCCTCTCTACAAAAACGCTGCGAAAGTCCGCGAGTACCCGCTCAGAGACGCTCGGAGAGCCCAAAGTCCTTATGCACCTAGCAGTCAGACGAAACTAACGACAACCTCTGGGTCGAGTTAAGAGAAGTTCGTTGTTTTCAGGTTTTCCGCCAGAAACTGACGCTCTGCTCGCGGGGTTCGACTACGTTTGGAAAGTTCACGGAGGGCGAGAGACGCGTTACCAATGTCCGCAGTGCCGCAGGAGCTACTCTCGCAAAGACCATATGATGGGCCATTTTAAGTACGAGTGCGGGAGGCCCCCGAGATATCAGTGCCCCTACTGCCCCAGTCTTAGCAAGCAGCCAGGAAACATGTACAAGCACGTCCGTACAAAACACCCGAGGAACGACGTGAAAATAAATCGATTGTATTGAGACACGATTTCCGCAATGATTGAGCCACTCGTTTCCAAAGTCCCACCCTCGAGGATGGGAGACTCGTCCTCGAACGTTCGACTCTCCGGGCCTAAATTACCGATTCCTATTGTTTTCTCCAACTCACAACCTCGTACAGCAGCGACGAAAAAGACAACATATTTTCCCAAATTTCGACAACGTGTACTTGCTATGAAAAAAATTATATCGGATGAATATTATTTATAAATAAAAATCACCAGTAGTGACTAAACCGATGTCACCTGCCCTCACGATCGATTCATTCATTCATTCGTTAGCTTCGTCCCAGGGTTTCGCTCTGCTCTTCTCTGTTCATAAGTACGAAAATATTCTCGAAGAAGCGCATAGCAGTGACACGAGTTTATTTTGTTTCAGATTCGTCCTCGTGTAACGCGAGTAGATCTTCGAGGCACACGTTAGCCTCCAGCAGAGCCTCGATCCTCGCCATCAGATACAAATGTCCAAAGTGCGATAAAACTTATAACCGTCGCGATAATATGAGACGACATTTTCAGAACGAGTGTGGAAAAGTACAGCGATACCAATGTCCCTATTGCGGTCAAGTTGTGTGTAGGCCTAGTAGTCTCTACAGGCACATCAGAGGGCAACACCCGACCGCCACTCTGACCACTACCGAATAAACAGTATTGATACGTCGTTCCTTGTCAGTTACTCCTGGATCCGGTACTCCTGAAGTTCACATCGCCTCTACCCGTACTCCCCAGAGCGCCGTTCCTCGAATCGCGACCGAGAGTGAAGCGATAGCATCGCCCGCGCCGAGAATCCGAAACGCGCGATTGATGCGAAGCATCGAAGTATCGCGAAACCTTCTTCTCCCGGGACCAGGAATCCTCACGCCCATCGGATCGACGGATTGATCATCTTTTTTTCGTTGCAGGATCCTGCCATCCGTTTGCGAAATCCTGTCAGCCGCAGAACTGTCACCAAGATCAAATGACATTTCCGTGCCCGAATTGCCCGAGCGTGTTCAACCGTAAAAATAATTTGGGAAAACACTTGCGTTACGAGTGCGGTCAAGAGCCGCGTTTCAAATGTCCCTACTGCAGTTATCGCAGCAAGAAGACGTCCGACGTCTACAAACACATACGACGGATGCACAAGGATAACAAAATCTTCGTCGTTGACATTTACAGAAATCGCATCGAGAGCGCCTAACGATGCCGGGGATTTATACACATTTTGGATAAGATCATGTTTGTTGAATAAACCGAAGAAGGGATGAAACTGCACACCAATCTATGCGTTCGTTCATTGCGCGATAACTCGTCCGAGACGTGCTCAGGTTCGGGTCATGTTTTTTGCCCCGCGCTGTAGAGTCATAGGCATATTGGTATACTGGTATCCCTCTCGCCCCCATCTCACGTCTGTATTCTCATGTCACGTGGCGTTACTTTTTTACCGCTTTGCACCGTATCGCTGTTCCGCCGCATTTCAGTTTCAGGATTCTTCGTTTAACTGTGCCGTGATATTTTTCTTTTGCAGCATACGCGTGCGGCGCTGCGAGATACGAGGATAAGACTCATCGGGGCTACGCGGGGCGTTACCCATGTCCAAAGTGTAGAAAAAGCTACTCGACGAAAAGCGCCGTGACCGCGCATTGTAAATACGACTGTGGCAAACCGCCTCGTTTCGAGTGTCCTTATTGCGGGAAGTTGAGTAGAAAAAAGTTCAACATACAGTACCACGTGAGCCATAAGCATCCGACGAAGGCGGTGATCTGCAACACGTTGTTCTGATCGCGAGGAAACGATGAATACGATTTTATTTTTCTTTGTAAGCCGAGCGTTTGTTGACGATCAGTGAATAAAAAAGAACCAAGTTGCGAACGCATTCGCGCCATTTTATTACTCGTGTATAAGTCGTATCGCTTAAGTTCGCCACGTTCTACGAGTAAGAATGCGGACTCCAAAGTTTGATCGCATGCTCCGTATGACGGTATGACGATGCGATGTGCCAACGATGCGGAGCCGAAAACTAACGGAATTGAACATTTTTCTAGGAATGAAACCTGTCGACGCGCGTGTCAGGTATCCGAGGATTTTCGAGAAGCATACGGTGAACGGGGATCTTCAGTTCAACTTCAATACCGGAAAGTTTCATTGTCCCAAGTGTAATAACGGCTATGGACGAAGGGACACTATGCTAGGTCATTATCGCTTCGAATGCGGACGAGCACCGCGTTTCAAGTGTCCCTATTGCCTTTTAAGGAGCAAAAAGTCATCTAACATCTACCAACACATACGATGCGTGCATCCGACCAGCCAAGTTACCGTAGTGAGATTGTATTGAGGCAATCGGCATTCGCACGCCGCGAAATCCTCTGCTGAAGCGTCGACCCGAGATTCGCCAAATTGTAAACAGTGTACTTAATTTTTAGGCCGACATTCGGTCGACTGGTCGTCGGGGTATATTATCTCGGAGCAACGTGTATCTTCGAACCCTCGTCTCGTGGTACTACCGGTCGCGTAGCATGGACGGCGCAAGTCCATGTTACCGAATTTAAAAATTCGCTTTATCGTTAGCGAAAAACGTTGCATTGTCGGGCTGCCAAAAATGTTGGTGTACCACGCCGAACTCTTCCACTCGAATTTATTATGTCTTTACGTACGAGGTGACAAGGAACTGTTGCTCAAAATGGGATCTTCTACCTGTTATGCTAGTTTTAGAAAATGGCCTCTTGGAATAGAACAACGCCATGCTGTTTTTTTCTTCTTTTTTTTAAAATTATTTATCTTCTACCGTCGATGCATTTTCCGAGATCGACGAGTATTATTATTCCTTAAGCTCGGTGCCCTTGCTTGACGCGTTCCACGACAGGGAAAAATTATTTTCGCCGGAGAATGGTTTTCCCCCAAATCCCGAATAACTCAAATCTGTGAGCTTGGAGTGGAGGAACGTTTTCAATTGTGGGGCGAGACCAATCGACAAAATTACGATTCGCTGGTACGAAATACTAAAAATGTGACGTACGCGCCGAAGTACCTACGCTAAGTCCTGAAGGGAGATTCAGAGATTCAGACGGTTAATAAAATATTTGCGGTCGAGATGCGACTCGTTTTTTTTCGTTCATTGTTTATCGTTCACTCGTCGTGTGACTAATACTAATTGTAAGACGTAGCATATTTACGTAGGTACGATTGTTTTCTCTCAGGTTCACCAATAAGCTGCCACGTTCATACTTTCCCATCTTTGCGAAGAAGTGAATAAATATATTTGTAAATAAACAAGTCGACCTTGAAGTTCCCGGTGAAACGGAGTTCCTCGTCTCTCGTCGCTCGTGATCGCTAACCACCGATTCGTTTTTCATTTTCAGATTACCGAACGGTTTCGTCGACTGAAATCCAATCGACGCGGAACATCCGGCCTCCGCGATTTTTGTCAAAACTACCAAACTTCGCGGCTAGAAGGGCAGGATACCCCTGCCCAACGTGCGCGAGAGCTTTTCGGACTCCTGGGGGAATGAGTCGTCATTATAGGTTAGAGTGCGTGGATCTCCCGAGGTTCAAGTGTCCCTATTGCGAGATGCGTAGTAAATACACGCAAGCGGTTTACCGACACATACGCGTCAAACATTGTGACATGGAGCCACGAATTGTGAAACTGTATTAAACGATCCATGTAATGAAAGAAAACGAGCGAGTTGTTGTTGTTGTTGTTATTGATTGGATACTTGTTACGTAGCGTTCGATGATACATTATACATTATACAAAGAAAATACCAATCCATTGTTTTCACGTCGATGTGTACTCGTCTTCTTCGTTCTTTACATTTTTTTTTATACCGTGCCATTTCTATTGGTGTTCCACAGCAGTGATCCAACTTACGCGCCACGTTTACCACTCATTTTTTAACGTCTTCTCTTTAATGATTTCAGCATGCGCAGGGACTGCTATGTCTTTGTCGATGGAAAGATCGAAGAAACAATTCTTCTGTCCAAAGTGCAACAGCGGATTCACACTGGAATCGAATATGATGACGCATTATCGTCACTTGTGTGGGCAGGGCCCGAAGTTTGGGTGTCCCTATTGCGACAAGAAGGATAAAAAAGCGTATAACGTCTACAGACACATCACGAGGTGGCATCCCGGCGCGAAAACTTATACCGTCAAACTGCACTGAAGCTTAATCGACATATTTTTCTCAACCTCCTCTCATCCTCCTCTACAGAACAGAGTCGCGAGACTCGCTTGGAAATCCTCCGCGGTAACGACTTCGCGAGGATCTTCGGGGAGGACGAGGAGAGTAGTACGATCTGTCAGAAGACCAGACTCGACTGGTCGTGTGCGAACGAAGGCTGAAAACTATATAAGAATCCGACGTGCGAATAAACGAGTACCTAATGAGACAATTCGGAAACTGCGTTCCTTTTCCTACTCTACTCGCGATTCCTCTTCCCATCTTTGTTCGTATTTGCGAAACGCGAAATATGCACCCTACTCCTGAACCTCTGCCCACACACTCGTCTTATCCCTCGCGTCCATCCCCTTCCATCTTGGTACGTGAAATTTTACGTACACTTTGAAACGTAATCGCCCCGATTCCCTGGAAATTTCTCGCCTCTTGTCTATTTACAAATAATCGCAGCTGTAAGATATTCGATGTGGGGTGAAAAACGTTGGACTAACATTATATTGAATTATTGCCTACAGGTCAGTGGTCGTTCTCGTCTTCGTACGACGCAAACTTGTTGGATATTCTTCGTGCTAATATGGATTTTGGTACGTCCGGCACGAAAGTGGGAGACGACCAGTTATGGCACGGGGACAAGATGCCCTATCATTGCCCACGCTGCAATGCCGGATACACATATCAAAAGACCTTGAAAACGCATATGAAATATGATTGCGGCAAAGAGCCGCGATTCAAGTGTCCCTATTGCAACAAGAGGGACAAATGTTCTTCGAATATATACAAACACGTTAGAATCAGACACGACGGTCTGCCGGTAATCGTTCACAGAAACTGAACTCGGCGCCTCGATCTCCTACGATTCGTTTATTTATCCTGTTTCCAAAAAGAAAATCTGTACATAAAACAAAAACACCGAACAACCGGCGTAGAGGCCCGAGTCGCCGTTATTCGCATCGATTAGGGGTCAATAAATGGAATTCCACGGAAACCATAACCGTTCACCGTTCATAAGCCCAAAAAAAATCCCGTATCCTTATCTCGACATCAGGCGCCAGGTAAGCGTATCTCGCGTTCGAGCCAATCGAATGATGAACACGCTAGAAATGGTGATTCGTTTCGACGATCAACGATCTTACCCCTGATTAGGCGATTCTCAAACTCTGCATCCCCTCGACTGTGTATTTATAGAGATGGTATCGTAGCGTCTGTGCATCGTTCGTAGAAAAGATGATTGCTACGTGTTTCCCATCCCCGTTTTCCCCTCGCATCGACAATTTCTCCGCTCGGAACGATAAATAAACTTGCAAAGCCACAATCTCGACCCAATTCCACTCGTAATTCCAATAACGCGTCGAATTTTTACAGATGTTCAAATGCTTCACTGGAGAAACGAGACCTCGGTCACTGCGTACGTCTGTCCGAGGTGCAACGCCGGCTACAGAAGGATGTGGGACATGATCAGGCATAAATGTGGCAAGATGCCACGATACTCGTGTCCTTATTGTCAAAAAAAAGATAACTCTTCGTCGAACGTTTACAGACACGTACGACGATGGCATCCACATTTCCCTGTCAGGGTGAAAAAATTGTTCTAAGCACTGTTTTCCCTCCGAAATCGCGAGAACGACGATGCTGGTAACTAAGAACGAGAAAAGCCTCGTCGCGTATTTATTATTCACAAATGTATCGAAGCAGCGCACGAACCGCGAAAATTACTCGTGTCGTAACATTTTCCATGAAATATATGTATTTCGCAAAATATTTCCCCCGCCCGTTATTTACATTTTTCTTTTCATTTTCACTAGAATTCGACGAATATTCAACTCCGGCGAAATTGATTCGCGTTTGTTGGGAATTTGAATTGCGCGGGTTTCTTTGACATTGCCAACATTTTGGGAATTTCAGGATAGAACGGACGTTCTCAAATTCGCGCGAATCGCTGTACGAGGCAACAAGTCGAAACGAACCCGTTGAGTATTCGTAATTCGTCATATTTCCGAAACACTGTATAATCTGTGATTTTGATTTGACTTGAACGAAATAAACAAAAAATACTTCCAGTCACCGATTTTGTCACAAATTGTACGTGATTTTTTGGCTACCCGAAACCATGATTTTTTCAAAATCATTCGCCAGAATCTTCGTGTCAAATATTACTGCCTATCGATATCGTAGAAGTTATCATCTTCCCAGGCTCGTGGGAAACGCTGTTTTACGTCCGAAATACCGGAATACCTCGTGGCACGAGTGTCTATATTTGCATTTGTAAATAAACAAACAATTCAATTTTTTGGTTACATGGTCGCTAGAGAATAATCAGAACATCGTGGACCATCGGTAAAGGACAAATTCTTTCCTGCAAAATTTCTCTTGCTTTCCTCAAATTTCTGCGAATCGACGCTCACATCTGGATTTTCGTAAAGCATCTCGTAAAAACCAAAAACCCACAGTTTTACTACGTGATCCGACCTTCATTCGTTTTCGAAATCTTGCCAAAAAATTCGTATCGTCGTTCCTACCAGAACATTGTCTCGACTCGCCTCGATTCGATTTTCAATAAACAACGATTCTGTCAACGAAAAATGTGTCACACCTATTTTCCAAATTTTCGAAAATGCCTGTAACTGTGTTTGGCCAAGTTTCGCGGAATTGATTTGCCGACTTCTACCTACCAGGATAACCGTTCGACTATTTGCCCACAGACGGGACGGAATTTCTTGTTAATTCCGGAATAACGAGGTCAGAGGATCAAAACGGCGGATACTTATCCTCGTCGGTTACTCCTCGACGGATCTTCGAATGCGAAAAATTGTCGATACTTTTCAAGTCTCGTTACGTTGGTCGCGTACGTTTTGCTAGTGTTTGCCCCGCGTGACATCCTTCTCCCGCCTCGAGATCGCGAATTTTCATGCCCAATCGAACTGATCGCAATCGTTTCCTTTTGTTTTCAGAACAATCGTGGAATCACGGATATCAGACGCACGAAGAGTCTCCCCACCCACAGTCCGAAATGAGAAGACATTCTTGTCCGAATTGTAATCGTCGTTACAAGCACCGGAGTCACATGCTACGTCATTACAGATACGAGTGCGGTGTACCGCAGCGTTTCGAGTGTCCTTATTGCCGCGGTCGTTTGCGGCAACGCACTCAGGTCTGGCAGCACATAAAACGGATGCACAGAAACTCGCATCTCTACTGTCTAGACGTGATGACGAATAAAGTCTTGACACCTCAATAGCAAGAAACGGATGTGTAATGTGTCGAGAACGAAACGGCTGCGGATGGAGTGCTGGAATTTCTACCGCAACTGGAAACTGTACCGGAAATCGGATTTTTATAATTTACCCAACTCGACTCGGCGATGTATGGAATTACTGAATAATATTAATGATAACAATGAAATAATAAAAAAAACAATTGAGCGTGCGAATCAAGTTGACAGACTCGCGAACGAAGCGGAACGGTCGTCGACCAATAAAAAAAGTCCATGACTTGTGCAAAGTTGAAGAAATTTTCGGCGACGAAACCTTTGTCTATACTCATTCCATAACCAATGTATGTTGTTTTTACTTGGACGAGAAACGTAGTTGTGCGGGGTTTCGTAGGTGCAGGTGATATGAAACGAGATTCGCGGCGACGCAGCGGATTTTTCGGACGATAGTAATAATAATCGTCACGTTTGTTTTGCAGATAAACATGCTGGACGCAGGCGTAAGGCTTCGTCGACGTTCCCCTCGCGCGAACACAGAGTCTCGAAATTATTAAGGACATCCGAAGCCGGTGTACAGTGCCCGAAATGCACGCATCTGTACAAGTCGTCGAAATCGATGTGGGTCCACTTGAAATACGAGTGCGGGCAACCGCCGAGATTTCAATGCCCTCACTGCGGCATCAAATCGAAGCGTAAACACACCGTTTACAAACACATCAAAACGAAACATTCGGCCATGCCGATATACTGCATCGATTTGCACTTTGCAGCCAATCGTTGAGCCTCCTTCGAGGATACCTTCGCGGGTTTTCGCGAATATCTCGAGAACGATCGACTTTACGACGAAGAAGTTCCCTACGAAATTTGGAGCTGGGACGATTTCGGATCGAAATCATATCTACAGATTTTTTCGTGGGTGTACTCCTTTGAGAGATATAGCGCCGTAAAGGATCTCGAGTGCGCGCAACGACGCCTGTTGCAACCTTTGGGATGCTATATCCCGCGAACGGGTGCTCCCACGAAAAAAACTAAGGAGATCATTTTTGAAGAGAATTGTCTGGGCTACAAGTTCGGTCATGGGTGTTCTCGTCGAGAAGTCGACCGTTCCGGAGATATCCGCCGAATAACGGTTAACCCCCTCGTTTCTTGTCGTTCAAGACTTATTATCGTCAACGAGTTATTTCCAACTCGGGCTATTTGCCCTGGTGATTTCCTCGTTGGTATCAATCTCTCGTTCTTCTTTCCTACGTCCAACGCGTTTTTGCGAGTGCCTTGCCGAAAGAACGAGACGATCCCCCATTTTTCTCCCCGACTCCCTCTCCCCCGTTTCCATGCCTTCGTTCTTACCAGCACTGTGAATACTCATGAAATTCCGGCCTTCTATGTGATTGCTCATTTGATTGTAAGCTCGTTTGTACATCGAATTGATGACTGATGAAAATATATAAATTTTGTCTAATAAAAATTAAAAAAAAATAAAAAATTAATCGCTCAACCACCTCGAAATCGGAATACAACGATGCAAACCACTCGACTCCCCTATATTTTCGTAACCCTGGGTCTCATTCTCTCTGAATTTTTCCAGGGATTTTTATACAGGTATCGAGTTCCCAATTTCCTGCCGCGAATACGGAGGACGATCAACGAAATTCATTGCCGATCGTATACTCGCCAGGAAGTAAAACGATAACGTTGAAGGAAGGCGACGAGAAATCTTATTGTCCGAAGTGTAACCGAAGGTTCGCGTGCAACGGTAACAGAAATCGCCACGTCAATTACGAGTGTGGACATCCGCCCAGATTTCAGTGTCCCTATTGCCACTTGCGGAGCAAACAGTCTTCCTACATTTACTTTCACGTACGACGAAAGCATCCCAGCGAAAAAATCTACGCCCTGGATTTGAAATTGTAAATAAAAGCTGCGAGCCGTCATTCCTATCTCACAACGATCATTCTTCGTTCGTTTCATCTTTTTGTTCTCTCTTTTTTCTCACTCCTCGTGTCGCGCGTTCTCATTCCATTCCATGGTTTTCGGAGTCATTGCAAAAAATCGCGTCCGTTGCATTTCTTAATTATCTCACAATTGATCGCTGATTTCACAGTCAGCGATAACTAACGATGAAATAATCAATTTGTGTCAGTTATGTTCGACTACGCATAATCGGTCACGTGTTTACATCGTAAGGAGTAACTGAGTGTTCGCTGCGCGAGCATGATTCATATTGTTAACTGTTCGTCTTCGATCGTTCGATTATCGCGATCTCACTCTGCGATACCCATTGTCATTGTGTATCCCCTCATACATTTGTAATCATCGCTCACGATTGTAATAAAAATTGCAAAATTATTGTATCTACGCTTCAATTCCATTCCGCATGTAAAACAAACGATTGTACACTGCGATACGCGATGTTAGCAATTATAATGGATACTACTAATTACATTACAGATCGTATTTTAAGGGCGTTAAACGGCAGAACGAAACCTTCGTTGCCGGATGAACCGAAAAAACCTTTCGCGAAAAAACAAACGGCCTTGAAATTGAATACACTGTTCAAGATGGCGGATGGAATCTAAGTCAGGAAATGCAAAGGTGCTTCGACGAATTGTTCCCGTCATTTTGAACCGGGCGAATTTCATGTCAACTTTGTATGTTTGAGTTTTGGAGAATATCCAAATTTCATTTTCCATTTTCATTCTGGAAAATACTCCGAAACGCGATGAGATCTTGCAGCTGCGCGAAATCGCCAGGATTTTTCCTCGCGTCGTTATTGATATCGAAGGGTTTGATTCTCGAGTAAAAGCTCGAAAGTTTCGAATTCTGTTTAAACGATTCGATCGTTCGCCGCCGTGATAACGCTGCGTTCGCCACTCGTGGCTGAAGGTCACGCCCATTTTTCGCCAAAACGTTGGGGAAATCGAAGAAATTTGGGACGAGATAGCCTCACGGTTCGAATAAAAACAGAGTCGTATTGTTTATATACAAGTAAGTGTACACGGCATGCTTCGGCTTATTCGATCAAGCTGTCGCCATATTTTCCCGCACTTCCAACAAAGTCCTCTCAAAGGGATGAATTTAGCGAACGATACGACTTAACGTGCCTGTATGTTTCCTTCCTTCGCAATTCCGAGCCTGTTTCCATGTTTAAAACACGAACGAAATGTTTCTTTTCCAGAATCATTCCAATCCCAGCTCATGATGCTGAAAATTCCGAAAACGAGCTGCCACAGAGGTCGCAGGACGACGATGCCGGCGACGAAAGAACGGTCGACCGTTTGGTTGGCGAAGCAACGCGTCGAGTTCTCGTACCGTTGCGAAGCTTGCGGAAAGGCTTACCAGCACCGAGCCACGTTGGTCCGACACACTCGTCACGAGTGTGGAAAAGAGCCGCAGTTCAAATGTCCCTATTGCATTCATCGCACGAAGCAGCGTGGGAATTTGTATCAACACATACGATCGAACCATCCGGGAATGAACGTGTTCTTCAGTACAATTCAGTAGTGCTCGTCGTCGATTAACGATGTAATTAGAGAGAAAGAGCGAGGGGGGGGGGGGGGGGGGAGCTTCGCAGCGACGACCTTGATCGATTTCCTCGAAGATGAAAACATGGAGAAAAAAAACGATAATTAAACGATAATAATTCTAAGCCAACGATCAACGTTGTTCTTATTCCGATGTTCGAGTTTGCATTCTCTTCTCGTCACCAACTGTTTTTTTTTTCTTCGTATCCGTTATCCTCCAGCTTGTCCTCTACGCGTGTGGTGTTACTCTGCATGTTTGGCCGCGCCAAACACTCGTTGACTGACGATTTGTCGTTCATTTGTTTCAGAGTACCTCTCCATGTGGAACTTGCATCAGCAATTGACCAACAATCGATCGCAGCAAATATCCAAGCATCTGATGACCTCGAATCTGGTGATAAAAAGTCACGGGAAAGCCAAGAACAATTGTTTAGACAAACGACCCGGGAACTACAAGTGCCCGAAGTGTGGCAAAGGCTACAGATGGCTGAGAAACATGAAGAATCATTTGAGAATCGAGTGCGGACAGGATCCGAAGGAGTGCTGCCCCTATTGTCCTCATCGTACCAAATACAAGAGCAGTCTTCAGAAGCACATCGCGAGAATCCATTTCGGATAGTCGAGTCGTTTCCCGTCGCCGATCTCGTGTTTTTTTATTGCAGCTTGTCTTCCACGATATATCTCGATGCCGGACTGAGAGATCAAACTGAAAACGGACTTCGAGCCGGAGCGTGACAAAATCTGTGGCGTTAGTCGTTGTTGCGAGGAACTTTGCTGTTGTTTTCCTTCTCGCATATCATTGTCCCGTATAACCGACGCGCGTGTACTTTTCGTTACGTTTTCGCGCCATTTGCGTTAGAATTGCTGAAATTTGGCCGAAACTTTGAAGAGTTCCGAATTCTGTCCATCGAAAAGACTTGTGTTAAGCCGATTGATATGAAACTAATAAACGATTCGAAACGATACAGGTTCGTCTGTGATTACCAACCAGTAACAGACCTCTACTATTGTTGGGTACGAATGGGTGCGGAATTTCACGCGGCTGCAACGATCAAGCATTTTTTACGTACGTGTACGTTGTGTTACTGACGGGCGTTATTTTTGTTTTCTTTCAGATTACGCGTACACATGCGAATATTGCGGAAGAAAGTTCCTTCGGCTCTCTAGCGTACGTTTTCATCAAAGGATGGCTTGCGGCAAACCACCAAGCCTCGGTTGCACTGTCTGCGATTACAAATCCAACTTCAAAGGGAATTTAAAGAGACACATGAACGCCGTGCACAATATTCAGATATGAAAGAAAACACCTCAAAAATATACACACATCTGTGTGTGTGTGTGCGTGTGCGTATATATATAAAACGCGCGAGGTGTTCCGCGACAAGCGTCGATACCACGCGATAAATTACATGTATAATTTCATACCGAAAAATATATATGATAATGCGAAATGTCAAACGATTCTTCTCAACATGCTAGGAAAACTTTAGCCACACGAAACACTGATCTCCATCCGCGTCCAAGGGTAGCTCTAATCGTTTCACTCGTGCCATTTCTACCAATCGTTGAAATAAATCAGGAAACGTCACTTTTTTTGTTTTTCTTACAGATTTGTTACCACAACCGATAGGAAGACCGAAACTCCACGTTTGCCCGAACTGCGGTCAAATGTATTCGTGGGCCTCCAACCTACGCAAGCACCTAACGTCCGGCTGCGGTCTGAATGTCCCAGCCGTTCATTTCTCATGTCAATACTGTCCATACAAGTCCAGAATTGGCGCAAGCTTCATAAAGCACTTGCTTTCGGTGCACAATATAAAGTGAGCCCGAAACGCGCATCGGGCATCGTCGCGCTTCTTGAACAAATATTTTTTCTCTTTTTTAACGTGTATCAATGCTGTGTGGCTTCCTCGTGTCGTAACAATCGAAGTTGGTTGAACATGCCGGAATTTTCAATTTTCGTGTTTCCCCACTTTTCCGCCACTATGTGTACACGGTAAACAGTTTTCCGTCGTTGTGCGAGTTGTGCGTAGAATATTTAACATTTTAGCGTGTTGATGTTCAACAACATCGTTAGTGTTGTTCTCGCGGTCCGTTTTTCAACGCAAAAAAGCGGTGTGCCGAAGTAACACTTATGCTGCGTGGAAAAAAAAATGGTGCGCGCAAATTTGTGTGCTCAATTTGACGGAAAATTCGTTGCTGTGTACGGTGAGATGAATTCTGGAGAACGTTTGTAGATATTTTCTTAATCGTGACTAAAAAATAAAAGGACCTTCCCTCTTCCCGATTCGTGTTCGTCTCTTACCTCTGAAAAGCGCCCCTCGCGGATGGCATCGAGCTTGCGAGCGCGAAGAATTCTGTTTCATGGACGGTTTTGTTTCAGGTTTGACCAACGTCTGGACAGGATATCATCCACTGAGCCTGAACCCGCGAAACGTTGAGGATTACAATGTAGAAAAAATGCGCGTAAAACACGCAACGAACTGGATTCCTGGACAGGAATCCGACGTGTTCCAATACGAAGAGAAACGTGCGACGTCCAGGAGCAAAATTGTGGATACTAACTACGTAGCGAAGCGGTACGCCTGTTCGAAGTGCTGCAAGTCTTACAGACGGAAACACCATTTGGCTGAGCACATGAAAGCTCTGTGCGGACAAAACAAAAGGGAACAATGTCCTTACTGCAATTATCGAAGCTGCAGGAAGTGGAACGTGAAAACGCATATCAAGCGCGTTCATCGTGCGAATCCGTGAGCAGAAGATCGTCGATTGTACGGTCGTCGCAACGACATCCTCGCGATTCATCGATGGACGAATGACAATCATCAGCCGTTGTTTCTATCTGCCTCCGCTACAGAGGCCAAAAATATCGTCAGGATTTTCAGTATCGCATTTAATGTGGAAAATCCATTGGCAATTGCCCCTACATTTAAAACTCGAGGAAACGTTTTCCTACGATTTATCCCAGGATCAAAAATCCAATCAGTCGTTATTTTCCGAATAACGAGAAATTATATTTGTCAGTTATATAAATATATATATATATATCTATATACAAATTATTGTTCGTCTTCGTTGTAAATATCGGGTCATCTGATCTCGTGAGATCGGTCCTGGATGTCGTCCTAGACTTTTGAACAATATTTTAGCATGGATACTGCTCGAAGGTACCGAAACTTTTGAGTCGTCAAAAATATTAACTCCTCCCAGTTTTTATTTTCCCACTGGTTTGGAAAATGTGTCCACGAAACTGGCTCTTATCGTCCCGTAACTTTTACTCTCGCCTTTTATTTTTCTTTTTGTAGGTCATCATTTTCCCTCGAACGCCCACATTTATCATTACTAGTCACCAAAACAATTGGCAGGTGTGATTTTCCGGCTCGTTGCGAATCCTGCAATATAATCGCAACGATAATGGTTACACGACGTGGTTTCGAGGCAACCTGCGAATCAGCAGATTGTGACAAACAAAAAGTGTGTACCGGAGCTACAGATTTTGTTCTGTAATAATCGTACCACTCTGACTATCATTTTCAACAAATTATTTTCAATTGGTAAAACCGAGACAGAAAAAATCAGAACCATCGATGAATTTCTGTACATACTACCATCGTTTCCCGGATTACAACTTAAGTAAATATATTTATACCCTTTGTTCAAATGTTATTGGACGAATGTTGTTCTGCCACTTTGAAATTTCTACGTGTAACATGATATAATAAATAGCAAGATACCCTCTAGCAATGACTCGTATAACAGTTTCAATGCTAGCTTTTTTTATCCAAATTGTTAACCGTCTCTTGTATATCTCACATGTATCGTCGTTACGTGTACCGCGACGCTGCGGGTCCCGAGCGGCACCCAGATTTGTGATTTGTGTTTGGCCTCCGTAATTTTTTCAGTAAACTTCGCGGAGTAAGGAATTCCTGTTCCCGAAAAACGCGAATCCTACCACTCTAAAAAAACCGGTCAATCGATCTTACAAGAGAAGTATCGATGGCGCACAGTAGTGTCGCTACTGGACTGTGAAGTGTGACGACTTTAGGGTCAGTAAGCATGCGATGGCCGGGGTGATGTTCGAACATGTTTCTTGCTAGTATCGACAATTAGCTCTCTCATGGTCCGGTAGCGTCGGTGCTACTAACGCAACAGTGCTACTTCCTGCCAGTGTCAGCTAGTCGTGAACAGCAGACTAGCTGCTGGTACTCACGACTGCTGGTCGTGAACACTAATCGTGCTTCACTCTTTCACGAGTGTCGAAGGGGGGGCTTACAACAATGTTTACGTCCTGCGTTGCGCTGGAACCTTGTGCTGCGTCAAGCGGTTTCCTTTGTGTAAAGCTTCGCCCGCATTAGTTGTTCAAATTTTCGATTAACCGTTGTATTTTGTCGTTTCAGATACGAAGATGTTCGACATACTGAACGCGCAGCGGATAACATACCCCTGCGTCAACTGCGGAAAGGTTTACAACTACCAATCGAGTCTGGCGAGACATCTGAAGCACGAGTGCGGCGTCGAACCAAAGTACCAGTGTCCTCTGTGTAGTTATCGAACGAAACACAAGTCGAGCTTGAATACTCACTTGAACGGGCGTCACTTGAAAATACCGAACGATTCTTACATGTATAAACCGGCGAACGGGTCATTGCTTTGGTACAAAACCGAAGGCGGATTCAAATAACAACCCGGATCGCTGGGTTGTTCGAGAAATAGATGAAATTACCGTAGGAAATAAAACAGCAAGCTTATTTATGACGATGTATATACTTAATCATCGGCGGAAACTAATCGCCGTCGTATGCCCGTATACTAAGAGTAATTTAGTAGCAGTTGGTGCGATTGTAATTTATATCACAGTTGTAAATACTACTTAATCGCGTTAGGTGAACTTGATTTTCCAAATTATGGCATAACGCGCAACAATCTTACTCGCAATTCGTTGGATCATGCAAATTAGTAGCTGTATATGTAACCCGACGGTTTTACAGCATTCATAGTCTACGACATGGTAATACTAAGCATAAATACAATACTATACAATACTTCGATTCCGAATGTTGTAATTGAAAGTAACACGAATATCAACGTTAGAATCGAAGATAATAAACGCATCCCGAATCGTATCGATCGTCGTCATTCTTGCAATTGTCAACCGGTTTTCTAATTTTGTTTATTTATTTTTCTTCTACCGCAGACGTTTCGTACCTCGCGCGACACCGAATATCTAGGATCCGACGAAGAAAATGTTGGATCTGACTCTAACCAGTCCTACTAGTATCCTTGGATCACATCCACATCACGCGCTATTATCACTATTTCTCATCCCAGTGCACCGCTACAGTCTTGCAGCGGCGGTTCAAGGTCACGCTAGATGCACTGTCGCTTGTTATACCAAATAATAACTTCGTGTCGCAATTGCTCGCGTTTTTCCAACACAAATGTAACACCCATCGCGTTACGTTCGCGCGAACGCTTAGTCGAGGCAACTTCCATGCTAACCATTTGATTTTGTCGTTTCAGATGTCAAGAGATCCGACTACATGGGTATTCTACGAACGACGTATCCTTGTACGAACTGCGAAAAGATCTACAACTATCAGTCGAGTCTCGCGAGACACGTGGCGTACGAGTGCGGCGTCGAGCCAAAGTATCAGTGTCCTTTGTGTATTTATCGAACGAGACACAAGTCGAGTTTGAATACGCACGTGAAAAGACGACACTCGCAAAAACGATCCTCGACTCATAATCTGCGACTAGTCCGATCAAGTTTATGATGCTCGTTTCATCCGGGGTCCACGTAAATCGGCCTAGTTATCGTTGCTACCAGTAGCAGAAACACGCCTGGAAGTTGGATTCGCGTGGGAAAACAAAAGCGATAGAGCCGATATATTATTACGTACAACGCCCATGCGCTAATGATTCTTCCATTTTTACAGACTTTGTGAAATGCACGAGGAAGTTGCAATTATTCGCATCGACTCTCGATCTCGACGCGAATTAAGTCATTCATCTTCCTCGCACGATTCACGATCAATTCATTCGCGCTTATAGCAGACACAAATTCCAGGCGATCTTAGTGCTATGACTCAGCATCACCCTATTCCCCTTGTATCCTTCACGAGCAACTATCGTGAATTTACGGCTAGCTCCCTGATCCAGTGGCTAGCATCAATTTGTGGAGATGAATTTCTTTCAATAAAATCAGTGTACAACATTCATGATCTTTATCGGAAATTATTTCTCACGAATTCATTGGTCACAGATCAAGTCAGACATTTATTTATACATGTCAGGTCATCGCTCCTGAAAGAACTGTGTTTAATCATTTCTTCAAACCCTCATCCTTCTTTACTATAATTTGTCTTCGATACGTTTTCGAGTGAAGGGCGAATATTTCTTCCACTCGAACCTTCAGCTCCCAAGTTTATGCTCTACTCTACGATAGCAAAGTTGCTATCGCTATCATTCTAAGGGGCCTATAACACCTATCTCGTCTGACAAGTTCGTCGCTTTTGAGTGCGTCGTACATGGTTATGGATTGAAATAAACGTACGTCCTTCTAGGGCACACTTACAACATCATTTGAGAGTACAAAAATATTTTTTCCAAAATTTTTCGAAGCTCGGTAAGGGTTCTCCAGCGCCTCGCCCAAAAAAGTGCAAAATTCATTTTTACCACGATTCCAGTTGCACGAGAAAGGCTACATGACGAAGCTACAAATTTTCTCGTGCATCCGGTTCCCCTCTATCGACTGAACCTGAAAAATTCAACAATTACAAAATGGCGTCGAAAAAGCGTAAAATAAATTACGATTTTCGTTTTTTAAAACGTTTTTTCGGATCCATTTTGTTAATTTCTTGTTGTTGTTGAGTTTTTCTGGTTCGGTCAATAGAGGGGAACCTAAGGTGCAAGAAAATTTTTAGTTTCGTCGCGTGGCCCTTTCCGTTCACCTCGAATAGTGGTAAAACTGAATTTTGGCCAACGCGCTGAATGGCCCGTTTCAAGCTTCAAAAAATTTTGGAAAAAATATTTTTGTACTCTCAAATAACGTAGTAAATGTGCTGTAAATGGACGTAGGTCTATTTTAGTCCAAAACCTTGTAGGACGCAATCAAAAACGACGAACTTGTCAGACGAGATAGGTGTTATAAAGTCCCCTTTATCGACTCGTGCAACTACCTACTCTCATCGAGTGGTTATGATAAGTATTTGAACATGCATTTGGAGAATTATTCAACAAATAAAACGAAGACGAACAAAAATGTATTTAGCGAGTAATTCCATAGGCAGACTGATCTTTTTTTTTTATTGTAACGGATTATTGTCGTCCGACTGCTCGACATTTCCTTGTCATATTATGGAAAATATATATGGAAAAATTTGTCGAGTATGTTCCCTAAAAATCCTGTCGTTTCATCGATCCGAAGATGCAGATGAGATCGAGGAAGGAGATCTATCGAGTATTCGCTTAATCATCGCATGCTTAGATGTGACACGAGTAAAGACCTTGAGAATCGTGTTCGTGTGTCATGTGCATACATATGCACGCAAATCTGCCCGTATATACGGATAATGTGAATTTATTTTTCAGTCCTCGATCAGTCGGACTTTTGGCCGGCCTGCGGACTTTGCGGAAGGCGCGACGTGTACAAAGCTAAGCTGCTAAGTCATTCGCGGAAACAAGGCCGACAAGAAGCGTCGTTTCGATGCACCTTTTGTACATTAAAGAACAAATACAAAGACATTTTGTCCAAACGTATGGATTCGTTGCAAGATTGGAATTCGGAACAGCCTGCGAAGAAGCGTTGAAAGACGCGATTGTTACCTACCACATAAGACGAGTCGAGCATCCCGTTTTCACGCTCGACAAACGACCCTCGATCATCCCATCGATTCCAACAAACTTGTATTTATTTTTTTCAATTAACGATCGACCATTGAAATTGGGAAGAGCAATCGCTCTCACGATCCCGCAGTTTCATTGGCCCGATTTTTAATCGAGTCTAGGCACAATTTATAACCTCCAGTATAATCATACGAATGAGAGACGAGAGTTTTCGAATCTTCTAGACTAACGCTTGTTCGCAACTTCATTAGGCTGATCGACGACGACTCGCATCTCAACGTGTGATATACACCAGTCGGAAAAATACCGACTACGATGATATGTGCGTGTGCGTGTTTCTTTTTTTGTCCATTTTTTTTTGGTAGCATCTATTAAGGCGTGCTAAGGTAATGACTGCGAGGAAGGAATTGCGTTGCTTTACAAATATAATAAAATGATTTTCAGGAGAATGGAGTTTTAGAAATCCTCTGGTGATGGGCCTGACACTATTCGGATGTCCGAGGTGTGGCCGAAGCTACAAAGTGAAGAGATCCCTTCGCCGACATATGGTCGTTGAGTGTGGCAAAGCTCCTAAGCATAAGTGTCCGTATTGTCCGCATTACAGTAAATATAGATCGAGTATAATCAAACATGTATCGCACATACATCCCAACCTCCCTTATCCCTGATTTCTCAAGCACCCTTGCTTCGCTTAAGATTCATCGAACTCACCTTATTATTCGTTTTTCCGGTTTCACCACATTTTTCCGATCACCTGTCATTTTTATTGAACACCTATACATATATATATATATACATATATATATATATATATATATATAGTATATATATTTTTTATATAATTTGTTGCGGAGTTTCAACCTTTTTTTTGTATCGAATGTTAATTTGATCGACTTAGATTCGACTCCGATGAAGATATTTATTTATTTATTTATTGCGGCGCTTCGATACCGCCCAAAATGCGTCTGTGAAATTATGTCTCGACGATTTGTGTACTATTTTTACTGCGTCAGGATAAGAACACCGATGTTGTCAATATACCCGGGGAAATTCGACCGTTTAGTTATAATATATCGAAAAATGTCTGTTCGCAATATGTCATTATTTCGATAACGAGAAAATAGTCTGAAATCTGTTTTCTCGTTGCAATACTTTTTATCTGTATCTTTTATAGGATTAGGAAACGACGTTCGGAAATTTTCGTGCGCAAATCGCGATGTTACTCGAGGTGAGCAGTTTTTCCGAAATAACTTCGCTCCCGAATTTTTATTTGGCCTTGGACAAAAATAATACGTCGGTCCAAGTTCATTTTTTGATAAAATTGTAGTTTTTAAAAAATATCTTCTATAGTGTTTGGTTTGAAAAAAAAATTGTAAAGTCATTTTTGTAGCAAATTAGAGTCATTAGAGTTGACATTCGAAGGAAACAGTCGAAATTATTTCGAGAAGTACTGCTAATCTCGGCCAACAGAAACTTCAAGACCTGTTTTTTTTTCCTTAATTTTTTATACCGCAATACGATTCAGTATTTGAGCATATTTGCTCGAGGAACGACTGACTTCCGCTCGTCCAGGAATCGCAAAACTTCAAACATGACACGAATAATAATTTTGTGATAAGATTTCCAAAAGCTGTCGTCGACTATACTTACGTGACGATTTTTTCCGAAGAATCTCTGTGTCGAGTATTATTAATCGTCTATTCGAATCGATATTTCCAATCGTACGATATCATTATCGATAAATTGCGCTTGTAAGCGAGTATAGCGTCGATTATGCGACGAGTGAACCGTAATTTTAAGCGTTCTCGCCGGAAATGAACGAGCATCGTTTTGATCGTAGGAAAATTGCTGAAAATGTGTTCTGCGATTTGTGAAAACTTGGGATTCGTCGTAGTATTTATTGAATATCGCTCTGTAAACTGTAAGAGAGAACGGTGTATAGAAATAAAATCTACGTGAACTGACTGCAGACAAAAATGGCACGCCGATTCATTTACACTCGTGGTTACTGGATCTAGAATAATGTGGGATCGGCGAAAAGTAGTACGCGATTAGAAGTCGGAGAGTGGATTTTTCGCGAACTTGTCGACGAAGTAAGTAAGAAAAACCAGACGTTTCGTTTGTTTGATTGCAGATTTCGAGAGGGACGGGGATCTGCTCGTCAGGAATTTCGGATACGTTAGGAGATCCAAGGGGCAGGGTCGATACGCCTGCCAAACGTGCGGGCGAAAGTATCATCAGGAAAAAACGCTGCGGAGACATTTGCGAAACGAATGTGGTAAAGAGCCGAGTCTGCAATGTTCGTTTTGCCCGTACCGATCGACCTACAAAACGTACCTCGATATCCACATGACGAAGCACAACAGAAACAACTTCATCCCGAGACTATCGAGCTCGAGATACGACAAGAGTCATTAAAACCTAAGGAACTCTGTATCGCGTAACTGGCAAGTGAAATAAACGAATTCCACGTTGTCCCCCGAAGATGTTTGTTTTTGGACGAGACATGCACGGATCCAGCCAGAATCGATTTATGCGCGATCGGACGAGAAATTCGTTCGTCGATCGTTCGATGTCGTTCTAACTGATCGAACATTTGTTGTTTCAGTGGAAATGCAGTTCGGATTCTGTTCGATGACGAAGCTATCGACCAGGGCGATGGCCGGGGAATTCGAGGCTAAGCACAGCTGTGCTACGTGCGGTAAAACCTACAAACACAAGCATCATCTCAAACGTCATCACGACTTCGAGTGCGGCGTCGATCCGAAATTCAAATGTCCCCTGTGTCCTCACAGAACCAGATACGAAAGCAGTCTCATGAAACATGTTCTCGCCAGGCATCAGAAACGTCGGGGACCAGTTTCGGACCGGATCGACGCTCGGTCGGCGACCAGATTCGTTGACCAATCTTTCGAAATGGACGGATCGTTTCACGCGAACTCCACGTTCGCGACGTACGCCGATTTCTCCTAAAATACCAACAATCCGTTCGAAACCTTTCGTTGTCCGCGAAAACGGCTGATTTTCCACACTATTCTATCGACTGCCCGTACCAGCTTGGAAATATTTTCTATTGGGCATTTTGGAACGCGAGCGAAGGAAAATCTTTGGTCGTGTAACGTGGAGTTGCGTGGCTGCGCCCAACCCGTCCATGCTACAAAACCAGCGTTGTTTCCCACCCTTCCACCTGATTATTACCCCTCAATGGCGAATTCTCAGTATGATACTACTCTATTTCTTACTCGTACAACTCGCACATCGCGATTACACGAAACCTACTCGCCCCACTACTATGGAAAGCTCCGTCACAATGGTTGTACCGATTGTAAGCCGTGTAGTTATCTTAGTCCAGTCAATAAGTCCAAATGTTTGCTCTGAAATAACAACAATGCGGGGGGTCACTGGTAGTGCACATTCAAAATGGCGACCAAATCGTGCAGTTGCTTGTATTCGCTGTTTCGAATTTTATGGAAAAAATCGTTTTTCTTGAGAATACCTCGGCCATTTCGAAGTTTGACGAAACTTTGTATAAACCAAATTTGTAGAAAATTGAATTTCCTACAACTTTGCTCCCTACAACTTTTTTTCTAAGATCGATATTTTGTCAACAAAAGTAATCGGAATTTCACGTTACATAGGCATTCGAATGTCCCACGAAAAAGTATTTGGACGGTTCTCTCTTACTTCGCCGTTGGCGTAATATCGATCTTAGAAGAAGAGTTGTAGGGAACAAAGTTGTAGAAAATTGAATTTTCTACAGATTCGGTCATCACAACTTTTCGTTGAAATTCGAAATGGCCGAGGTATTCGAGAAAAAGCATTTTTTTTCATGAAATTCAAACTAGCGAATACACTCGACTGCACGATTTGGTCGCCGAAAAAAAAGCTGACCGGAATTTTTTCAAGATCGAAAGTACATATTGACTGGACTATTCGAAGTGGGAAAATGATCAGATGAATTTGTCAGCAATGATTTCACGAGAGGTGAAAAATCATTGTTCTTTCGGTATTATTCGCGTAGATAGTTCGTGTCATCTGTTTACGGTGATTAGAATTCTCGCCGCTAGATGGCGGGTCACGCGTCTCGTTTCTCGATAGTCTGTCTGTAGACCCTGTTCCAGATCAGTTGTAGCATCGATTTCGGAACTTCCAAGTGTTGTAGCGCAGGTCGTCCACAATTTTTGGCTAGATTTCTGTGACTTTGCTCTCACCTCACACAATGTAATTTTTGACCGCAGCATAATGGTTTTTTCGCTTTGATCTAAAAAAACACAACCTCGGAAGATAAAATCGACGGTAGAAATGCTATTGCAGTGTTTAGATGCTGTTAATTTGTACGAATAGTTGATCTGGAGAGACGAGTCTAGCGAGTGGGGAAAAAACCATCAAGGTCTCAACATCGATGGAGAAATAAAATGAAATAAAGAATTCCTGATTCGAATGAAAAATGGTTCACTTCTCATTTCAACGCTTGATTATGCGAGCTCTGCCCCGATGCGATTACTCATTTCCAGGGAACTTGATCCCATCGGGCATGCTTCAATAACAACATCGTGTAATCCTGTAAAAATCTCGATTGTTTCGTCCTTTAGCCGACTAATCAACAATTCCACCGCTACTAGCAATTTTTATAATCGTTTATTTTTTCGTTTATCAATTAGGATTCCGGAGGGCAAGGTTTCCTTGCCCGCAATGCGGACGACGGTACACGATGTTGTGTAATCTGCGCCGGCACGTGAAATGGGAATGTGGTGGGAAAAAGCCATTTAAGTGTTCCTTCTGCGACTACAGTGCAACGCAAAAAACTAGCGTCCAGCGACACTTGTTGGCAATTCACAAATAAATAAATTTCTCTATAAATAATAAAACGCCCATGGTTGCCTTTCCTTCGACAAAATCCCGTCATTTGCCTCCTCGTTTTTCGTCGTCGTTTCAACTCGTTCGTCTCGTGTTCCCCAACCCATTCCCAATCAACCAGCTTGACCGGAAATTCTCATCTTCACGAGAAAATAAGGAGTTGATGGGACAATTTTTTTTTTAAAACCAAAAACGAGTTCTCAATTTTGTTAACGTGAAGCCTAATTTCATTTCAGATATCACCAAGGACGAACTCCAACTTCTACGTCGACGAAAATCGAGGCATTCTACCTATTTAAACGCGCTTGATTTAGCCCTCCAGTGCCCGCAATGCGGGAGATCCTATAAAATGAAGCACAGTCTCGCTAAACACATGAAGTTCGAATGCGGTGGCCAAAGGAAATTCGGATGTCATTTGTGCGAGCGGAAATTCACGCAGAACGTCAGCCTTCGGAGGCATCTGATGCAAAATCATAACTTGTATCTACCGCCAAAGAAGCCCTGCCCACGGAGGCATCTGTAAATAGTCTTAGTATTTTTTTTTTAATTTTTTTAACAAAACCTACGACAATATTGTACATGGTATATATATATATTTATTAGAAAATAAACTATCGCCCCGGATACGAGTATCGTCTATAGAAAATGCAGCGCGGTTCTCAACTTGTTCCTCGATCAGGGATCCCCATACCAAAACAACCCCAACGGCACCGCAAACTCGTACTCTCATCGCAAACCCCAGAAATCCAGGCACGAGCGAAGCTTGGGAGAGTACGAAGCGAAACCCCAGAACCGTGATGCCAATTTTTCCACAAGTTAGTTGATATACTGTAAAAAGACCCAGCATTACCCCTATTTTGGGGAAAATGACTGGGGGCAAACCGATGTATAAAAAAACCAAACATACCAGTAATATTGCGTGGCGGTTGTGATCTGTAATACTCTCGGCTACTCTTGTGTAGCCTGGTTTTTTACAGCAGGCGCAATCGCTCGTACAAATAGATCCTTCCACCCTCCTTCGTCGAGTATTCGCAAACGCTTCCCTTTACCATGTACAATGCTAGTAAAAATCGACTTATTAAACGTTATTTTATCAATAAAATCACCCGAAAATATCGATTCCGCGTCGATTATATTTCTAAAATAATAAAATGACTATTCTCAAGTCGAAAATAGTTTTTGCAAGGATCACGCAGCCGTCACCCGTTATCCTTAATATTTGCGCTTGATCTCCTATTTTTTAGAAGTTAGTTGAATTCTTAAATCCAAAGGTGTTTTACCATTGAATTTACAAGTTCAACTCTCGCAGCGTTTGTGTAAAGCATTTACTGCATGATCCAACTCAGCTTTACGAATCATTTTTCCCCATACCGTTACAAACATGCCAACAAAAAAAAAACGACAAACTTCTCTCGAGAAGGTTTCTTTTATTCGTATAGCCAAGAATTTCCGAATGAGAGGATGCAAAGTAGATGGAAAAAAATGCTAACGTGGAGGTTGAAGGGCGTCTGTGTGTAGCGATGAACGGCGATGGAATTGGGGCTTCTCCTCGTCATTGGTAGACGGAGATGAGAGAAACAAAGCAAGCAACAGTTTTCGTGGCCGCGATTAACGTAGCATGAATAATCGTAATGGAGTGGTAATGACGAGATGATTGGTATTTGACGGTAACGTGATGGTTCGAATGTTTCAGCTTCGCAACAATTATTTTGTCATACGTTGGGCCCCGAGTTATGGAGACATTGCAAGAAATCGCTCCAGTGTCTGAAGTGTCAAAAGAGCTACAGCGACTGGCGCAGTCTTCGCAAACACATGAATTATTTTTGTCAAATGGAACCATTGTACCCCTGTCCGTTTTGTAATCACAAGTCGAGATTGACAACGCTCCTAAAATACCACGTACAAAAGGAGCACCCCGAAAGCATATCAATAAACAGGAGAATAAATTACTAGAAAGAAGCGTGTTCGTGACCCTGAATTTTTGGGCCGTTTGAAAGGAAGCTACGCGAGTTTGTTCAACGATATTCGTCCTCTTCTCTTCTTCGTTCTTTCCTCCCTCCGCAAGACGCGGCTGCGTATAATTTTACGTTTGTTTCCCCTCCCCGCGCGAAATTGCCAAAATGGCTCTCGCGCCACCTAACCATTTTATTTTTTTTTCTTATTTTAGGGCTTAGCTGTCCGCTTTACATGTTCGAAGATAACCAAGGCGAAGAAACGGGAAAGCAAGTATTTACTTGCCCGAAATGCGGGAAGACGTACAATTGGAAGGGGAACTTGCATCGGCACTTGAACACGGAGTGTGGCTTGCCTCCGGCGTTCTCGTGCAATTTGTGCGGCTATAAAACGAACCGAAAGGATGTACTTCACAGGCATATGAAAACGCACATGAAATTAAAGTCTGTTCCGATGTTCTGAAACGAGGCTGATCGTTATTTATCCCAAATTTGAGACCATCGTTCTCATCTCATCTTGCTCGATGCCCGTTGCATCGGCCCTGCCGTTGAATCCCGACCGTTCTATTCGCGTTTTCCTCGAATAACGTCCACAAAACGGTACTTTCCAACGAGCGTGAATTGATTTGTGCACAACTCGAGTCGCGTTTTTGCGACGACCCATTGAAAACTCCTATCTTATTACCGAGTAGAAACGTCCAGACACTTGGATCTTTAGACTGGTAAAGTCGAATGGGATTGTAGTAACCGAGGGAAACGAAACGTTGTTAGGTAAGAACACCGTGGAACGATTTTCGCTTCCATGATTTTTTTTTAAGGGCCCGACAAACGATCGACTCTTTGTTTCTTCACCGAGGAGTCTTCGCTGCGCCGACATCGCCAAAGAATCTCCAATAACTCGGCAAACATTTCTGTTTCAGATACATCCCAAGATTGGAGCCTCGGGAGCTACTTGAACAGCTACAGCGCGTCTTTTACTCCGAAATTGAAATCCGAAGACCTGACCGCTACCGCGGTCGAATCTCTGCAGGAGAACGCTGGTCAGGCGCTAAAGTCGAAACGACACTGCTGCATTCATTGCAGGAAGACGTTTCCGCTCCGCAATTTGCTCAAGCGGCACGTTCAATTCCATTGCAAGTCGAATCCGAAAACTTCGCAATTCACCTGCACTTTTTGCCCCTACAACAGTATTTACAAAGCGAACATGCAGAGGCACATCAGGAACGTGCACAGTGCTGGCGCGATGAAATTTCGCTGCAATTTGTGCAATTTTCGTAGCAATTATACATTTTGCGTACGCAGACACATGAAAACGTTCCACAACTTGCCTAACGACGTCATTTAACGCTGTTCTCGTTTCGTACCCTTCGACTGCTTCGCGATCGAAACTGAAAGCTTCCAGTAATTTTCGCGCGAATTTCTACTCTTTTTATCACCAATGCGTGTCGATTTTATACGATGTGTCGGTTGATCGGCAACCGCGTCGCCTTCCAGTATCTAAGATTTCAATTGTATCTATATTTTTGGTCCTAGTTTCGATTCATTGTCACTAGCAGATCAGCTGCTAACAGCATGTAAACGTAGTACGTCGCGAATCTTCGCAGGATACGTTTAGACATCATTAGGAACGACCCATAATCGTGGAGGATATTTCCCACAATTATTGATAGTTATATTATGCTTATTTATTTTTATCTCTCGTTTTTTTTTAAAGTTTTTTTTTTAATTTTTATTCAAGCCAGAGAACTTTGTGGCATTCATGTATAGTTGACAAAGATCGAAGGGATTGTCGCGGAAACGCTGCAGAAAAATTGTTACCAGGCGATCTAATTTATTGTGTAAGCTGCGAGTAACGTTTGAGAACACTGCGAACATCGATTGATCTGAAACTTCGTGGCGGCTCCGTTGACCCAGCGGAAAACGTTGAGAAAAAAGAGAAAATGTGATTTTGGAATGTTGAAAAAAGGAATGGATTGTTGTCGGACCGTATTTGCCGGAATTACGAGTAAAGTATGAAACTTACGTAAAAACTGCTAAGAATCTTTTTTGTTCAGTTTTTCGAGACCTTCATTTTTTGTTGGAAAGGTTTTTTTCCATATCCAACGGTTTACGAGATAATCGGGAAAACAGTCTCGGATCGACAGCGACCATAGACTTGTGGGCTGGTTCAACGAACTTTCGGGCCAATCGAAGGATTCGGATTTCAGAAAGCTGGTCGCATGATTTTTTGTGCAATTCAGAGATCGCTTAGACTATTTCTCGTATGATTTTTCCGGTCCAAAGTTTGGGTACCTGCGATGGAAAAACGAGGATGGATATCGGCGTCCGGCTTTTCTTCGAACGCTGTATCCGTTGAACATACGTTGTGAAAATTGTTTTGAAATAAACGTCGTACGACCGAAACGCGTCCGATTTATTCGCGACAGATACGCAGAAATCAGTGATGCCGAAGTGATTTTTCTTACTAATCGCATCGTTGATGTTTCAGTTTATTGGTCGCTGAAATCCCGCAGCGACTCAGCGCTGGGCCGAGAACGACGCGCGACCAGCGACGTGGCTAGTTTTCTTCAGGGTTGTCCGAGAAGCACCGATCTGATCGAACAACGACCGAGCGAATCGCAAAGAAAGTTTTACAGCTGCGTCGATTGCGGGAAATTCTACGCGGTTTACCGATCCCTATGGCGGCACAGAAAGTTCGAGTGTATCAATTCGGAGCCAAAGTTTACTTGTAGCATGTGCAATTATCGCAGTCCATACAAATGGTGCATGGAGAACCACAGAAAGAAGCATCACTTCAATTAGCACCTCGACGACTCCAACGCGTCATTAACCCTCCGTGGTCACACCGTACAGCCATCATACGCGTCCCAATGGCATAAGAAAAATATCTACACGCTCAAAAATGCACTTCCTTCGCTAAATTCGTTTTTTTCATCCAAATTTAGCTCCATACTCTTGAGCTACGATAGTTGGGAGGGAAAAAATGACTCCACACAGAGCTTGTCAGAGAAATTATTTATTCTTATTCTTTTACAAAATTTGTACTTGATTTTCCAGACTGGTTCCGAAAACGGGAGATTGGGACGAATTTTTATTACCTGTCGTTGCACAAATGTGTTCTGTTCGCATTAGCGAAAAAGTTGCTGATGGGGTCCACGTGACCATGGAGAGTTAAGTGAGCGGAGTGGATCAGAAAATGAATGTTCACCGCTTGTAGCGAATTAATAATCGTTGAATTGCTCGTTGCTCCGAGAGGACACTTTGATCGTGCTAAATCGAGCCGAAACTCCTCGACTCCTCGGGTCTGTACGAATCCCAGAGCCGTCGAACAAAACACACTTATTGTAACCAAACGTCGAGTCTGCGAATACGAGGAAAAATGGAAGAACATTTTTCTCTCGGCAAACAATCGTTCGATGTTTTACTAAGAAAGAAGAAGCAAAACCTGACAGCTACTTCCCTCCATCGTGTTCCTCTTTTTCGAGGAGCACGGCGATCAAGCATCGCAATTTCTCGGCGTTGCTTTGAATTCTCGAGAAAAGGTATTCCACAAATTTTGTTTGACAAAATTGCGAGACTGGTTGTTTTTACCACCCCAACAGAAACTTGCATTCAATAAAGGGTGCAGCTTTGCGAATTATTTTGTTTTTATTCGCCATGTTGGACACTCTGACTTGTTTGGACGGTATGCTTGACGCTGATTTTTTGACGTACCACCCACTTCCTCACGCGAAGGTTCCTTTTTAGCTACGCATACATTTCCACGCTTCAGAAACGTCTGCTGTAAAAATTCGCCCCCTCCCAGCAACACTGATGCAGCAATCTCGACAGGAGTTGTAACGAGCTTTAATTTTTGACGACTTTTTTCTCAAAGAAAAACAAGGGTGATCAAAGAAAGCCGAGAAATGATTTGGGATCGTTTCGTGCGGGGTAAAAATGTTCAGTCGCCATTTTTGATCCAACTGCAAAATAGTTGACGCACAGCCTTTGATATCGGGACTTGAAAAGTATGCAATCGTCGCACCTTTCGTGTAAGTTTTTCTTCCAACTTTGTACCCCCGCATCCCGGCTAGTAGAAACCTACCGCTGAGAATAAGGAGAATTATAGGAGAATCGCGCGCATCGTGAAAAACTTGTGTAATTGTCTAACAATTTCTAATAAAGTCCCAACCCCAGCATTTCTGTCTTTCTCGCATGTGCAAGCTTCCCCTATTTAGGGGGATAAAAGTGGGCATCGACGAGCCGTAGGATTCGTCCGAATAACCGCCTCTGCTACGGACGTAACGAGAAAACAAAAAAACAGGACGGAAAAAAATGGGGTGGAAGCCATCAGAGTATGTGATGGCTGAAGGGTACGAAATCGCGGCGATTTCGCGACTGCGGACGAACTTAATCGACGTCCGCAATTTCCTCACGAATCAGCGATTATCGTTTGACCTTGAAAAATGCTTTGTTTCAGAAGCGTCCTACGGCAGCGAGATCGAGGACATGGAAGAGGAGGAGGAGGACGAGGAAGAAACCGACGAGTACTACTCGAACGAGGATCAAATGTCGGAGCAGACTTTCATGAACGTGATGGATAATCCCGCCGGGGAGAAAAACGCTGCGGGCAAATTGTTCGACGTGTCGAACGACGGTGAGATTATTTTGAAAACACCGGACCAAGCGTTCCCGAGGAATAAGGACGCGAACTTCGAGTGCATCGACTGCGGCAAAACTTACACGTGGGCCACCTCGCTCAGCAGACACCGGCGCGAGTGTCCTAGTCGTGGAGTCGCCAAGTCGCGAGTCAGCGCTGTCGCTTCGGAAAACTCGTCCGAGAGGAATAGCTTCCAGGACGACGATGTCCCGGAATCACCGAACCAACAGGACATCGTTTACGAGGAGAGCTTGGCAAAGTACAAACCGAGATTCAGGGAACTGCAGAAGTACGTCGCGAAAGACGGCGTCTACACCTGCTGGGATTGCGGGAAGGCTTACCTCTGGGCCTCGTCGCTGTCGCGGCATCGCACCATCGAGTGTGGACCGAAGAACAAGAAGCGTTTCGTTTGCAGCCTTTGCGACTACCGAACCGGATACAAAGGCAACTTCGTCAGGCACTTGAAAGGACCGCGACACGTGATGAACAGCGTTATGGAAACGAAACGGATGCAGGGAGACACTTTGGCGTGAAGCTACATCTCGCGACGCCTCGTAATTCCAGGTCCTTTGGCCGATTCAGATTTCTGCTATACTGATATTGCTGTAATAAAATAACAGCCGGTGCAATTTAGACGTATATGATGTTGATTCTTCACTCTCGATAGTTGCCGTTATCGATAGGCATTTGTTAGTCTTACCTACACATCCTAACAAGCGCGCGATTTCACTTTACAGCTTAACAATTTCTACACTCTTGCAATTATTTTCGTGAGGATAGCGCGAACGGATATCTAAATGTACGGGAAGTTCACGCGCAACAGGCTTATCGTTTCCAAACTTGCGCGACTGGTACCACCCAAAGTTTCAGGGACTGGCTGAACCCGGGTGAATGTTGTGCGCGAAGAAAATCGACGTCGATTTTCTTTTTATTTTACGTTTTTCGTGAACCGTGGATTTTCGTGGAAATTTGTCGAAAGAGAATAGTTTTCATGGTACGAGCGAGTTTTAATTAATTAAGTTAGGAAAAGAAAAATGTGCTTTTCGCCCGTCTCGACCAATTGTAAGTTCACTTGGATAGTTGAACGGGAAAATAGGTAAAAAAATAAACGAACCTTCGTGTTGATTTTTAACCGTTGAACCGTATTCGCGAAATTCCGAGCTTATAATTGTTTTCGAATTTTTGTATTTTTCCCGCGATTTATCGACGAGTAGTTCGAATACTGCGCTGTACTCTACTCCAATTATGTTACCTACAAACGCATGATAATCGTAAGCCGCTATCTAACATACAGACGTAAGGAGTATGTCTAACGTAAGTGCACGAATAACCAGAATGAGTTTTCGTAGACCAGAATTTGTGAAAATAGAACGAGTTTGTTTAGAATTAAGCTAGTCTTAAGTTCGCGTAAAATTGTTCTCGATAATCCGAGTTTGTCGTCATTTTCCTTCCCTCGGAAACACTCGTTCGGTGAATTTTCCCCCAAATTTTTCAGACACCCCAGCGAACCACGTTCAGCGGGCACGAGTCTGCCTTCGCGCCGTATTCATGTATTTATACGTTTATGACAATAATAATGACGTAGAAATATATACATACGTGTATATATATATATATATATATATATATATATTTCTTGCAAGTAATAATCGTGGCTCAATAAACATGAAACATTGCCGGACCTCGTTGAACCCTTGACCAACCTCGTTCTTCCTTTCAGGTAACGAGTCCTTTTCGCTGCTTGAGACTACAGTTTGTGTACATCTCCGATTTTTTCTCCATGTCCCTCGACGAGCCACTTCCCCTACTCAACTCGACGACTTTCGCGCATTTTCTCGATCGATTACGCCCTGATCACGCTCGAAACGTCGATAAATTATTGTTGGACACCTTTCGACACCTTCAATACTCGATAACTCATGCATTTCATTTGTTTCAGCCTACCGCAAGATGTACATGGGTGACCTTCTACTCGGCTACACGTGTACAAAATGCAGTAAATTTTACAAGATGTGGAGCAACTATTTGAAACACAAATGCGAACCGCCGCAGTTCAAGTGCACGCTGTGCCCGTTTGCGGCCTTCAAAGCGTTTATATTACACGCGCACCAAGCCGAGCAGCATTTCAAAATGTCGACCTGAACGAATAAAACATACGAATAATGTTGTTTTTATTTATTTTATTTTTTTTTTACATTTTTTTCAGAACGGTAATAAATCGTTATTCTGATGTATAAAGCGTGACACCGACGATCGATAACGATCAATTACAAGTTGATGGTAAAAATCGGATCAACGAAACGATTGGAAAAAAAATCAGTTTTATTTGTCGAGAAATCGACTCCACTTTTCCCAACGAATTTCGAGTCTACTTGCAGCTGGAATCATGTTCTCGCGATACTTGCACAGGAACGAGCGATTTTGGCCAGATTCGCGACTACGAAATTTGTCCGAATATTTTTCCTGACCTGCGACGAGTATTTCTCTCCAAAATTTTCCACAATGATCGTTTTGCGATTTATAAAAAAATGTTTTTCACAGTATCGTTCGAAATTGAATTTTGAGTTTTCAACTTGTACTTGAAAAACTTGTACTTCTCACACCAATATGCACGACCAGCTCTGGAAGAAAGACAGGATAGAATTGTTTTTCACTTATCATATGTATCGAGATAATAAATCTATCAATAATCACGAATCTACAGACACCTGAGATGGAAATAATACTTACGAGCGACGATTGTGTATAATATTGCCAAAAAAAGCAAACGAATCGACGCGAGATGAGAAAAATATTCGTTCGTTCTCGAAGTACTGCTTCTCGGCTGGTTTTTTAACGAGCGATAAACTCACCTTCTGTATGTTTCGAATGAATAAATATTTCCAGGCTATCATCCGTCACCTACTTTTCTCGACTCACCTTCAGATTTTCGGAACTCGTTTTATTCGTGTGATCGAATTTTTCATCGGCTCGTCTGGGCGACTCGAGTTCTCTTGAAAACTCGCGGGGTAACAGAGAAGCCAAAAATTCTGTACTCGCTACACGTACATTACATTACTCAACAACATTCTTCGTCCATCGCCCAGTAGAAGTTGTTCACAAAAAGGAGCATTTAAAAAAATCTGGAAATTTTCCATCCAGTTTCGCCTGGTTATCTAATTTTTCGAAAATCCCGAGTGTACGCCGTTTTTGCTGCAAAGTTTTAGGACAGGCGATGACGCGGATAGACGAAGAAGAATGATATTGATTAGTTATTTGCTTCTCGCCGTGACGAGGCGAAACGTACGAGTGATGTGGTTTTTATTATTTCAGGCTACGCAACATCTGGAAAGTACGCATGCGAATCGTGCGGAAATTCGTACAAGTATCGGCGATCACTGGACAGACACCTGAAGGAAGAATGCGGCCAACTTCCGAAATACCAATGTCCGTACTGTCCGAAAAAATCTAAATTGAATTGCAATTTGTTGAAGCACATTCGTAAAAAGCACCTGCGACGGAGCTTCGAAGCCGATTGAATCTCATTGTGATGTTTATGTTTAACGTTGATTTCTCGAAATACCACGCCTGAGGCAATAAACTGACGTTTTTCCCCCGAAAATCATCGAAATACGTGAATTATTTCGACGTTCGGCAACGACGACGACGACGATGATGATCGGTACACGGCGATCAGCTCGATCGTATTTATTTGCCACCCGTTAACGTGCGAAACTTTTTCTTTCCAGATCATTTGCCCGGTAGTGAAATGCACGTCTGCGACACGTGCGGCAATGTTTATGCGTACCAGAGCTCGTTAACCAGACACAGAAGGGAGGAATGCGGCCAGTCTCCAAAGTACCAATGTCCATATTGTCCAAAACGATCAAAACTCAATTGCAACCTCCTAAAACATATACGAACGAAGCATCGCAACTTCTTAGCCAACGACGGGATATTCCACGAATGAACGGTGCGATTCGTCATTTTGGTTGTAAACGAACAAAGAGAAGAGAAAAATGGAGAAAAAAAAATTGGTTCTGGTTGGCTTCGACCCATAGCCGTTCGAACCAATAACTTCCCGATCATGTACCTTTCCCTTGATTGTTTCGTCGTTGAAAACATATTTTTTACTCGATGTTTTGCTTTTTTATTTTCGATAAAAAATCTTACCCCCATCCCCTGGATTAATAATGAAGATATGAATTTTTTCCACCGATTGTCTTCTGTTTTGATTCTACCCGCAGAATTTTTCGAATGAGACGCTTAGATCGCACAAAGACAAACACTGACAATTGTTCGCGTACAGAGCTCAGAGAGTCACGATTGGAAAGAAACAGTGGAATTGACAAAGTTCAGTATTTTTGCGTCAAGCCCTCGTTTGCAATAATATAGAAAGAAAAAAAATGGAAAATTAAATGAAATTGGAAGGAAAAAATGGATTTTTTTTCTAAAATTTTTATTTATTTGAATAATTGAAAAAGCACTCGTCGAATCGTACTCGTGATGTAATCGGGTCCAAGTCCCGTCGAGGAGCGTCGAGGGGCGAAGAGCAATTGGTCGTTGAGGAGACATCGTGCTCGCAGACATACATGCATACAGACATGTTCCTGAAAATGTCAGAGGAAGATTGTAGGGATTTTGAAACGTGGAGATATCGTGAAATTTCTGAAAAAAATCCTGAAAAATCCTGAAAAAAAATAGGTTGCGCCCGATTCGAGGACCAGGATTTGTCGCTTCCTCGTTATTTGTAAATTAATGTTCGAATCAGCAGATTTGACATCCTCTCTCTGCACTCGCGCGCGCTGCCAATCGCCTGTTTTACACGCTCCCCTCTACACCCATGACGATTTCTTTTTCAGGATACAACCCGTGTTTGGCCTGCGAGAAATCTTACAAATGGAAAAAATCGCTGCATCGACACATCAGAGAAAGCCCGGAGTGTTGGCCCATCCTGCTCACCTCCGGGAACGAAGAGTTCATCAGACAGATCCACTACAAAATTTCCTTCAACGTCAGCAAGTGACGAAGTCGGTTTCGGGCCTTTGACGACGATATTTTTGTAGAAGAAAATTCAAAAGCTCCGAAAGTTTCTATTTTCTATTTTTTCATCGCTGCTTGCGATTGTCAGGCTGAAAGCAACTGTGATGCGAACGTTCGAGGATCGAATCGGACTTTTGTTGTGCAATCGAATAGTTCATTTCTATGGGAATGGAGGCTATTATTTTGAAAATAAACGTGAAAACGACAACTCGACCAATTCCTGCCTATCGCAGATCCATGAGAAATGGATCGCGCGCGAACTTTGACGTCCTTGCGGAATGATTTTCCTCGGGTCGTTGCAATTTTATTTGACGAATTATATGTGTTTCAGGTGACTACGCCTTCGACCGTGAGAAATTGATCGCGGGCAAGTCTCATCGATGCAGCAGGTGCTCGCGCACGTACAGCCATGCTTCGTCGCTGCATCGCCACAAAACTCAGGAATGCGGCAAGGAAGCGATCTACTTCTGCCAATATTGTACCTTCAAAACGAAGCGCAAAGAGAACATTAAAAATCACTTTTACAGCCGCCACAGAAATTTATCCGTGTCTGAAATGTTCGTCAAGAAAAATACGACTCGCTGAGTTTCGCCGATCCGTCGGGACGAGTTTCGTCGTTTCTCGGATAGATCGACTCGTACGCTCGAAATGTCCGATGAAAGTTGAAACGACGCGAGAATAACTTTCTTGTGATAACACTGTTGTTCTTCAAGTTTGTATCTTCCAATAAAAAAAAACAAAATCTTACCGTTTTGGACGCCCAGGCCATCATTTCACGAGAAATTTCACCAGGACGGCGAAGAACGAAATCAGCCCGTGTCACGAACCCCAGGTTTCGTGTCCGTATGATTTCCGTGGAATTGTAGAAATTCCACGCGAGAATTTAGATTCGAAGAAAAATCGGTATCGTTGTTCCGTCGAGGATCGATCTCGCGCAGCTTACTAACGATGCACGATCATTTTGTTACAGAGCTTAAACGGATGACGATGTTTGGACTGAAGAAGAAACCGTTTCCCTGTCTACGTTGCGACAGACGCTACAAGAACAAGAGTTCGAGGAATCGGCACATGAAATACGAATGTGGAAAAGCTAAACAGTTCGTATGTCCCATATGTCACAAGGGATTGATCCAGAAAACCTGTCTAAATAAACACATGTCCGTTAAACACGGCATTTAGAAAACGCCGACCACGTGGACAGACGCATACGTGAATAGAGACGGCAAGAAGCACCAGAAAAAAAACCAGAGCTCAAGGTCAACGTATCCGTAAATTTTCTCTGCGACTCCGCGGTGGTTCCAAGTCATTGGAACCGAATCTGCACGAAAGAATGCTCCGTAGCGTTAACTTAACAAATGACGATCTCGTTTTTTCCCTCTTTACGAATATTTCACAGGACTTCGAAGCGTTCACGATTTTTATTTGTTTCTTCATGGAAACTCGCCGCACTCTCTACAAATAGACTATGCCAACAATCTCCTCTAGACTCTTGCAAAAACTTATGAGAACAATTCCGAAATTCTTTTAGCGTTAAAAATGTATGTATTTTCGAAAAATATCGTCTTTAGATTTGCATGTCGAATTTTTCGAACATCATCGAATATTTGATTGCATACTACTGTCCAGGGAACTGCATTTCATGTGTATTATCGTTGTACGAGTTGAAAAATTCGGCGTGCAATGTTCCAAAATTGGTCTGGTTTCATATCGAAATGCGACGCAGAATTGAAGATTTTGGAGCTTTGAATTATTTTCTGACACGTTTTCGCCAGATTATAGTAGGGTCGTGGAAGCAGGGGCTATTTGCGGAAAGTGCGCGAACTTGACAATAAATGAAAATCGTGAGTACCTCGATCGAAACGGGTTCACAGTCATTTTGTTTACCGCGAATATCGAGGAAAACACTTCGGGACAGATTTTTGTCCGCTTGGCTCGAAGCTTAGGAACATCCCGAATAAAGGACCAACCCTTGCCTATCATTTGCAGCGATGCGTCAGCGACAGCTCAGGCACGTGGAACATTGCTGATGCTCACGCTAAGAGAACATGGCACCATTGACCTTGTACATTTTTCATCGGTTACACAATTATAACCGATGGATGTAATCGCTACTTGTGTTTCACGATAATCAGATGTGTAAGCGTGTGCCTATTGCGATTTCGCAACGATGTTGAAATACACGAAAAATCTTGTACTTTTCCGTAAATTGTCCTCGTGATCCGTGCCGCTAGTGACATTGTATCGCATTGGATCATTCACTGTGACGAAATGTGCGCTGCGTGTTTGTATGCATTTATGCATATACATATACATATATATACATATATATATATATATATATATATATATATATATATATATATGTATGTATGTATGTATGTATGTATGTATGTATGTATATCTATATATGTACATATAAACGCGCGCCTCGAAAAATGTTTCGTCGTAATGCTCGACTCGTTCGAATGAATGGTAGACGAGGATGAGGAGAATTTGTCGGTTTATCCGACGTTCGAAGGGACATCAGTGCTCGTTGGCTCGTCTCGACGTTGCTTCGTTGTACCCGACGTGATTTTCGAAATAAGTGATCGGCTCGACCTGCTATATAAATAATAACAAATATTGCACGAACAAACACCATTCGACTCGATTCGTCGTCACGATGCAAAATTGATTTGGGTCTTCTATTGGGTTATTGGCTACATCGTTTGTGTTGGTGGTTACGGGCTAATAATTTTGCTGTAACTGTTACGAATTATCATCGTCACATTTATTCATCATCCATTCGCATTATTATTATTATTATTATTATTATTATTATTATTATTATTATTATTATTATTATTATTATTATTATTATTATTATTATTACTATTATTATTATTACTATTCACACCAAGTCCACGTAATTATCCCGTTATTATTTACGCGAGCCTCGTATCATGGTTATTTTTTTTTCTTTCCTTCTTTCTTCATTTCTATCCTTTCGTTTTCGTTTTTTTACTCGTTTTTTAATTTCTCCTTTCCCCTTTGGTTCGTTCTGTTTCAGGCATGGGAGCCCTCTTGTCCCTGTTACGATCTGATTACAAACATTCCTCCAAGAAAACTCGCGTGCCGCGCGATCGAAGTAGGGAAAGCTACGAGAGCTCGCGCGACTCGAACGATCGCGATCGCGACCGCACGAGAGAGGTAGTTTTCCCAGACTCGTTCGAGGTACTGCCGCAGCCGAGGGATCTGAGTGTCGTGTACATGGGTGTACCCCACGAGCAACAGAGAAAATTCAGATGCCGATTTTGCGGAAAGGGTTACCGATGGAAGAGCACGATGCGCAGACACGAGACCGTCGAGTGCGGCGGAAAACCGCCAGCGTTTCAGTGTCCGGAATGCCCCTACAAAGCGCGACAGCGCGGCAACTTGACGGTACACTATAAACGTCATCATCAGAAAATGAATTTCGACGATACCGTGTAGAAGCGTAGAAAAACGAGCGCAAAAAAACAATAATTATCGCGACGAACTTTTACTTAATTTTCAACGATAAGCCGCCGGTTACGGCCACGCACGATTTACACGAATTACGAAAAACCGCACAGGTTTGACTACTCGTTACATTTTCCACGCCGATCTTGAGCATTATTCTCACGCGTTACATTCGTACCTTTCGACGAGTCGAGCACGACTGTGGGTGCCTCGTCTCGACGATACGGACATTCCATGCCGAGTCTAGACTCTTAAAAAAAATATAAAACGTTATAAAAAAACAAAACAAAAATAATATAAAATAACGGACTCGGGAACTCGAGCTTGCAAGCCGCGATCGCAAACCCGCGAGCTACTACGAGGTAGCTTGCGGAATTTTGGGGACGACTTGCGAGCTTCGTGGGACGGGCACCCGCAGCTGTGATTTGTCTTTGGTCTTGCTCACAGTCTTCTGACTCGAATGTGTGATCAGTCGAGGAGTGGATAATGATAGAAATGTAACTCGCAATTGGCCCAACTCCGAAACTACTTAACAACACGAGCTACGATCAGTTCAGCTGTAAATAGTAATTTCAATTTCGAACACGATCGATTCCTAATTAGAATTATAGTTAAGACGAACGAGAAAACTGTGACCCGATAGAATCCAGCCGGTCCGCGCTGTCCGGTTTGGGCACTAGATTCGCGCCTCCGCGAAGGGACGCGGTTAGACGCGCTCGGTGCATCGGATGGCTGCGAGGGCGGCGCGCGCGTCGCTCGTCTCCCGCAAGCGGAGGCCCGTCGCGCCTCCGGAACGCGAGTAGGATCGGGGCGATATCGTTGGCAGTTTTTTACCTACGGCCGGAGATTACCGATGACTACCGGGACGAATATCAATGTTGCGGACGAAGAATGTAATCGGTCATTTTTGACCTCTGAATTGGAATTCGATCGTCGAATCGTCGAGAATCCGATGGAAATCAGCGCGTGCTCATCTCTGGATCGTAGTTTGTTTTTTGTTATTCTGTTTTTATTAGGCGTATAAGAATGATTATCGATGTTTGGGAATCGTCGTTATCGAAAGACTTGGGTCCGTAGTATTGTTATTATTTAATAATTATTAACTCTTGGAGGAATTTTCAGTTCATTTAGAGTTAAGAAAGATCCAGCCCGAACTCTCTTCGAATGAGACAAATCGAGGCGCGACATTTTTGAAAAACCAATCGAACAAGTTTCCAAACAATGCAAACAATCGTTTCGCTGTTTCGTTTTCATTGCGAAATCGTTCGGGCGCGTCGGATATTGCTCCGCCAAGCCGTATCCAGTATTTTAAGTCCATCAGTATTTGACGTCGTGCTCTCATCAAGGACACGCGAGAAATTCCTTATCGCTTATATTATTGTCGGTTTTTCCATCCCATTATTATTAATTATATTTATAATTATCATTCGGAATTTTGGGTTAACTATCGTTAAGGGCACGCTAATTTTTTTACGTTTGGAAAGGTTTATTAGGCAATGCGTTTGGTTGTTTGTTTTTTTCTTTTTTTTTTTTATTCCCCTCAATAAACGGCAATCTTCACAGTCGAAGATTAAGTATTCGGTGAAAACGTATTTGCAAAAATCGGCTGATTTTTTGCTCCTCTTCTTCTTCTTCTTCTTCTTCGTCTTCTTCTTCTTCTCCTCTGTCGGAACGAATGGAGGCGAGCCGAAATTGTGGATCGACCGATTCGCGGTCGAAGCGATTCCATTTCGATTAACTTCTAGAGATAAAATGTCGTCTATTTAAGATCCCCGATTAGTTTACACTTTTGTATGATTATTTATTAACGTCTCGCGAGTCGCGCGCATCTTTCACGGACCGCCAGCTATTCTCTTTCTCCTCTCGGACTCAAAGTGGCGCAATGTCTTATATTATTGTTAACTTTTATCGAACGTCCATTAATGTACAACGCGTATTTTATTGTAATTCTTAAATTATCGCCGCTGATGGGCAGCGTCGTCATACTCAATTTTTATTATCTCTTAATGGTGGAGCGTTTATTGTTAAACAATTTACTTATCTTTTTATTAACTAAATCTAATAAAAGCAAAACTGCCCCCTCTCCCCAACCCTCGGATTACCTCTCGACAAGTGTGCGGCGAAGACGATGATTTCGGTCAACGAACGTCGCTTCGACGTCGCGCTTCAACAACGGAAAACCTACCTTTAAGACAATACCACAATTATTCGTTGAACAATTTCAATAAACACCATGTGACATTGATAATTACTCGAGAAAATATTCTTATCCGTCTACAAATTATTATCACTCATCTTCCGTCGTTCCGTCATCGATGCCAGGTTCCGCTTACGCCTCTTCGACGATTCGGTTCCTCGTTTCCCGAATGGCTGCTATTACCAATGGCTTCGCCTCGCTGGACTCCGATTGTTATTATTATTATCATCGTCATCGTCATCGTTGTCATCATCAACATTATCATTATTGTCATTATTATTATTATTATCGTAATTATTGTTGTTATCATTTTTATGATTATCGTTATTATTAATCTTGACTTTTCAGTGTCCCTCGAGGAACGACGTCAATTTTACGCCTATCGCTAATGCGAAGATTTTGAGTGAAAAATAAAAGAGAGAGAAAGAGAGAGAGAGAGAGAGAGAGAGAGAGTGAGAGAAAGGGAGGAAAAATCCCCTGAAAACAGACGATTCTGATCGAAGTGCACGTGGTACTTGTAAGAGAATAACTGTCAATCGAATGCGAGGAACACTTGTTTCATTCCATTGTATTTTCATTTCAGGTTACTGGGCCCAAAAAGTCGGGACAACCCCGTATGCGAACGAAGTGTATTCCCCGACGACCTCGACGAACATCAAGCTTGCCCAGAATATATTCCAGCCGGTGAGAACAGCGAGGGGACAATCTTCGTACAAATGTCCGAATTGCAATAGATTTTACATGCGTAGCTCTTGCCTGAAGCGCCATTTGCGAGTGGAGTGCGGCAAGGCGCCCAAGTATCAGTGTCGCATTTGTCAAGGATGGTTCAAGTACAAGCACAATCTCGTGGCGCACTTGAAATTGCACACCGAGGACCCCAAACATCACTGCTTGTTGTGTCCGAAAAAGTTTTACCGACGGGACAAGCTCGTCGAGCACGAAAAGAAGTATCACAACTTGTATACGATGTAAATCTCGCGAACCCTAACGTACATTCGTATCGTCGACCCGAATTCGTACGTCGTTTTGAGCGCGTTATCGCTTACGACGGACACGCTCGTGTGTGCGCGCGATCGCGTTGGGAAACGGGCGATTTTAACTTGCTCGTGAAACCTGTGTCTCGAATCTCTTCGCAAAGCCTGTTTCCCGCCCGCATCGTGCGCCCTATTTTCCATCACAGCTCGGCGGAAAGTACGATTTCCCGCCCCGAGCGGCGGAAACGCGGCAAGAGTTGTTCCTCGCCGCGAGAACAGCAGGAGCCTGCCGGGTATTCCCCTCGCGCCAAGGTCGCCGCGTCTCCGCGGGGCAGAAAGTCGCCCGTTTCCTCCCGACCGCCGCGTCGGGAAACCGTACTTTCTGCCGAGGTGGGACGAAAAATGACTCCTGTCCGTTTCGAAGCGGATATCAATTCTACATCAGTTGTTAGGATTATTTTCAATAATTGCACCTCGAACTCGGTGCAATTCGGTACGTTTACGATTTTTTTAACTCGTTTTTGTTTGTTTTTTTCACAATTTTATACCTTTTTCAACACACTCTCTCGCATCGTTGTAAAAATCCCGAGCAAAGTCTCTAATCACATTCAACGAGCGATCAATTTTCATCTCCTTGCTCCCGGCAAATCGCCAGCCATGCGCAGGATGATGATATTTTTACCCCCCGATTTTTTTACCTTAGTGTCGATTTGTTTGATTTTTTTTTCTACGAAAGGTAATGTGATTTACCCGAACTTTAGGAGCTAGTGATCGAGCGTACCACGGTCGTCAGCTCGTAGCATCGTATTTTGTATTAAATGTAACGTTGCCTGGATTGTTGATAAAAAGAAAGAAATCATCGCTCATTCACCCCCCCCCCCCCCCCCCCCCGATGAACTTGTCAAAAAATTGATGCCAACACTTCCTAGTTCCGATTCAAATGTACGACGATTGACTGCGACGTCGTCGTTAATTAGAAGTCATTCGATTGATCGTCACAATTTTTGTTCCTCCTGCGCAGCATCCCTCGAGACATCACAGCTCGCCTGGTATTTATCATTTTTTAGAAAAAAGCAGTCACTTAGCGTCTTTATCTATTCGACGAAAAGAATGGATGGCAAAAAGCTTTTAACGGAATATCCGAAAAACTACCATAAGATTAAAGAGTCGGTCGCAAAGAAATAATAGGAAACGAAGAAAAGAAACGACAAAAAAAAATACCTCGCAGACGAATTGTGAAGGTGAAAAGAATTCATTTAGCGTAATGAAATTCGTTCGAAGGTGAAAATTCGTAAGGATTAATTTGAATGTATTTGTATAGTTGCTAGGTTGTAGATTAGGCGATTGAAACGATTATAATAAGTTTAGTATTAATATTGAATAAATAATTTTAATAAATCGTGTTATAAATTGTTTATCCGAGGAGCCGGAAACGATTTGCGTCGGAAGTGTTAGAGAGTCGCGGATCTAAGGAAGCGAAGTAAACTCATCACCCCACGTGTGTGTATATGCGTATACATACGTTTTTTTGCTTCCAGATTATTCCGTGGTATGGGGAAGCGTGGTGACTAGTTGGCAAAAAAGTTTAACGTGTCAGTCGTGCCCGCGGCGGTATAGTTCCGTCGGAGCTTTGCGATTTCATCAGCGAGTCGAATGCAACAGAGAGCCACAATTCTCTTGCGATTTGTGCTCTTACAGAACACATAGAAACGCGACGCTCCAAAGGCACATGCGGCGCCACGAGAACAAAAAACCACGTAGAGTAAAGAAATCCAGCTGGCAGACGAGCAGAGGCTCGAGCTTTCGACGAACCAGAAGAACCGTTCGAAACGATCTTCGACAAGCGACGACCTCGGTGTAACTTCGTGGAACCTCGAATAAAAAATGACACCCTCTCGCTGACTCCGACTCGTTGTCAGAGAAACGTGCGTGCGTGCGTGCTGAAATATGACACTGAAATATTCCGACTCGTCTAATATTCAGCAACGTGCCGGTACCTTGCTAGTGATACTCAGCAACGTGTCCTACTCGCGCGTTGGAAGATCGCTGAATCTCGTCATTTTTCCGTGTCCTCCGTCCATTTCGATCGGAGGAGACCGAAATCTCAGCACAATGTGATACGAATTTCCCCCTGCTGAAAGCAGAACTTCGTGCAATAACAAGGTATTTACGTCATCGAGCTGGTATATTGTATCGTATAGTGTTACACGATACAAATAGTACACTATACCAGCGCTCTGTTGATATCTATAATACCTGCGAATCACAATCTAGCCACTTCGACGACTTAATCCAGCGATTTTAGCATCAGCCATCTCATTCGCTTGTTTTAGTCCTGGAGACCCGAATTTTTGTCAACCAGCGTAATTATTAATTAATCCCAAACACCTTAGTTACATCTGAATTTATGCCACCTATCTTACATAGGAACACCGAGAACAGGATTTTGCGAGAAATATCGTTGGAAGGGTTAGGAGAAAAAAAAGAAAAACACAATATTTTTGGTTTTTATGAAATAGTATAGAACGAACGTAAAATGTTCGGAATTCGATACTGGATCAGACTTGTCATAAATGTGTTACCTGAATCTTCGTTCGTATCTCTAGATGAATAAAGAGGAAAGCTTGCGTAGGTATTGTTGGATATACTGGTAATGTTGGACTACTTCCTCCAATGTAGATAGCTGTGGTCGGGGGTCGTGATGTCTATTGCATCTCAGAATAATAACTATCAGTTGTGACGTTGAATTTTTATTGTTTGTTGGACGTTTGATCCGCGTCCTTGCCAATGATGTGCCGCGTGGTAGATCGTAGGAGAACGTAGTGTGTGAACAATTTTACAGCTTCCTTATTGTTACAGGTGATTTTTGTTGGAGCCATGGTAGTGTGAAAATGACGCCGTACCAGTGCCACAAGTGTCTGAAATACTTCAAGTCGAGCAAATCGTACTCGAATCACAAAAGTGTTTGTGGAAAGGAGAAGAAATTTGTTTGTGGAATATGCGGATACAGGTCACATCACAAAGCGAACGTTGTCAGACATTTGACGAGTCAGCATCCCGAGACGTGTCGTTTGAATCAAGGAAATTTCGTTGTAACAAAAACCTGAATTTCTTGTTCTCTTACGATGAACATTCGACATTTGTATCCTGTTATACTATCGGCGCAAGCGGAGGTCGTGCGTCGACAAATTAAACGTGACGTTTCGTCGAGTCTTCGTTTCATTCGGATAAACCTTGTCACTTGATCCCGTAGAGAACAATTTACGATTGCTATCGAACGAAACGTCGATGCTGAATCAGCAGTGAGTACCATTTTTCACGGTGTGAGCGAGCGTTAGCGATATTCTGGGAACCGAGGGGCTTCTGAGAAGCGCTGGCTCGCTCGCGTTCCGCGAACTCGGCACGGTGAGAATAAGCATTAGCGATATTCTCGGAACTGTGGCGCTTCTGAGAAACGCTGGCTCGCTCGCGTTCCGCGAACCGCGCACGGTGAGAGCGAGCATTAGCGATATTCTCAGAACCGAGGGGCTTCTGAGAAGCGCTGGCTCGCACGCGTTCCGCGGACTCGGCACGGTGAGAATAAGCGTTAGCGATGTTCTCGGCACTGTGGGGCTTCTGAGAAGCGCTGGCTCGCTCGCGTACCGCGAACTCGGCACGGCGAGTTCGCCCAGCGTTAGCGATATTCCTGGAAGTGATGAATTTCCGAGAATCGGCGAGTCGACGCGGTACTGATATTTTCTTTGGAACTATCCGTTTTTCCGAGTAGTTTTGTGTGCCACGCGGAACACGTGATTGGATACGCGACAGTTCTGCTCCATCATTTTGAAAATCGATGCGGGATCGGTCGATGGCATGTGTTGTTAGAGAGATGCCACCTAATTCTGTTGGCAATACGTGTTCGTAAAACTTGTTGAAATTGAATCTAGATATGTAGGTGTACGATTCAGGAAAGATTTGTCATGGTAGCGAGAAAAAAAAACTGACGAGTCGTGGAAGTTTCTGGTGGCGGGTAACATGGTCATTCGTTGGAGCACATCTAAAACAGTATTTCCTTTCAGGTTACAACTCTGGCGACGATATGGCAGAGTTGTCGATGCAAGCATGGAAGTTATGGTGGTTGAATAATGGTAGCCCAGGGCAGGCTGTGAACTCGACGGAACTGAAGATACCGAAAGCAACTCTTGGAAATAAACGACCGATGGGACAGTTTGCTTGCATGAAGTGCGGTAGATGCTACATGCGCAAGGATTCCCTTCAACGTCACGTACATTGGGAATGTGGCAAGGAACCGCAGTTCCAATGCCCCTTTTGTTCTCAGCGGTGCAAGCGCAAAGCACACTGGGTGCGACATATCCGACGGCAACACGTGGAGAAGATCGGCGACATGGAGGAGTATCTGATGGCCTATACCGTGCCGAAAAATGAAATTGGCTGAACGGTGCTGTCTCTCACCGACGTAAATACCATCGATGATTTTGCTGCTGGGCTCAGATCTGTTTACTGGGAAAAACTTCTGTCGCGCGAGACTTGAACGCTGAACCGCGCATCGCTCACGACGGACAAGTCCCTGCGAAGCCGGACAGAAGCTTCTCTCCCTCGCAGATCCGTTCATCTTTGGAACGCTGAAATGGCAAAGTAGTTGCTAGACGAATAAGTCTGTACGAAATGATTCGCCGGCGTTAGATCGATCACGGATTTTCGGGGGATCAGAAAATTCCGGTTCTCTCATTCACCGCAGAATTTTTCGGCGAGGTATGCTGAATTTCCGCGCGCGATGGAGGAATCGCACTTTCGAGTTCGAACCCACGAGCAAAACTGCGTCAAATGGTACCTACGTCGGGATGGAAGAAAATAATAATTTGTACAACTGTTTTTATATAATTTTGACATGCTTCTTGTCGTGATACGAAGTTCATTTGACGAGCCAATGATTTGACACTTGGGATATATTTGACATATATACATCATACATCACGTCATTGGTTCGTAGCACAGATCTGCAAATCGATGTTCTCTCATCACGAGGACATTTTTTCCGAAGCAATTCGTCCGCCCGATTTCGAAGTCACGTCGCAAAAAGCCACAGCAAATCGCAATTCCGAGACACGTGGCATTGGAATCAATAAAACATGGCGATTATGCTCAACTCTCGAGAATTATCACGAGTAAATACACAATTTCTCGAAAATGTTTGCCACTTGCATTGCATAGTACGAGTCTTTCCCTTTCAATTCTATTTTCGAAGGTCACCCTAATTTTTTTTCCATTCACACTCGCAGCTATAAGGTTTGTCGCGAGCTTTTCTGCTCGTCAAGGTCATATAGCTTTGAGATCAAATAACTAGACGAAAAAAAATCAGACGAGGACCGTTGAAAATGGAGTTTGAACCGGAAAACTAGTACTATCACTCGCAGGATGCATGGATTTCCGAATAAATGTGACTCTCTCGTCATAAATTCACGCGTTCGTGCCATTTTTTGATCCCTCGTATCACGAGTATCCGACTTGCGGGCGATTTCGCAGCTGAATTCGAACGTGGTGGGGCGAATCGCGCGAAAAAATACTCTCAGTGTTGCAGATTTGTAAAACCGCAAACGGCTTTTGCCCTTGAAGACGAAGGTAAAAGTTGGCGAGTGGAGTTTTGTATAAAATGAAAAATGCTCTTTAATCATAAGTGCCTTACGCTATGCAGATGCGATGTGAAATTTTCCACGAAACGTTGCGAATAGAAACGAACCTATTCTTTTTATCCTCATACTACGTAGAAATTAAGCTAATCACGCAATCGAGTCCTGACGTGACCAGATTGTCGTCCCGCCAACATATACATTTGCCGCGACCAGCAGCACAAGCGACTACAATCACGAGAAGTGTTCTGCTATTTTTTCACCGATCGTTACGCATCTTCTTGATTTCGCTACGTCGCATGAATTTCGCTGTTATTGTATTAATCGGAGTTCCCGAAATTCGGAGCGAGGTTCCACAATCACTTTTTGTACATTGGGGAACGCGCGTGATCCGCCCACGCGACTTTATCCTCTTGCGTTTTAATAAACAATAATTACGACCAACATGTAATTTACCTGTATTTTTTCGCATCGTGGCAAGTCGATCGACTTCCGTGTGGTTTTCGCCGTGACTAATACTCAATCCCCTCGTACGTAGCCGTGATTCGGGTTACGTTGAAAAACACGAATATTCGCCGATCTCACGCGAATATACATACTCGTTCCATCTATTTCAAATCCATGATCAGTTATCACATTTCGGAACGACCTCCGATACGCATGTGACGGGCGCCGCAAGGAACGTCTGCTTATTCGAGATACATACGCGAGAGGGAGAGTAGCATGAACATCCACTAACTTTCCTGTACATAGCGATCGCGAGTCGACGTGACAGAGGAGACGAGCGTCTTACCTCCTCGATACGAAGCGAATACCTCAATACCAACCATTCGCCACATGATCATGTAACCGTAGAATAATTTCCAACCTGTTAACGCACGAAATTTTTAATAAGCCTGATTTCCTTCGAAGTATGCAGTACCTACCAGCTCATGCCAACTCATATCTAGCTACTTCGACCTGCTTGGGGTTCAAACGTAAGGATAATACTACTACATATTGATAATATTCCTTTATTACGAGACGATCTACGCGTAAAATCCGAGAGAAATACACGAGGTTGACGGTCGCCGAAGTAACTAGGCTTCAATATTTACGAACTTGAATATTTGATGAAAAAAGCGATGGAAAGCAAAGAATAGAAATAAAATGGAAATACGTAAAAAAAAAAAAAATTGGACAAAAACCAACGGTACAAAAACACGGATCGAGTCGTTCGAAATCAATTCAATATTCAAAGGACTAGATATTTGAAAGACGTTCGGAGTTACGATGTCGATTGTGCTTGCCGTAACAATGATCCCTGCGACTTTTCTATACATATATATACAGGTGCTGGTTTATCCTATTATTTTTAGGCATATTTAAGCTCCTGCTCCTCACTATTTGCTCTGACATGAAATGGGATCGCAAACTATATAGCTTTACTTCAATTTCACTACCTTTCGCTACAGCCGAGGTTGTAGATCGATTAATCGATCAACCAACAACAATAACAATAACCGAGCCGAGACGAAACGTGACACGTTTACTTTTCAGCATTCCATTACCGTTGTCGTATATCGTTTATTTATTTTCATCATTATTTTATCCCTCGACTCGTTAAGGAAACGCGCCTAGCCGCGATAAATTTGCTCCGAGCCGATCGCGAGGCGTCGCGTATCGCATACATACCTCGTGTTTCCGCGAGAAAATGAGAGAGAACAAAAACAAAAAAAAAAAAAGCCAACAAACGCAAACAAAATCGAACAGTAAAGAGAGAAACGGGAAGAGAAAAATGAACATGTTCACACGAACGTCTGTATGCGCTGCCGCGTATCGTCGTTGCTTAGCGAGCGCGGATGAAATTTTGCGACGACTAACGTGTAAAAAATTTGTTCTAGCCGAGGATTTGAGCATCACAGGATTGAAGTGGGCAGCTGCCTGGCACCGTTGGAGCGTTCCCTCGATAATGTGGCGATCCGGCGGGAGTCTAAACAAAAGATTTACAACCGGTGGCTCGAACCCGGACGGCTTCAATTGCCCGGCATGCGGGAGATTTTACAAATTAAAGAGTTCCCTGCGAAATCATCAAAAATGGGAGTGCGGCAAAGAGCCGCAATTCCAATGCCCGCACTGCGTTTACCGTGCCAAGCAGAAAATGCACATTGCACGTCACATGGAACGTATGCACAAGGAGAAAATCTACAAACAGGAATTAGTTTATAAGCAGGAATAATAATAATAGTAATAACGATGATTAGTAATGATAATAACAGCAACTACGATAATAATTATAACGATAACGATAGTAGCGTTAGTAGTAGTAGGAATCGCGATTGCGAGCGGAAGAGAAATATCAAAATGCGGCGTCTCCGATTTCGTGTATGTAATTATCGAGTCATTCCAAAATTTAAGACGGAGTTGAGAGGGAGGAATCGCGGCATAACGTCATACCTACCCGCGGGTCGCACGGTCGCGACTCGCGGACGCGTGAAAAGTAAAGGAAAGAAAAAAAAATTTTATATTTACGTTGCTGTTGCAGCTCATGAGGTGATAAAATACTGAAAAGAGAAAAAGTTAAATCTCGCTCGGGGCAACTCTGTATTAAACGTACTATTAAATTCTAAGTGGTTATACATACACACACGTATAGGTGTATATAGAAATTTCTCTCGCTGTACGTACATGCATATCTGCACGCGTGCATACCCGTATATACGTATATATGCGTATGCATATATGTATGTGTATGTATGTATACGTGCATATGCGTGTGTGCATGTACGTATGGATTATTTTTGTTTTATAGAAGCTTTATCCGAACGACGAGCGAATCAATCTCGGGATATTAGACGCGCGTTGGAGAGGGTACACGTTGTATACAAATGGTTGGTTGATCCGATGCTTGATATTTAATTATGTAATCGAACTATTGTTCCGAGTTGCTCCAAGCTTGAATACAAACATCCGGCCCGCGTTGGTCGGAACTCTTCCATAGAAACCATTCTGGTCACACTGGTTCCATATGTAAAGGATAGTCTTGCGGGTATGTGGCTTACTGGGGACATTCAAATATCATTCCTTTATTGGCCTGAGGTGGCGCACGCACACCCACGCACGCGTGTATACGTACATTTTTCCTGAAACCACTTTGCTAGTGCAGTCCGTTCCATGTATCGTACATCGATTCCAACGACGCATTTACATTTTATTTTCCTTCGTTTTTACAATTTTTTTTTTTTTTTTTTTTTTTTTACTGCCTTGATTTGTTATCTGAAAACCTTTCTTGCCAACCATGGATAGAAAAATGATCGCTGAAGTGCCAAAATCTGGGTAGGTACGACTGAAAATCAAAGCAGCGTGATTTTTTCCTTTGGTTGCTTTTCGGATATTTTTTTAAATTTTTTTTTAGTTTAAAAAAAAAATTCTCTCGTATTTTCCAGATGAAAATTCGTTGATAGCGTGTATCCCATGCTCAGGTACGATTGGTACGGTCCCATATTCCTATGCCACGCCAAACACACCCATAGCTATTCAAGTTTCCATAACTAGACAATATTTATAAAAGGAAAAAGTAAAATAATTTTCTTTGTCATTATCAGTACAGTTAAGTTGACACTACGAATCGAATAGATTTTATTCGTAAATATGCTTCAGGTTTCACCGTACTTTTATTGTATTTGTTTGTTTGTTTGTTTTTTTTCATTTTTTTTTACCCTCGTTACAATCGTACGAGGTATCGCTAATCGCGAAGCAACGCGCGGGCGTTTTAAACTTAGTTAAACAAGAATTCGAGTAAATCAAACGACTATTTTTTACGTTCAATAGCGACAATTACTGCGGATGTAGATTAGAATTGTAGATTTTTTATTATCGACAGCGCTTGCGAACGAGTTGACCGATGAAACGATTAATCCTTGTAGTTCGTAGGACAACGGTAATTTAAGTATAACAATAACGATTAGTAATAATAGTTGATAGGTTAGGATGATAACGCTAAGTAATAATACTGCCTCGCGAGGCCTTCATCATTTAAGTGGTCAAAACCGCTCGAATAACGGCTACTAATATACAGAGATTACTAGATACTAGGGATAAGTAATTACGGTTAGGCTAAGACTTCTTCCCTTTGACGGCTCTTTTTATTGTTTTGTATACGTTAGCGCGATTAAGCTTCTCCTACGATCCCCTCGCAGCGATCAGTCGCGTACTTTGATCCAGGCGCGTCGATTCACTCGTTTTTCTCACGCGTTTCCCCTGATTTAATACTTCCCTATTATTTCTCCGGCTGTTTTACTCTTTAAACAAGTATCTGCGGATGCCCTTTCCTGTGCCAAGTTTTAAGTTTCGCGTTGATGAGATACAACGTAATTCTTTTTTTCTAATCGCATCCAAATTTTCACACGTTTCCTTGTTACCGCGTCCGGAAGACAGCTGTTTCACGATGTGAAAATGGTTATATTCGAAATGGCGGTTCATACTTGTAAATTTTGATAGACAGAAGACAGGGGAGATGCGAACCGCGGGATACTTGCGGTACGGTCGCGATCGAGGCACTCGCGAAGTAGTACAGTGTGATTTGTGTACGTTGACGCGGCGCGGTATAGCATGGATGCGCGGTCGGCGGCCGCGCAGTGGAACGCCCCCGCGCCGAGGCTTCGATGGAGGTCCTACTGCGCGAGTAAACCGAGCCCGTCTCGTACCAACTTGCAAGCATTTATCTCGGAAACTACGCGTCCCACGAAAATTATGTTTCTACGAAAACTGCTCGGTTTCCCGCGGGGAGACGAGATTCGCGCATCTTATTTTCTATTTCCGGAAATTTTCGTAGCCAGCTTTGTTTTTTTTCGCAACCAAGAGCTACATTTTACCCAGTGATATTTATGCCACGAGAAAAAACGATCGACTCTTGTTCGAAACTCTTTTCTGCTTGGTTTGTATTCTCGAGGATATTATCAAATTTCCAAAAGGTGATGTATCCTCTCGAATCTTAATCGTGCGCGGGCGCGCATTTGTAACGAGCGTAGCAGACCTCCGTTTGCGAAAAGGACCTCGAGCTCTTCGAAAATATTCACGGAATGGAAAATACGATACTCTCGTCTGTGTTCTCCCCTTGAGGGCACGAGCACGTTGGGAAAAATGATATTTTTAAATTACGCTGCACGAGATCGAGTATAACCATTTTGACGCGAAACTCGCGCGCACGCGAATACCACAACCCGATCGATTTTGGGGGGAAATTGAAAAATGAAAACGCAGGAAAAATCGACGATCCGATTGAATCGAATGAAATTATTGGATGCGTGCGAATAAAGGCGGTTGTCGTCGATTGGATATTAAACGACGATCGTAGTAGTCTTGCTTACGTAACGAACAAACTGATCATGCATGCTTGAATATGATCGATGTAGTTTCGTACGTTTCCGAACCGCGAATCACTGCGAAATCATACGTAAGGTTACTCTATATCTACGTTTACGTAAAAATCGGTAAATCATCGTGTATAATCGTGGGCGGCCATGCATATGTAATCATATTTGACAAGTTAACGTCGCGGTGCGATAAAAATTAACTGATATTCTGTCTACACGTGCCTTTGAAAGAAGAAATAAATAAAACTCTTATGAATTATATGATAACGATAAATAGATTCGATATAACGTAAAACGGAAATAAATCGTGAAATAACCGAGATTGAAAACACTAATTGAAACGAAAGAAATTACAGTTTAAGTAATTGAAAAATAACACGCGGTAAATTGTGAATAATAGAAATACGATTGTTGGTAACTACTAAACCCTGAAAAATCGAAATGTAAAAAAAATGTCGCGTTGAAAAAACGTCTATAATTGTGTATATTTTACGACGGAATTCGCTTCGTAATTAGCTTGTATCATTGGGCTTATTTAAAAAAAAATCGTCAACGGTTGAGATAAAAACAAGAAACAAAAAAAATAAACGAATTTTGTTAGGTGTTGGATGGGATTGGGAGACTCTAACTCAGAATAATAATAATACAAATGAGAAAAAAACTACGTGGAAATCTTTTTTTATATTGAAACAAAAAAATAAATTAATAAACAATTACTAAACGCGGCGTGAGGCGCTCTTATATCTATATACATATATATATATATATATATACAGTAAGCCTACGGAAAACAATATTAGGTGATATAAAGGAAAATTTTCTAAAAATTTTTTAAACAATTTTTACGCAGTTGGTATATACTCGCGATATTATTTTTATTTTTATCTGGCTTTCGCATTGTCGGTTAAATAATGCGCGCGGCCGAAGAGAGTGAGAATTGCAATTCATTATGATATAATTATTTTAACGATAAAATTCTACGTCCCCCGATGTTTTTTGTAACGTTTTTTTTTTAAACGATTTTCGTTCTTTTCTATTTTCGTCCTTCCTTTTAGACCTCGTGATATTTAGATGCTAAATTTTTTATTAATGCTCTTCGATTATATATCTTATAATGCCATCCAAGTATTTAGATTATCTATCACAGTGCTTTATTTTTTGTATAAAGAAAGAAAAAACAAAATATTTTAATTATATCGAAAGACAATTAACTATAACATTTTCGCACTTTGAAAAAGTATTGAAAATTTACTTTGAAAGAAAACAAAGAAAAATAGGAAAAAAAATATATGAATTAGGGAAAGACGGAAGAAATACGTTTAGACCACGCTGAGAATTTTACACGTACTCGTACGCACCTCGTCAAATTCGATACATAAATGCGCGCGCGATGCTAGCCTAGACGCTCTTGTGGGCTTTCGCGCGCGTTGGTACAGCTTGACGCTGCCAGCGGCGCGACTCTCCGCCTGCGAGAAACGCGCGACGGCTCGCCACCTCGCGGTGGCGTGACGCACCAACGCCACAGGAGCGCGGCTGGCTCCACTTTGGGCGCTTCGTCGAACCCCTAGTTTCGGCCTCGCGTAAGACAATCGCCCCGATAATCGGCTGGGCAAAAGAGTTTGCATGCATGTACGTGTAACTTCCAGCGCGTGCATCATGATCGGACGAACAGATCGTTATTTCGTTAAATCGCGGCACGTTGTCCGAGACATTCTGTAATATTAACCAAATTGCTATCGATATCTTCGTATGTGCGACATATTCAGAGACGGTGGTTTGGTGACGATCAATGTAGCTTTTTGTTATTTATAGTAAATTATAAATTATATTTTTTTATACTTTTCCGTACGAGATGCAATTTAGTCCAGGGAGTCCCAAGAGACGCAAGCTTCCGAACAAATCATATGTCTTACCCATTACCGACGATGTTCTTTAAAGCACGGTTTTGTTTTCTTCCGGTGTTTCTTTTCGTACAGTTCGTACCGATTAATACATTCCACCCCCGTTGAAATTTCCTCGACCAATCGGTTGGCTCCTTCGCGTTCTCGAAACGTTAGAAAGAATAACGAAAAAAAAGCAAATGAATGGGAAAAAAAAATTATGAAAATCACGTATACGTAATCTCTTCGGAGTTTAAGGGCTTTACAGCTGTCCAGAAAGTCCTTCATCGTGAATAAATTACTCAAGGACGTCGTACCTACGTGACGTTATGTTAGAACGTCACGCTAAGAAATTTTCATGACGAGTATTTCGAAAGCATTTCTCGGTTACTTTATAAAAGTACTGTATACGATCCAGTGTCTTTAAGTCTTTATTTATACCAAACCACGAGTCACAAGATATTATTCATAAGAGAAACTGTAAGTTAAGTTGCGCGAACGTCGCTCGAGAATTCGCGATACGCGGAGAGAAATGGAGAGGAAGAAAAAAGCAGAAAGAGAGAGAGACAGAGAGGGAGAGCGAGAGTGTGCGCGTGTGTGTGATAGAGAGAGAGAGAGAGAGAGAGAGAGAGAGAAAAAGTAAGAGAGGGCAAGAGAGAGACAGAGCGAGAGGAAAACTAGCGTCTTTTCAACCAAGAGAGAGCCTTGTTCAAGTGCCTTGAAGTACGATTTAGATTTAGACTAGGCCAGAGGCGCTGGGCGCCCGTCGCTCCTCCAACGGTTCAACAGCCTCTCTTTTGTCATCTTCCCAAGCATCGCGAGTCGATCCGATGCTTCGCGGAGAAACGAGCGGTTAAAAATTAAGGAAATTACGTCACGTCGCCGTGTCAAAGTCAACAATTCGACAAGGTCCATTCACATTTCTCTCCGAGGCACGAAACGATCCAGAGATGTTCGCGCGCGAAAAAGATCTGCCGAGCCGTTGGACTTGGGACGGGTAGCGTTTGGTATATAGAAAGTGGGGTAATGTAAGATCGGATAATTTTCACCGGTGTTTATCGTCGATAATTAATAAATAAACGGAGGAGGCTAACCGAAACGTGAAAATGAATACAATATCGAGAGCGTCGATGTGCTCCGTGTGAGCGGAAGCCGTCGAATTTTCCATGTAATCGCAACGAAAAGTTCTTCCGTATGCCGTACTTTGTGTGTCCGTATGCGTGTCTGTGCGAGAGAAAGTTCGAATGCGAGAGAAAACGAAAGAGTGAAGAAAGAAAAACGAGAGAGAGAGAGAGAGAGAGAGAGAAAAGAAAATATATTGTAACGATGGTCCGGGAAAATTGTTGACCCGCGACGAAAAGTGATGCTTTAAGGTTTAGGAAAGATGAATGTAATTCAGTGAGGTTAATCGATCATCCGATCTGAAAGGTGATAAATAAGATGAATTCGTTATACATATTGATGAACGGATGACCTTCGCGTCAGCTTAGCGCCTCGGAGTGACAAAATATACTTGTAATAATAATTATTTTTCGCCATGTATTTGCCAACGAATGATAGGATTTTTTGTTTGTTTTTTTTCTGTTCATTTTATATTAATAATATAGAGAACTCAGATTAATTACGATTATTTAATTATAATCTTTCTAGATACTTTTTGCTTGCAATTCTTCATGTACCACTCGCTACTATACGATTAGAAAATATGATAATCGGCTTATATGGAAAACGTTGCTAAGTTAGAGGATTAATAATAGACGATGATTAATAAATGAAAATCAATGATAATTATAATCTTACAGATTTATTTTGCAGAATTATACGTCAACAAATTTCATATTCTATTATTGATAGTTCCAACATTCCATGGTTTTCTGTTTGTTATCTCAAATCTTGTATTCGATATGAAGCAAAATAAAGTCTAGAAAGGCAACGTTCCATTTTTTTGGCACTTGAATAAAATTTTTCATCGTCAAAAAAAAAAAAAAAAACATATCCGTTCATTTTTACCTATACGATTCGAACTCGTGCTCCATTACCCGTTGGGACTGCCGTCAATCGTGTTCTAAATTTATTAATCTCAGGTCGATTTTAACGGGTTTCCACGCAAATTCCATCTGTTTCGAGTGGCAAGGTCGCGAACTTCACGCCTCGACATCCGGTGGTCATCCTCGACTCCACGTTCTACGACTGGTAACACGTGACTCCATAGATCCAATACTAATGAGACTACTTTTCACAGGTGTTCCGGTCCACTGCCGAGATCAACGGCGACGCAGCGAAGACCCCGGTCTCGTCGAGTGCTCCACGTCCATGCTATGCGATCGATGCTGAACCAACGCCGCTGAAGCTTCAATTATCATCCATCGATTAACTCGCACAGCAACGGCGACTTAGTAATCGTTAAGCTATGACCTGTCTACTCTGTTCTTCCAATAAATGAAACCGACGGAATGAATTTTCATTTCCCCAAAAATCTACATGCTCGACTCAATTTCAAGCTTTTGTTTTACAGACTACGACTCTAAGTCTCCCAAAAGCTGGTATCGTAACGCAGCTTTTCGAACGAATTCTGTTTAGCCAACAAATTCCGCCTTTCCACTGCTATCTTTATTCTGCCAACGAGAACCACGTCCAATGTAACTCGCCTGGCAATAAATATGCGATGCTAAACTAAGAACGTGCCATTCTCATCGGTTAGCAAGTCTGGCACTAGAATATTCACTCCGATTTACTATTTGCTTTGCTCCATGCTATTTCCACCCTGCTGCATCGATGATACCGTCTTCGCAACAATAGTTCCGCACTGTACAAGCCCAATCGTACGGATACCACTGCAGCATCTCATCCTCTTTAGGTCGTCCCCCTAAGTGAAAAATTCAAATATGCCGTCGTGCCGCCATTTTGTCTCGCCATAATTCGCGAGTCGAATAATTGACTTTATTCGCTCGAGGAACCCCTCAAAATGTATTTCGATGGTCCACGAACGAAAGCTCGTTCAGAGGAATGGTCACGCGTTGAGAATGGTAACTTCGAAAGAACACTAGAAACGACAATAGACTTTAACAAGTGCCAATCAAACCTGCCTGTTCGTGTTCTTCCATGTTTGTCCCTCGACCAAATTCGAACTCTCTGCTCTGCTACGACAGATGCGTGCTGGTCGACGCAATTGCTAGTTCCAAATGGACCGAGTGATCGTTTCACTTGCCGTTGACAACCTCCCCCCAAAAATGCCATTCTTGCGATCGTGATATTTTTTCTTTGGGAAATCGTCGCGTGTCGTTACTAAAAAAGTGCAACTTTTTGTGATACTGTTTGTATGTAATGAACGTTAACCGATGTTCTCCATCTGGTGTCATTATTTCAGGGTCCGTTGAATCGTAGCAGCTGGAAGAGGCGCGAATGTAGGCCACGGACACCGGACGGATCATTGATAGATATGCTCGTTATTGCTAGCTTGAATGTAGCATGGCTATGAGTGTCGATCATTTGTATAAACTAATAATGATTATCAATGATTATAGGATTTTCTGCGGTGTTCGGTTGGAGTAGCGAAGGGACGCGTCGCGTACGAGCGAACGACGTGCCGGCACCGCTCACACCTCAGCGTCGAGCTCGTCTTCATTGTCCCGTTCGTCACGTGAGCCGAAACAACAATTATCCAATGAATATATCGCAGCACGATCGCCGTCACAATTGCTCGCGTTGCGGGAAATCGTACAAAAATGCTTACATATTGAAGCGACACTTGCTCTGGGAGTGTGGCAAGGAGCCCTCGTTCAGCTGCCCTCATTGCGCTTTCAGCTCCAAGTACGAGAGAAACTTGAAAGCGCACATAAACCATCGCCACACGGACGTTCAGTCTTAAGGATGTACGACACCGTTGTTCCAAAATTCTATAAACAATCGTTACTAATTTTTATATGGAAGCTCGACGGGAATCGCTGCGAGCTTAAAAAATGTCCAAACTCGTCTGAACACCAATTTCAGACACATATCTCGTCGAATAGTCTTGAAAGCATCGTCTACATAATTCGCGTTTCGTTGCTTCGCCGCAATATTGGGCAAAGCTCTGGAAAAAGCTCGGGAAAACCTGCGAAATCGACGATGTTCGAGCAGCCGGATAGCAAGAATATTCGTTAATTCGTAGGTTTCGAAAATTGAAGTGAAAAAGCCACGATCGATTACGGTAAGAAAATTAAGGTACATTTTTCAACAAATTGGTCAAAACATTTTCCTTGCTAAATTCTTACTCGCGCGACTGACGTGTATTCCAGGTAAATTTTATCAAACAACTTCGAATATTGCATCTTGAGGGAGCTTTCTCCTGTAATCTGTCTCAGATTCGGTTCGATTCTTCTTAGGAACCAAGCAACGAAGTATTCCCGGAAATCGCCACGAATTTTCCACAAAACTTGCTTTTCACTGTGCTTTTTATTTCACACCTGCGTAACATTTTTGTTTATAAAAACGAATGATGCTGTTAGAAGATAAAAATACTGGCAAAACATTCTTCTGTTGTTATGCACTTCTGTTAATTTGTTGTTTGATGAGGTGCGAAAAATCCTGGCGATGTCGTGATCACGGTAAAAGAGTTTGATATAACTGAAGATGTATTCAAGATGGTTTAATGAAATTTACATGGGCTACGCGATATAAAATATCTGAGAACATTGCGATGGAAGAAAAATTTTCGGCGTAAAATATACCTTATTTTTCCTGCCTGTAGCTGGCTGAGCCACGAAATCACGTTTTTTCCGGATCGTGAGTCGATGTTTATTGCGATTCGATCGTGATTGTATTTCAATTTTTTCGGAATTTTCCACATTTGGTATTTATTTCGGAAGTTCATCTGAATTTTATCACTTCAAACTCGTACATCCTTAACGGGACCGAACGAAGGGATCAGTGCTATTCGCAACTTCATTTCGGGAACATCCCTCCTTTTTCCACCAAATGTAAACATTTGATCGACGTAAACGTCGCTGAATTTCCTCTTTCATGTGCAAAAACCTCCACGCAATTGCTCGACCGAAATTCGGCAGAGTTCGGGAAATTTGCCGCTGACAAGGAATTCCTTGTACGTCTTAGGTGTCGTACATATCTGAAAGCCAAAGCAATCGCTGCGTTAACGTTGCGCCTTTGAGGCAAAAACGTGACGATGCGATTTATTTTCATAACACGATATCAATTCAGAAATGTGATAAATTAAATTCGATCGAAGTGGCGCCACGTCACCGAATCGACGAGTGAATCGATGTAGATCACCGAAAGCAACGCCAAAAATTAGAATATCTAAACGAATCGTAAATTAATTCGTTACACACCTCGCGTCCCATATTCGATCTTACCACTCAACTTTCATTTGCAATATCCTCGCGTTCGTTGCTCTCTGGGACGCAATATAATCCGACAATAATCTCGAGTTGAATCTCATTTCCCAAACGATTCTATAGCTTCGTTAAATTATTTTTATACGAATCAAAAGGCGAATCAAAAAAAAAAAACAAAAAAAATAATGATAAATACTTTGCAGGTATAGTGAATCGTACCGTTTACACAAATCGCGTATATTTCTGAACCGAAGAACTAAGAGATTGAAAACGTCTTTATCCAAAGAGAAACGGTTGAAAATAAAAAAAAAACACGTGTTTTTTGCTCTCCTACGATACGATACAAGCGCGGCTGCCGCATTTGCAACGTCGTTTCAGAAAGTAGCAAGGTTTCACGTCGCTGAGTGTGAGAACGAGGGTATTTCTAATAGTTCATTGTTGGTTTATCGAACGTATTGTTCGACGTACCGACGAGGAAATCTAGTCGAGAAGTGGCCTAGTTCATCTTAGCCAAGTGCCGATGAAGAACTGTTATTATTGCGATTACTATTATATTCGTACTCTTATCTTAGGAATGCAAGATTGAAAGAAATCTCGAATCGATCTGATGTGCAAATACTATGAAACCTTTACACAGTTTTATGTACGATCCAGTACGTAACGTGCGATCGTTGCTCGCGCAATACGATTCGCGTGGCCAGACCCGAGCAATTTTCAATCGGTACGTTTGATAATAATTATCGTTAATTATTAGCAACGAGCCACGTGGGATGACTTTCTACGTCCAATTTCCGGGTACCAATCCAATGGTTCACGATCCGGTTGACAATCGACTCGGGTCGCAGGTCAGAGCAATTGATTTGGTTTGGATCAGAAGCTGTAGCTTTGGGTCACGTGCAATTGGATTCGCTCACAAAACGCGAGCTCGCGTAACGTTAAATTAGCCTGGACAAGTCGTAGGTTTTGGATCACATCCAATTGGTTCGAACCACAAGAGTTACAGCTTTCGTATCACGCGCGATTGGTTTGGATCTGAACCTTCAGCCTCGGGTCGGGATCAGTTGGATTGGTTCGCGAAACGCGAGGTTAGATCGCTCTCACTTGGGTCGGATCGCAAGTCATGGCCTCGCGTCGCGTTCGTAGAGTGCCGATCTCGTGGATCACACATGACTCTGTACTATCGCTAATCAATGTCTTTTCCAGGAATGTATTTCCACTCTCCTAATTCTACGCCATATTTGTCCCGCCATTTTGCATGCCGATGCTCTGTTTCGACGATACCGCAGACGCGAGTGACCGAATGTGACGTCCACTCTTACATCCAATATCCAATATCCAACCCAAAATGGAAGCTCCTCTCCGTTCCTCGACGCGTATCTTCAAAATACTTTCAAAATCGGAAACTCTCGATATTGCCTACAAGAATATCAGTCGGCTACCAGCTGCAAAAGTCTACACCGTAAAATTACGTCAAGTATATCGGACAACGAAGAAATCAAGTTTCACGTCTTCGTCCCATCCCCGCGCGTCGCATACACATTCTAAACTTCAAATCGCTACGATTAATCGGTGTTTTCGACTCGTACTCACAGAGCATCACCGTTGTCTCTATTTTTCGTCGTGAAAAAAAACCTTCCAGCATCGATCGCGACCTCGTCGCTACATTCTGCGAGGTTTTCTTCTATTTTCCCAACGAAAAACTGAGACTTTGCAAATGCACGGCATTTATGCGCGTGTCTAGTCAACGTATCGTGAAGTTATCTAGTTACGCTCGTAACTAAACTAACTAACCAACTAACTAACCAACTAACTAACTAACTAACTAACTAACTAACTAACTAACTAACTAAAGAAAAACCAAAATGTTACTCTTGCCATATTTTGCCAAATATCGTCGTTGATTTATATAACTCCGAGTATTCTAAGTTTTCTCGCAGCAGATAAATTTATCTATAATTATCTAGATTACGCATCCAACGAATCTATACTATTCTCCCTCGACTGTAAATTAAATGTACTCGTATGTCTCTAATATACATAGCTTCCTCTTCGTCCGCCCGACGCGGATGATAAAATCGACGGGAATTCGCATCTCGTTTTATCTTCGATTATATACGATAAGGATTATAAATTCTATATAACTATGATATAAACTTCGTGCCAAATATTATTCGTATGATAATTATACTCGTTTTTCGTCGCCGTATCTAGTGCCCTCGATTTGTTAATTAACGATTAAATTCAACCATCGAAGCTACGAACCCCAAATTGTCTTCGCTCTTCCAACGATGATCGATAGCAGCATCGACGAACGCTGGGAAAATAACAAGTACGAACGAAAAAGCGTATGAGTTACTCGTCTCATTCGGCGTTTTCAAATTTCTCTTCAAACTCCATGCGACGCAAACTCTTCCTACATTGGGAGACGGCGAACTCGAATACTATTATTATTATCGTCGTCGTCCTCGGCAACATCTTATGTCATCGTCTTCAATGATATTTGTCGTAATACGTAATAATCTGAAAACCGTTCTCGTTGATTGTTATCTTCGTTGCGCTATCTGCAGCAAGGTCTTCCATTTTCCAAAGCGATATCGCTGCAACGAGACTTGTTTTTTTTTCTTCCAATTTTCTCGCCTGTTTCCCAACTTTTCTCTCCTGTACACTGTCAAATGTCTAACGTCAACGCTATAATTACGAACGATCTCTCGTTCTGTATCTGTTATAACCATGAAGACTGAGTCAAGGAACAGGAAAACTAACATGACAAATATTAAAAGGAGAAACTCGGTAGTATTTTTTATGAAAATAAAGGAGTCACGTAGTATATCGTACGGCGATGTTTTGCTTCGAAAGTTTCGCCGGACATCTTCTTACTTTTTTTGATTTTATTTTACTTTCTTGCGCCAAACTTACGGATCAGCTGAACATACAGTAATACTCATATAAATCCGATTCTCGCGAATTGATCATTCTGCACTGGAAATTACGTTTATTTCTCGTTTTTTCAAATACTCACCGCGATCCTAATTGTATTCTTTGACTCTCATAGCCCAGTCGAACTTGCAGGTGAAAAATAATTGCTGCGATCGATGTGCGTCTATTTACAATTCGATTGAATTACCCGATCTTTTTTTTCAAGGTCATTTCTTAGAAGTGAGCATTAAAATGATCATTTCGTAGGAATCATCCCCAAAACAATAACGATAATCCTATACAGTGCAAAATAAGAAAAAACGCGTCTCGTATCGTTTAATTATCGATAGCAAAACCGAAAAAGAAGAAGAAGAGAAGAAGAAAAATGCGAAAAAAGTCTAATTAAAAGTCGTACGGTGATTATTCGAAGGTTAGTTTTAAGAAATACGATCTATTTTCAAATCATATATACATGCGTGCGCACACATATATAGTATATACACCTATGTATGCATCTGTATATGTATGGTCGATATAATTAGCTTTTAAGAGGAACGAGATAATAATTAGAGTATAAGATAATTGAGAAGAATTCTATTACACTTGTTCAATTTAATGTATGCCAAACACGCGCGTATTTACGCACATGGGTAACGAGGAGTGAGCAACAAACGAGTTGCGACGTATTATAGTTTTGCAATTACCTACTTGCAAAAGATTATATAAATATATATTTATATATATATATATATATACGTATAAATATATATGTATATATATTTACGCGCGTGTATATATACGTATGTATGCGTATGTACATATATATACACGCATGACGATGTACTGTAACTATTATGTTTTGAAAGCGGTCGATAAATGCCATTAAATAAACGATATTCATCATTCAACGCATCACGAACTTTATTTCTCGTTTGCGCTATTCGACAGATTTGTAAATTTGTCCGTTTCACCCAGTTCGTCGTTTCGATGCAATGACAATAAACTGACGAGAAAAATGAAGAATTTTCGAATCGCAAATATTCTAGCCGAGCATTTTATCGTTGTACGTAAAACATTGTGGCAATGTTCGAATGAATTTTAACCGGATTCGTTTTTTTTCTCTGAAATTTCAGAAACAAAATTCTGGCACACCGACGATTACGCATCCCCGATCCGAGCCTCCCGCGCAGCCGAGGAATCACCGCGGTTCGGGAAATTGAAATACATCTGTCGATGCGGGAAGCGTTATAAGATAAAGGGATCGTTGGACAGACACATGCGGCACGAGTGCGGTCAGAAGCCGAAAGTCCCGTGTCCTCTGTGCGGCAAGAAGTTCAAATACCGACACCACGTTAATCAACATTTGAAAAAGTATTGCCCGTTGAGTCGAATATAAACCGGTTTCAAATCGTATTGCAAACGAGCACGATAATCGATTGGTTTTGTCTCGATATACGTTCGATTTCGTCCCAAGATTATTCAACAACGATAATTGCTGTATATTTGAAAATTGTCGAATTGAATAAACAACACTTAGAGAGCAACGTCTCGAATGGCTAAAATTAATGCAAACGCATCGGAAGCATTTTACGCGGAATCTCGTACGCGATCGACCAATGAATTGCCAAAACTTGCTAACGCGTTTAATTTCTTGTTTTTCTGTTTTTTACAGCATATCACATTCGAAGGCAAGGTCAAGAGATGGCTATCTACGGGGTGCCATTGGCGGATGGGACGATCGTACCTGAACGAAGATTTCCCTGCGAGAAGTGCGGCAAGATTTACAAGTGGAAGGAATCACTTTTCAAACACGTTCGCGTGGAGTGCGGCCAGCCGCGAAAATTCGCATGCGAAATATGCGGGAATCGGTTCATGCACAAGCATCATCTCGCGAAGCATCTCACGTCGATTCACCAGCTACCAGCGCTGAACGGCACCGATATCATTATTTTCAAATGATTCCCATCGCGTATCTCTCGATGTATCGTCTCTTATTATTAGCCCACCATACGGAGAAAATTGAATAAAGGAACAAAAAAAAATTTTAATCAACATTAACGCCGAGTTGTCCCGCTCGTTTTCATCGTTGGCATGCCATTTGACCGGCCGATTCATCGGCTAGACGCGAACGATCCGATCGCTGCGCCCGAAACAAATAGCACGAGAATTCGGTTTCGTTTGACCAGAGATCAGACTCGACTCGGTCGAACGTATTCGACATGCGATTAAAAAAAACAAAAAAACGACGACTGTTGTTCGTCATTGTGTAAACTCGGCTGCGCAAGCCTCGTCCAATTATCGTCCGGACCTTCGCTCCAAACGTCGGGAATGAAAAATTCTAACGAATTGTTTTTATTTGCAGACCGATGGAATCGACTCTTCGGTGTTCAAAAGCCATTCGTTTGCGTTAATTGCGGAAAGCAGTACTTTAGACGGGATTCGTTGTACAAACACATCAAGTACGAGTGTGGGATGGAACCAAAGTTTGCATGTGGGTTGTGCGGTAGGAGATTCAAGCACAAACATCACCTTACCTATCACTTGACCTACACGCATAGATCGAACAATTGAAACGCTCTCTATCATCTCATACTTTTCATATTGCCACTCGATTTCGCATCGGTCGAACGGCTGCTGCATCTATCACGTGCCGGGTATTTACAGCTAACAACAAATCGCGGCTTTCTGTTGGATTGTACGCAAGCATAATATGTACCCATACATGCATACGTAGACGAATATATATTATATGATTACACCTGGTGCTAATAAACAAGTTTCATGCTACGAGTATTCCGCACATTTTTATCCGCTCGTGTCCCATATGTTTGGAAAACTGTGGATCCCTTGCTCATTTATTTGCTTGCCTGTTTCAGAAACGTCGGGTCTGCTCGTTGGGAATTCTCGTACGATTTGTACAGATCTGTATAATTTGTCATCACGATTCTATTTTTCGTTTGTAATTAGTCGCGCGCTCATTTGTACGAACGTTTTCGGTCAAATACAGCGACCGAGTATCGTATTTGGGATCATTGTTTATTCGAGAAAATGGCTACAACTTCGCACCTGAATAACTCAGTAACGAGAAAAAAACTCACCGTGTTATTAAAAAATGAATCTCGAGAGGTAGGATCAATATTATATGATACGAGTTTTAAAAAATATTTCCGCAATTGTGATTTGTTATCGGAATTCACTGGAAAACACCTATCTTTCCTACGTTCTGTGGTTAAATTCGAATTGGGGAGCTACAGTAATTCGAAAATTGGTCAGAACTTGCGATTTACCAATATATATTGGAAATATTTATACTAAACTACTTGTCGTTAATTGCAGATGGCGCTAACGACGCCCGACTAATTACAAATCACGGATAGAAGTGGTATTTGGAGATTCCTCATTGTTCGCTGTAAATGTCACTGTTAATCGATTTGACTTCCGGCTCTGTTTCCACACGCGAGCAACAAATTCTTTCGTACCTTATCAGATTATCGAAATAACGATTCTCTTCACTTTTACATTTCAGCTCTTGTTGAGTCACAGAAGCGTAGCCAAAAGAATGACGAGCAATTTTGCCGAAGACCGTTCGCCTGTCATAAGTGCGGCAAGACCTACACGTGGAAGGTGTCATTGAATCGTCATTTGCGCGAAGAATGCGGCAAACTTCCACAGAATGAATGTATTTATTGTGGTAAACAATTCAAGCAACGAAGTAGCTTCCAACGACATAGCCTAACCATTCACGGAATTCACGCTCCCATGAGATAATACCGCAACGATGCAGCAACATTGTGTATATATGTATATGACCGGTGCAAGGTCAATCTGTTCTTTATCGAATCTCTACGAAATTTTGTACACACCAAAGTTATTCCTTCGGAACATTTCCCTCTGTGCTGGAATCGAGGAGCATGCGAAGCCCGTTGCATGCACGATCCATCCGGTTACTCCTGCGTCTTCGTTTTCGAACACTCGACGTGATCCGGCATGTCGTCCAATCTCCGTATTCCATTTTTCCCCTCAAACGAACAACATACTCCCCTCTTCCTTGACATCTCTGCTCCACCGTTGAAAAATATCATCGTGGCGAACGAAGTTCGAATAAAGAAAGGAAAACAAGAGTATCAATTGCTTATCCCATTCTCTACTTCTCATGTGCTGTGAAGACGTACAATCAAGAATCAATTCCTCGGCGAAGAGTATCAAATGCGGGTACATCGTGACCGTTGGTCATGGAACTTAAAAACGAACTTGACGAAGACCTACATCCAATTCACTGCAACCAATTTTATGAAGAAGAAAAAATGGGACGATGATTTGTGCCTTTTTTCGCAACTATGAGATAAAAGTGCCACGTGGCGCGTTTGCCCAGCACGGCGTTACGCCTCTTTCAGGATGTGGCTCGGGAAGATCTGGAGAACTTGCCTGTGACTTCTCCCGAGAGAACAGAGGATGAAGATAACACTGCTGTACAGGTAAATCCACATCGCGCGTGGTCCAAACGACTTGTGTCTATACGTGGAAGTCTTTCGAATGCGAGCTTTGACATTAATCGTCGCCAGCTACTCTTCTAAGTTACAGATACTCGTTGCTACGCGGGACTCGGTGTTCTGAACGATGACCAGCCACGCCAGCGAGCCACAAGAACTCTGATGAAACATAAAAGGTATACGTTTGTTGGGCCATAGATTTGTGCAGTTTGGAGCAATACGAAGTACTTGCCTATTATTCCATGAATTTGCTGAATACCTATTGCCATTCGCATCCTAATCTTAGCATCTTAGTGTTTGACCCGAGTGTATGCCTCACGAGTGAACAACAAATCTGTAATCATTATCGTGTGTTGTAGTCGCGACGACCAGTTTCCAGGTATGAGGTCTAGTCGTCTCAGCGAAGTAACCCCACCGTCGATTTGTTCCATTGTTCGTAATTGTAAAGACATTCGTTTCGCGTTCGTGTAAGAACATTAATACATGATTTACTTCAATTTCCAGGATTCCATCAGGGATTTAAACATCTTCTGTTCAAGCCATGGAGACCCAAGAAACCATATCCTTGCAGCAACTGCACCAAATCCTATCTAAACAATCGAAGCTTAAGCCGCCACTTGCGGGACGAGTGCGGGAAGGAACCGCAGTATATATGTCAGATTTGTCAGAAGGGCTTCAAACAAAGAGGAAACTTTCGACGTCACATTGCAAATATCCACGGATATCGCAAGTAAATTTAAACGCGTACTCGCATGGTAACCCCTTCAACCCGAACTCGTCGATTTTAATGATCTTCTGAAACTAATCGGAAAAAGCTCTTTGTGGTAATCCAAAACTACTAGACATTGTTACGACCAAGGGGGTTGCAACCCCTATTTTTTATATTGAAAAAAACACTTTTTCGCAATTATTTTCTATGTAAAAATTCTATTTTCAATTTGAATAATGAAATATCCTATTGCGAATTGTTATAAAGTGGGCAAGATGTATCTTCTTTGTTATAAATCCTAAAGATACTTGAACAGTTAATTAGTAAATCTTCGATCGCTTTGATCTACTAAGCTGCTGTTTGATATTTTGATTCAAAAAACGTATTTAAAATCAGTATAAATGTTTAAATAGTCAATCTAAGGATCTGATTCATCTATTTTAAGGGGTTGTCATGATTCCTTTCTTATATTATGTATTCGATACTGAAAACATTAATATTTTTATTGTTGTTGTTATTATTATTTTCAGTATTATTCCCTATTATGGAAAGATATCTATTAAGAATAAAACGATCTAAATTTGCGAAAAATAAAGTACCAATAGATTTTGGGTCGACATCTGTTCTTCATTTACATTTATAATTTGTAAATGAAAAATAATCACTGTTAAAATAATCGAATATCTTATATTCGAAATCAGTTGTCACAGTGCAATGATATTATCATAAGGTGGATTACCTTGCGACGAAATAAACTATGAACAATAAGTGAAACTTTTAACTAATCAAACCGTTTATTCATCTGATAAGTGATCGCGATAGGCGTTATATACAGTATATACATCAATTTTATACGAAGCCTGACATGATTGACAGTGGATTACCTCGCGTCGAGATAAACTATGAACAATAAGTGGGACTTTTAATTAATCGCACAATTCATTCGTCCGATAAGTTATCGCGATAATTACACCATTTATTCATCCGGTAACTTATCGGCCGGGGATTCGTGTTCAGGAATAAAAGTAATCTTTCGAAAGCATTGAATCAGTTTGTTTGTTTGGTCGGACAAATTCACGGGCCAAAACTAGTCGAGGATGCGATACTGCGTCATTTTCCTGATGATTGGTTCGAAGTGTTTATTATAAATCTATTGGCAATTTATTTTTTGCAAATTTAAATCATTCTATTCCTAATAGATATTTTTAATTTACGTCGATCTATAATAGGGAAGAATAATACTGACAACTATAATAATATTAGAAATGATGATAATAATTATAAAAATAAAAATATTAATATTTTTAATATCGTATACAGAATATGAGAAACGAGTTTCATCTTAAAATAGATGAATCGGATCCCTAAATTGACTGTTAATACATTTATAGTGATTTTAAATACATTTTTTGAATAAAAATATTAAACTGCAGTTTAGTAGGTCAACACGATTGAAGACTTACCAACCAACTGTTCAAGTACCCTTATGATTTGTGAAAAAGAAGATACATCTTGCCCATTTTATATCAATTAGAAATAATTGAATAGAATTTTTAAATAACGGAATAATAATTTTGCCAGTTTGAGTATTTGATTTTAAACACGAAAATATTTTATTTGTTATTTTTCAAGTTAAAACTGGAATTTTTGCATGGAAAATATTTGCGAAAAATGTGAGTTTTACGATGTAAAAAACAGGGGTTGCCAGCCTCATGGTCGAAACCATGTCTAGTAGCTCCGAAAAACTATCGAAAACAGATTTTTTAGGAGTGAGCTTTGAGGGTGGATTTCACCCCCTGAACGTGCTTGTCAGCACTTGTAGAAAAACACGCGTCTCTTATTTTATGATGCTTTGCGACTCATATAGAGATGATTTAAAATCGGAGAGTTTGGGTCGCGGAATTTTCTGGTCAGTAGTTCCAGCCAGCGAGAGCATAGCTGATTATTTTATAATAATCGAGTGCTATTTATTGAACTATGATAAATTGTCGACCACGCCGAAAGAGTTTCTGTACATAAGGAGTGTCGCATAAATAAACGTAGTTTTACCGGAGAAACTCTCAGTTATCAGGCGTAAATTCAACTCGCAATGTTTATTCTTGTTTCCTCGATTCCCTAACATTCTGCGTTCGCGGATTATATACTTGTTACAGTCGTGAAGCCACGAGCTGATTCCACAACGATTCACTTGTATCGTGCGTCATCCACGAGTAAATCGAGTAACGCGAAGCGTGGCAGTATCAACCTGTATCATTATTCTAAATTAGCACCACATCGCGAACGTCACCGATGTTATTCGTGTTGATGTTCGACTGCCAAGGCAGCTACGGCGTAAAAAATCCGTCATTGCGTGCAGTGTAAAAATGTTTGTGTAAAATATTTCGACATTCCAGTGCGTTGGTTCAACACAATCGTTAGTGTTGTTTTCACAGTCCATTTTTCAACACACAAAAATGTTATTTGATACCAAAGTAACACTCTGTAAATGTTACTCTAGCATTGTTCGTGTTACTTTAACACTGAGCCGCGTAACTGTATCACTGCACACGAAGTGTGTTGAAATAACACTAATTTTGTGTAAAAAAAGTCGTTGACACAAACTTTTGTGCTAAATTTGACGGACATTTTTGAAACTGTGCAGCTGATGAGTTCTCTTGCGACTTTGCTGAACGAATTGACGGTAGAAATTAATGTTTGATGCCATTGTTCCAGATATGGAACGGGGATCTTTCATTCGTGTGCCTGTCTATATTCTTGGGGATTCGCTTAATCTCCAAAATAGTGACTCGATCACGTGGTTTGGAGGAAAGTTGCAGGTTCTACACTGACATAAGCGTGGCTGCATCAGTGATTGGGCGAGATAGGAATATTACGAAGCCTCGTTGAGGATGTCATCTGGTATCATTTCACTAACGTATCTTTGGTGTTTTCAGGTCAGCATGGTGAAACTGATCCCCTGAATTTCCGCACGATGTATCGGTGCAACAGCTGTGGAAAATTGTACTCCTGGAAATCGTCGTACCACAGACATCGTCGCGAGCAGTGCGGCAAGCAATCCTTGGCCAAGTGCAAGAAATGTGGAAAACAATTCAGATGGCGGGACTCGTTGACGAAACACCTGAAACTTCACTGCGGCGTCGAACCCAAGTACTCCTGTTCCACGTGTGGACACAAATTTACAAACCAACGACTCTTCCGCTGGCACGTTCGACGAAGTCACACTTCCATCGAGGTCCAACCACACAAATCCACATCTTTGGTACCCAACGATAACTGCAAGACTGGCGTTGTCTTCAACGATCTTCTCTGAAGTTATGCTGAAATCGCAGAACAATCACCTTTCGACAATCACAAAAAAGCTGTTGCCACCCAAACTTTCGTTGTCCATGAACAACACGAAAATATTTGTATTCCTCATTTTCTACCGCAACATGGAACCTAACGTTTTTTTCCATACTTTGTTTGTTTTAATTTTCAGTAACTTTTCTCAAAATTGGAGAACGTAGAAAAATGATATTGCTATAAAGGTTTCGTTTCGTCGAATTCTAGAAGAATACGCCGATTATTTATTAATCAACGCGCTGCATTTATTGTACTTGTTGATTCTCTTAGGAAAGTGTTGTCGAAACTTTGTATAACCATCAGTTGTGCTCTGCGTATTCCTCCGCGAGACCACAACATTTTTCTCACATCATATTTTTTACGACTGGATTATTCAGATTTTTTTGGGGTAGTTTCTCGAAGCTTGTCTATTTTTCCCCACTTTCAGTCGAACTTTGTAGTCCGACTGATACTCGCTGAAGAATTATTAAACGTTTCTTGACATATTGATATGTTGGCAAAAAAAAAAAATGATTGCTAATTTTCGAGAAATTTGTACGATTGTGTTGCTTGTAGCGTGTATCGAATAAAATATTGAGCCAATGACGAACGAGAGGTAAAGTTGAAACGTAACCTGACTACGCAATTGTTACGTCGACGCGTTTCGATAACAAGAAGAAGAATGAGGTGCGGCGAGATTGTGGAGAACGTTAACGCTATGAGACCTGCGAAATTCGAGGTATACAATTATTGCAATAAAACTTTTCGTAATCATTCGCCCTATCCTGAACGTCGTCGCGGGGATGCTTTGCAGGAAACTGCGCGGGGTGGCTACGAGCTCTAATAATATTTTCCTATTGTTGTTCCAGATATTAAAAGAGATCGGAACCGCGTGAATTACGACACGCCTTTTCGTTGTTATAAATGTGGCAAAGAATACACCTGGACAGATTCACTGACTCGTCACTTGCGCGAGGGTTGCGGAAAATTGCCGAAGTATCATTGTCGCCTCTGCGGAAGAAAATTCAAGCGGAAAGACTACCTTCAACGCCACGAAATCACCGTACACAAGTTCGAGTCGGAAATCTCTTAGCGACGAATGCGAGACAGCAAGAAACAATAGAAATTAATCTCGTCTGTACGAAATAAAATGCTGAACGTGATCCTTTCGATTTTTCTCGCTGATTAGTTGCCAGTTGTTTTTCTTCAATATTTTTCACAGGTGTTTACTTTGTTCAATGTTCACGCGAAGTTTCAAGCATCATCTTTGTTTCAGGGAATCGAGTCGCAGCTCCGAAGCTGTGCTCGGAGTGTACGAATAGAACGTTCTTCGTACGGATGTCAGCGAGAAAAGCTCTCCGCAGTCGATTGGAGAGCTTTTTTATTAGGAAATGTAACGTCGTGTTTTTTTTTGTCGTTTTTTTTGTTGCTATGGCGTTTCGTTGGCTTGTTCCTATTAGGTTTAGCTATTCCTTCACAATGCACACTGCAACACCCGTCACTGATTCCTGAGAATTTGGCGTTTATTGATCAGCTCATTGCAATGCGCGAGTACGCGTCAGGAAATGAAGTCTGATCGTTTCTAAAGTTGAAACGCTAAAACGCGAGTTGATCATCGGTCTATCGATACAGCGCTCCGTTCCTCAATAATCGATTGAATCGTTTTCAGGAAACATCGGGTCCGCCGACTACTACTACAAAAGATTTGGCAAACATTGTTGTCGCGTCTGCGGGAAGGAATATAAGTGGATGCAGTCGTTGACGAGGCACAGACGCGAGGAGTGCGGCAAAGAGCCGCAGCACTGTTGTCCAATTTGCAACATCAGGATACGCCACAAGTGGCTCTTGAAGAAACATATTCTTCAACTACATCCTTGGCTACTCGGCACCGAAAAATACTCCTGAACGCATCGAACGACTTCGCAACTTTGCCGATATTCCCCACTCGTCATATTCCCATAGAGCAGCCTGTCCGGCCCATTAATCACAACAAACTGTATGAAACGAATAAACCACCAAACCTAGTTATACCGTTATTCGTTGCCATTTTAGAGTTCAATTACTACGCAACGTTAGGTGTAACTCGCGACGATGATTGGTAACCCCAATATCTCGCGAGTCTCGACAAGCCTATCCTAGACAACACCTGCTGGATCCCCGAGTCACTAGAGACAGCTATTCCAGCTGATCAGTGATTGCATGAAGAATACTACCTGTCATACAAGTTGAAGCTCTTTCAGCTGGCAGATAATAGCAGAAAGAGGAAGGCCAATACTCGAGATGCGGACAAACTATTGATATTGGAAGTTACAAGTGTTTGCTGGCTGGTCGGTAACCACTTTCAGGACGAACGACTTAAGACAGCAGTGAAAGGCTGTGGTTCGAGTAGGAGTTGTAACTGTTGGCAGAAATTTAACGAGCTGTCTTAGTAAAGTGCTAGAGTAACTAGTCGTGTAAGTAGCAAGTAGGATATAAATGCGCATCGTTGTAGTCTAGTCTACGTTTGAGGTAGAGAGACGGTGTTAGGTGCTGAAATATGTAACGACGAACGCGATACCAGTGGAGGGTGTTCGAATTGGTTTGGTGGAGTTTGGTAGGAAAAGTGACGATTTGATGGGGGGGTCATTAGTTACGTCGACGAGGAACCTCGCGCGTGTCACGTTGTCGAGTATGCGACCTGGGGGCGGGGAGTCGATGTCAGGTGCTCGGTAATCCGAGTTTGCCGCTGGAATGCTTGGAATAACACGATGTTTATATTTTCAGGGCACTACAAGTCAGATTACTACAAAAAGTACCGAGGGAAACACTCGTGCAACGCTTGTGGTAAGGAGTACAAGTGGAAGCCATCTCTGACGAGACATCAGCGCGAGGAGTGCGGTGGCAAGCTACCCCAGTTCGCTTGCCCGGTGTGCCGCGTCAAGGTCAGACGCAAGGGTCAATTGCGACAGCATCTGGCTATACACGGCTATACCTAAGACGGGCCGAACTCCTCTCGTTATAATTCTAATGACAAATGTGTAACACGGAACTGGATTAAATTTCTGAATCATTCAACGTTTCTGACATTATCCTCTCCAGTTACGATCCCGCTCTCGCGATGAAATCCTCTGCCCGGATGCGATTCGTCGACTGTGAAATGCGCGTGTCGCGAAAACCGGGTAATCGAGAAAGCTGCGTGCTTGCAGCGTTGTCGATGTTTCCTAATAATTCGGAACCCTCGAGGCTGTACGGTCCAGCGAGTAAGCTTCCAGCAAGGGAAGACAAACGAATCGTCGTTAAGCTTTACCGCTATGTACAAAATTGTGACTCGTTCCTTGCGGAGGAGGGGTTACTATGCCAAAAAAATCACGACTCTCGTCCACAAGTAGCCAGAGAATCGTAGAGTAGATTTGTTCCGATGAACGAGAGGCTCCCCGAAGACTCTTTGCAACGCGACTGAACATTAACAAAATTGTTCGTGAAACTGTCGTTACCAAGAGCTTTTTATGCGATGTTCGTTTTACGCAACGCAGTCATTCGACATTTTTTAATCGATCGTTGTTTTTCTTTGCAGGTGCGATGCTCGCGAGCATTCATCCGTGCCGAGTATGCGGAAAACCATACAGGAACAAATTTTCGATGTACAATCATCTGAGATTGTGCGGCAAGGAACCAAAGTTTCCGTGTCACCTGTGCGGGAAGAAGTTCAAATACAAACATAGGCTACAGTCCCACTTAACATCCAACTTCCATGCTTTTTGACAATAACAAAATTGTACTGGCTGTTCGGGATTTGGGAACTTGAATGTATGTCCGTTGACAGATAGACGGGAACAAAAATGACGGATCACATTTATGATGAAGAATATCATTGTTATTACGAAATTATTAATCGATCGTTAATATTATTACCACCAAGACTATCGCACCAGCCCTATTGTCATCCTCGTTGTCGCGATCATTCCAATGATCATTACTCTGCAATAACGAAGCAAATATTGTTTATTCCAAATAAATTTACGTATTCTAAGACTTAATTTACTCGAAACACGATTAACCTGCGATGATATCTCGATTGCTAAACCATTTTTTTGTCTCTTACAGCAATACTGGCCCTGCCGACCTTCCCGTGTCGCATTTGCGGAAGATTATTCGCCAACAAGAAAACCATGTGGAATCATTCCAGGCATTGCGGTCGCGAGCCCCAGTTCCATTGCATTATATGCGAGAAAAAGTTCAAGCAGAAGCATCACTTGCACAAACATCTGAAAACGGTTCACAAAGAGACCCTCATTATCCCCACGATCGAACCCAGCGTTAGCCTTTGGTGCGGAATGTGAGTCAGAGCATCGCGAGATCACGCTGACTCGTCGCTGCGATTGAAATAATGGTTTACGATTAAGTAGATTAAGTGCCCAGTTCCATCCTCGTTCGATGAATCGGGCGACGTGGTTTTCTGCGCTCGCGTCTGATAAGCATCGACGATTACAATATCAACGAACCGTCAACCACGTCCCTCTTCCCATCAACAAGTAGAACCAGTACCTTTACATTGCGATCCAACGAAGCAAAGAAATATTTTGTTCCAATTTTTGGACAATCTCATTGAAATTAAACGTTTTCTACTCCTTAGCAAATCGCGTTTTCATACCATAAGCGTCGTTTGTATGTCAAATTCGATCTAATTTCCCGATATTGCTATTGCATTCTATCACGAGATCTATTATTTTTATTATGATTATTATTTTTATTATTATTACTATGATTATTATTAATATTATTATTATTGATATTGCTACTATTATTATATTGTATTCAAAGTAAATATATGGGTTTTGTTATTTCAACGGTGCTCACAGCGATGAAAGTATATTTCATTCCGCTGTCCGCATTCGTTTTTAGTAGACACAGAGAATTTACCAGTCAGCGTTGAGTCACGATCACGGCTTGATAATCCGCTGGGCTCCTCGAAGTATTTCGAGATGAGTTATCAATATTTGAAATACCATTCGCAAGCGCTTGCGTATACCGCGAGGTGCGCGAACCGATCCGAACTTGCGGCGGCTGCGCTTGGGTCAGTCTCTCCGCGGGACACGCGACCGAGCACAGAGCACCTGTGACGTCACAGAACCGACTCGGACAACTCCGCGCGAGGCCCGAGCAGTCCGCACCGATTCGCGCGCGGCCCGACCAGTCCGGACCGATTCGCGCGCGACTCTACCGCTGATGCTCAACAACACCGTTCACTTCGCGGCGTACCGATGATAACGCAATGTAATGGCGAGATAACTGATTGTAAATTTGTCAACAACGAGGAGTAACTTCGACGTTTACTCGTGACGCTCTTCAATGCAACGACGTTCTCTTATAATCGATATTTTTCTTACAAATTGTTCACGAAACTATTTTTGTTCCCCTTCGAATCGACGCGCGATTCCAACAGTTTTGAAATGTATGAAATTCGACCAGACATAAAATTAGACTGTACGTATTTTTTTTCTTGTTCTCGCGGGAAAAACTGTTCTGACAAGTTTGCCGTAGCATCAAAGCATCAAAGACCGTGCATCCGATTTCGATGGGACAAATTTGAGCGAAGAGTCAGCTTCACATTTTTATACTGTATCACGGTCGAATGTGTAATTATTTTTATGCGCTAAGAAAATTGTTGTAACCGTTGGATCCGGGCATGAAATATACTCGAGGCCCTGATCTTCGGTACTCGATAGCAAAGAAATTGGAGATTCGTTTAAATTTGGAATAATGAACGTCGGGGAAAAGTGAATTCCCGAAACTCGACGTTTTTCATTAGAAACAAAGAAATACATATTCGTTATTTTATAAGGATCAGGAAAAAACTTCAAGTTTATGCAAATAAAAGAACGGATTCCGCAATCTACAACGTCATGGTCCATTATTTTACTCTTTTCTCGACATCTTGTTCCTTAGTCGTACGACTCATGCTTATTCTATACCTCGTTTCTTCTATGTTCATTCCTGTTGTAACACCACTCAGCGATTATTAACGAGTACATTTATCTTCCGAGCTAACTCTAACGCCGATTCGTTTCCCTACTCGTGATTTTCTCGCCTGCCCATCGTTTTTCGCAGTAGCGGAGCAAACAACCATGAAAAAGCACGGAAATCCATCGGGCGAAGGGGTACGATGGTTGGTTTGCGTATCAGCAAACAACCGCGAGTTCTTCGCCTCGAGCTTTCCGGGATCGAAGGAGAACCACCGATCTCCCGATGTCTCTGTATGAAAACGAGTCGTATAACACGATATTGGCGATATCAGCTGCACTCGTGTCGATGATACTCGGAGCAGAGTTCGATGTAGCCGCTAAAATTAGATTATTTCGCGAGGCAACAATCGGCTGCCTGCCGACGGATAAATGTTAATGTTGTAGATAATCGTAACGTGTTTTTGTTTTTCCAGATCACATCCGACCGTCCGACTACAGATTTGCATGCAATAATTGCGGGAGAAGTTATCTGAGACAACACACGTTGCGAAAACATCTGAAGCTCGAGTGCGGAAAAGAACCACAATTCGTGTGCCCGCTCTGTGGAAAACAGTTCAAACATAAGCATAGGCTCAAGTCGCACCTAGTATCGTACAAACATGTAACGCGTGCGAGTTGATCCTTACCGATTCCGATCACATACATAAATATTTTCAAATAAATCACCGAACACAAACGAACCCTTGTACATCGCCAGTCCCGTTTGCGGCATGTGTGAGAAAATGCGCTACACTGTTTTAACGAACCTGTTGAATTTCCTCGTATGCCCTACATTCGATGCGATAAACAAATTGCTGTCTCTTTTCTAGCATTCCTACAAAAGACATGGATATGCGGACGCTGCGGGAAGCAATACTCGTGGAAGTGCTCGCTCCAGTATCATGTTCGCGTCGAATGCGGAAGGGAACCAAACTTCGTATGTCCGATGTGCGGCAGGAAATTTAAACACAAGCATCGATGGCAATCCCATGCTAAATCCATACACAACATAGACCTGTAAACTTTCTTGTACCGTCTACTCTCTTCTTCTCTGATCCGCTGCACCCAAAAATTATTCGCCCTTGACGATTTTCAACCATGAATTTCTAACTCGCCTCACAAATTACAAAAAGTCAAGTACCCACCTTGTCTGGCCAGTCCGAGCCACAGAGTTGTGAATTTTGTCGAGCTTTTTTTCCATCCGTCAAAAATGTGCAGAGCCTTATGCAAATGTTCGGTTATTTTTCTACCAGCATCGTAGGCGATTTATTATTTCAAACCACCAGCGACGTTCAATCAATTTATACGAGTGTTGGTGGTAAAAAAAATATTGCATCTTAATCTTGGTTCCTTCGGTACACAAATTTGCTAAGAACGATCATTGCGTTTGTAATAAGAAAAAATTTACGTCGAGTAAAATAAGACCTGTTAGATAAAACACTCGGACGATTATTTTTCGATGCGAAAGCTTTTGGAAAAAGCTGGATAAAATTGGCGACCCATCAACCGTGATGCAGCACTGTTTTCTTGATTAAATTAGGGGTGTGCCAGAATTCGAATCGAATAATTCGAACTATTCGAATAATATCAACTTTTCGAATAGTTCACCTTATTCAAATTTGTGCAAATAACTAATTTTGTGTTATACAACGATTTATTTTTTTTAATCACAAATTTCGATGAACATCAATAAAACGAAGTTTCTTTACAAAATTCCTTTTCTAAAAAGAGTCCTCAATCGTTAATAAGTAAAAAATAATGTAACTTATTTAACTTTACAGCAAGTCTACTGAAATTTAGATTCAGTATAAAAAATGTAATTTAAACAACCAAAAAATTCCAAGTTACTGTGAATCATTACAAATAACTACAAAGATAATAGATTGCAATTTACTAAATAATTAAAAACAACACTTTCCCCAGTAAAAACAGAAACGGTTTCCCACTTTCTTTTTTACGTAAAAATTCGAAATAAAATTGACCTAATACGATTAATATTTAAAGCACAAAATTGCTTTTTCAGAGGAGACTTTATTATTCTACAAATATTAACATTTCTTAAATAATTCGAAACGTTCGAATTATTCGATTTGAAATTCGAATCGAATTATTAGATTCGATTCGTCAGGAATAATTCGGTAATTCCAATGATCGCCCGCCCCTAGATTATGTCGTTACAATATCGAGTCGATAACCATGGAGTTGATAGGCTTGTTAATAGTCTGATAAAATTGTACTATTTTTAATCTCGTGAAATCGTCAGTTTTCCACTTTCGATTTAATAGGATGTTAATGCGGATTGACTACCGGTGTAAACGATCGAAGGGCAGCTACTTTAATCGAATAGTATGATTATTCAAGAAATACGACTATCAATTTATTGATTCAGCTGTGATTTGCACCGACAGCGTCGATGCCTGAATTGGAGAAAGTAAAGAGAAATATTTCGAACAAATTTCGAATTGTATTGATCACCGATTCTCCTTGCAAATACATATAAATCCTCTCAAAATGATCGGCTGCGATGAGCCGATTTTGAAATCTGTAAATTCCTGTATTATTATATTCCTGGTGGGAGATCCCAAGAAACACAGGACACGATTTCGCGTCGACTACGATTATAGTTCCGATTTTATGATTTATTGGGTTTTTTAAGAACGTCGATGACAAAAAATGGCTGCAATTCGAATCCCATCCTACGAATTTCCCGAATCTAGCGACACCATTTCGTAAACGTTTTTGTCCGTACGTTGTGATTTTCGAAAGAAAAAATAATGCAATGACGAGAATTGAAAATGCTAATCGTTGAATATATTTATTTTCTAGAAAAGAAGATGTGGATATGCTTTCGATGCGGAAAGCACTACCTCTGGAGAGATTCCCTGAAAAAACATATACGCGTTGAATGTGGAAAGGATCCAACTTTCGAATGTCCGATCTGCGGGAGAAAATTTAAGCACAAACATCGTTGGCAATCGCACATCCGATTGATTCATCAATTGAGTTTGTAGTGGATTCGTACGGTTGTATTACAATTTCAAGAAACACCATGACAACGTTCGTCTGCGAACGCACGCGACCCCTCAATTTTTTTTTAATATTCGCTTCTTCAAAAATCTCTAATTATTCCTGATTCTCGGATTCGCTTACCATCGCAACGTGATCGCGTCGCTCTCCAATTCGATACGACGCAGACTACTCGAACCTAGAAATTTCCGAATAAAAACCTAATATCTAATTCTATTCCAGCAGTTTTCTCATGAAACTCGCCGTATCATCGGTGCCGAATACGAGATTACCGGAGACCTCACGTAAATAAACGCCCGTCACTTGATACTCCAAAAAAACCCAAAATTGTCACTGTATAAAAAACAAAATCTGGCACTTTCGTTTTTACTCGACGAAATAAATAGCAAAAAGCTGAAAACAGCGACAGAAATAATGACAAATACCAATAATAATGTACAGGTATGAAATAGATGAAATGTTATGAAAGTGTGAATAAATATCGAGAGAGAGAAAAAGTCTTTATTATTGATGTTCAGTCTTACAGACGAAGAATGCGAGCAGCAGCAATTTTAGGATCGAATTATTTGAGGACTTCGTGATCATTTCGACAGCAAATCGCACGTACAATCTTGATACCGGACGTCGTCTAATTTAATTTCGAACAAACCGGCGCGCGTAATAATACCAATACAGCGCAAGCTATATTGCGTACTTCGTAGCTACACTGAAGACGCTTTCGCAATTTGTGCAATATTTTCTCGTAGAAAAAAAAGTCAAGGTTCTGTTAATCGCGGAGCGTATAGGTTTTTTTATCTTGAAAGCATGGAATCGTGGAAGCAAACGGCACGCCTGGAGATTTATAAGAATTATTGTGATAGCAGAGTGCTGGAAAAATGTGTTTGGTATGGAATATTTGGAAGGTAGTTGACCTTCTACCAAGAAGGGCGCAACAATTTTGAACTTCTTACTAAACGAATGATTTTTCTCTGTTTTAGCATTCGACGACGCCCCGTATCTGCAAGACATCGATATAGACTTCAAGTTCGAAACGATCGAAATCAAACGGGACCTGTTGCACGTGGCGACGTGCTCGAATAACTCTACGAGCTACCAGCGACGCGTCAAGAAACCAAATAACGAAGAATTCGAATGCGGTCGTTGCGGGAAAACTTACAAAGCTTGGAGATCGCTGAGTCGTCATCAACGATTAGAGTGCGGCGTACTTCCCAGCGAGCTTTGCACTTTGTGCGGGAAGCGATTCAAGCACAGGTTCCGCCTGAACGATCACGTGAACAGCTGTCAAAAGAAAAAACTCAATCACTGCGACCCGACAACGAGTGTGATTTTTTCCTCTTCCGAGTAAATCTTCCGCGTTTCTCATCCAATCTTGTCCCATTTGGCTAAACGTGACGCCGCAGCTTGGAATATTTTTTTACTGCGATCTCGACATTTTTGAGAAAGAAGAAAAATGTGGGTGTGGGTCAATTTTTAGCGGAATGGAAGTGGAAAATTGTCCAAAAAGAATCTATTACTAGTCTTTGCCACTATGAAGCGAACTTTGTATACTACTAGAGTTATCTCAGCTACGAATTCAGGTGTCACGACGTAACTACCGGTAAACTGTAAGAAATGAGACAGAATATGCATTACTCGATAGGGATACATGATTAAATGGATCTCGCAACAAAACGCGTGTTCAACGCATAAGTACAGTGATTTATATTTGTATATATCTTTCGTAACTCGATGGCTTGTCTTTGCTTGTATCCCGTGTAGTCTGTAAGCTTGTTCGTAGTGTGATATAATTTGTACATATTTTAGTTCTGTCGACACTCGCTCCAAAATTTTTTGGTACATTTATAAACAAAATTGGTTTTGGTCGTTTCTAGCGTTTTCGCATTTAAACAACACGCACGAATGTAATTTTTCTTCCAAATTACAGCTTGACGTTTTGTGAATACAGCATCGAGGTTCGCGATCTTACGAGAACAACATTTACATTTAACTGTGAATTTAAACTTGGGATATTTAATAACTGTTTTTTGGTTTGTTTTCGAAGCATCGTGAAATTCTTGAAGAATTTGATCCTCTATTTTCGATTGTTGCCGAATGGTGTGAATTGAGAAAAGAATTCTATTTTGTCCGTGTTGTGTTAATGGAAAGACCGTGCAAAATCCGATTCGATGACTAATTCTGCGAGAGGAGTTGAATTTATTAGGAGAATTGACGAGGAAAAAGGCAGGGATGACTGATGTATCGATTTGATCGGTGGATTCAATCCAAATATGTTCCAACTGTGTTGTAGAATTTTTAACGACGTGATATATGTTCTAAGTCTTCGTGTTTAGTTGGAAGTGTAATAAATTGCCTACTGTACGTGGTATCAGTTTATTTTTGTCCATTATTAGAAATTGGTAAGATTACAACGAGGCGAATGATAAGTGGCGTCAAAGAAGGTATTGCAAAATATACGATATCATCTTCGCAGCATGACGATGCATTCGTTTGGCATAATCGGTTACTGGGAACTGTAATAGACAATTTGTTCGACTAAAACTGAATAATTTTTATTTATTCGCATATTTATTTCAGGCATCTCGGTCGACCAGATCCAGGATGTGGATTCTCCGGGGTTATGGGACGGTGCTCCGCCGTATTCGAATGACAGAAGAACGAGTCGAAGCTGGAAACGGAGTCGCGAACAATCCCCGACGCTGGAACAGAACTCCGAACACCAATTATCGTGCTACAAGTGCGACAAAAGCTTCACGAGATTTTGGAGCTTGAAACGGCATCAAATACGATGCGTGGATCGGACAGCCAAATTTCTATGTCCGTTCTGCTCTCGAGTCTTTTACAGGAACGATAATCTCCTCGGGCACATAAAGCGTCGTCACATGGCCACTGTATAGACAACTGTCAGCTTACGACTCGAAATAGCGGAATTTCTCGACTACACGTATCGGCTTTCATTAGTGTTCCAGCTCTTGGAAGTGTTAAAAACGCTTGTAACGATGTCAAAATGCACGAGTTTCTAAATAGAAAAATACCTCGAGCTTTCTTCACCCTGAGCCAGTGCAGAGTAGTCGAATCTCGCGAGCTTTTTTGGCTTTTTCCTACTACATTTCCAAACGTTCGAGTTTTATTATCACCACGGATGACCATTAATTTCCACGGTGTACGAGGATCCAAGTTCCCGATTCTACGCAAAATTTAGCACCAGAAAATAATCTCGAAGTATGCGAAAATGAAATTGGATCATCTCCCCACAAATAAATTGTCCAAATTCACAGAGGTAAAACTACAATTTATGCAAAATAATATCCGTTTGGAGGCAACGTGCATGTAAGTGCAGTTCGAATGTTATTCAAAAATTGCACGAATTTGTGGTTCGTGGTTTTGCGCTAATGTCTCGATCTATCGGAGTCTCTGAATCGGGTTCATTTTTCTTATCGAGCTTAACGCTCGTTCAACTCATTTGGTTCATCCAAAAACTTTGAAAAGCAGCAGAAAGTGGGTTTCGTTGGGCAAAATTGAATCTACTTAGCTCGGTGGAATATCGAGAAAACAGATATCCAGAGGAAGAACCTCCAGCTAATTGGATATCAAGAAAAATTGAAACCAAACGTAGTTGTGCCACCAAATAGAAGGGAACTATGTTAAAAAAATTGGAACTTCTACATCAACATCGATGATCCGAGTAAGTATGAAAAAAAAATTATTTCTCGTCAACGCGATAATTTTGCGAGTGTTTTCCGCAAAATTACAAGTACGTTTCGAAACGCTTACTAGAGAAACATTTCACAAATAATTTCTTGCTGGATTATCCGTTTCTACGTGTATATATATTGCTTTATAAATAAAAACATCGATATTTTTGTAGTCAAAATCATACTCGCGTATCAAACTGAGCCATTTAATAAAAAATTAACATTTGCAGCATCGACCACGACGTGAGCATTTTTTTTGTCGGTACCTTTTACGTGAAATAAACCACAAAGTGTACTTTAAGATGTATTCAACGATTCTCGAATAAAAAATGTCCACTGAGACGAAATTGTTAAATATGCTTTACTTTTCCTACCGTTGAGTGTATTTTTGCAGTATTACTCTTGAAATGTCACAAAAATTGTCTTCAAACTATTTGGCAGGATTTTTTTTACGTATTAGTAAAATTGTCGACGGTCAAAGTTGATTGTTCGAGAGTGAATCCGGATCCAGTGCTGAAAAGTTTTCCCAAATTCCCTGAAAATCGAAGGTGGAAAAATGAACTTCAGGAGAGACGAGGCCATCAGAAAGTCAATCGAATCACTTTCGGGCATTTGCAGCGCGCGAATCTATTTCAACCGTGCAGATGCGATGTAAATGGAATGAAAAGTTTGCCTCATTTTACCTCATTTACGAGTCTACATTCGAATTGGAACAATATCACAGTTAATATTTCACTCTTATTTCAGATCTAGATGCGGAACGAGGCTATTTTTTTTCGAGATCCTCGTATCCGATCGAGCAGATGGCTCGAAGTGCCGAAGTACCAACATCCCTCAACTACGAGGTGCCTTACGACGATACCAATCCGATGGACGCTGATCTTCAGCAAGACTTTGCGTGTAATCTGTGCGGAAAGTCTTACAAACGATACGACAGTCTAAAAAGACATCAACGCGTCGAGTGTGGTAATAAAGAGAAAAAACACGTCTGTTCGATATGCAACAGGAAATTCAGCTACAAATTTCTACTGGTCAAACATCTGCGGGCGTTGCACACGTGACCCTCGCTCGAGAAAATCTAACAACAACAACAACAACAACAACGCGATTCGTGCACAAAAACCATGTATAAAAAACGCGTTCGGAAATAAATGAATGCCAAATCAAAACACGGTTCATACGATTTTTTGGCCACGAATCCAGCCCAACTAAATCCGCGCATCCATCCACAAACTTTTGTACTTTCGAAATCACCAAATATAATTACAATCGCAGTGCTACCTGCCATTTTGACGTACATTTTTAACGTTATTTTAAATGTTACCAATAATTGCGTTTAAGTTAACTGTTGAAAATGCTACCTATTCAATACCAGCGCAGCGCAGCTGAAGGCCTTGTAGACGTGTATTACAAGTTCAATAGAAGAAATTTATAGGTTTTATATACCAATCTATTCAAAATTGTATACGAATATGTGTTATGTGGGTAGTAATCTAGTTGCTGTAATCGCTGTTACAAACAACTCCAGGTTATACTTTATCAGCATGGTGTATTGAGAAGTCTGATTGAATTATCGTCATAAAAATACTCGATCCAGTTTTTCCAATATGTATTTTTATGTATAATTCGATATATGCGACGCTATGCGATGAGATTATGTGTACCCATCGGCACATATCGTTGGAGGATACATACAGACGAAAATACAAAGCAAATAATTATCAAACGATAATTAGAAGTCATACGAATAGAATTTACCTACTCTGTAGCTCAGGAGTAAACGGATTAAACAATTCAACGCGCACTTAGCTGACCACTCGTCGCCCACTAGCCTCAAGACGCAATTCTTTAGTATGAAACACTTATCTTTCAGATGACTTTTCGTGAAGTCCATAAGACAACTTCGAATAGACATCTTCTAGTTGGCTACAATTTCGTCGTCGTGCCTAAAGAATGACTTATAAATACACACTTTTCGACGTCTTTAAGACATAGTGCTGCTGTCGGGGACCCTCTGCAATTTTGGGACCCTTTTCTGGAATTTTTGGAAAAACAGGATCGTTAGGAAATTGAATGAATTAAATCCGACTGACTCGTCACAGATGAAATCAGCATGTTTTGTGTTATTGTGTCAGTAACAAAGAGCAGTGTACCAGTTATCGTATCCCTATTAATATTCGTAGGTAACGTGAGTAGTGTAGCGAGATATAGTGTACCTCGTCGATCTTATTCCTTTTTTTTTTTTGCTATACTCGATGCATGTATTTTCATAACAGAGATGCGAGCATCGAAATGATTGAGGAGTAAAATACTGCCAATTTTCGAATTTTTACGCGCCAGATGGGAACATCAATCGTGCCTCGTTGGTAGTAAACTCGTTTTTCCGCGAATTCCCTGGAGGACCTTTGATAACACGCTTGAATATATTTTTTTCAGTTATTCACTCCCAATTCGTCGTGCCGCAAACTAACCACTGGATTCCGTCAGCGCTGATAGACCAGCAGAACATGCATGCGAACGTTTTCGGAGATATGATCATCAAGCCCCGTTACGTGTGCGCCGCGTGTGGGAAAGTTTATACGTGGATAGACAGCCTACGCCGCCACCAGAATTCCAATTGTGGCCATCAGGAAGGAAAATTCGCATGCAACTTTTGCACCAGGAAGTTTCATCGGCGATATCGCTTGCGCGACCACCTTAAGCTGGAGCACTTGTTACGCGAACCGATGGACGAAAATTGATCGATGTTTTTTCCCTCATCAACGTGTGTTCTTTTTTACATATCATTGATTAGGAATAATCAAATTTTTTTTGTCATCGTATAATAAATGGCGTAACGCATTTATTTTATCTGTCAAACCTGAAAATTATCCTTTCACGTCGATGCACCTTACGCTTCCGGCTCCCTCATCGAAAATAACCACAACGGTGATCTTACAGATTCTACGAGAAATCTGTGTCCGTATAAATACATGTATATCCGATGCAACGCTCCCAAATTTTCTTATCGATGTGACGATGATATTTTTTCCCGAATTTATGGAAAATTTCGAACGATTTCGAAATGGTAGAAAAAAATGAAAAAAAACCATCCGCAGCATTCGACGCCGCGTAATTAATCCAACGACTGCGAATCTTTTACGTGATTTTGTATTCTCAACTTTGGCCATTTTATGGCTGATTTGCCTGGACTTCTGTTTTTTTTTTGGGTGTGAGGAAATTTCGGCTGTTGAAATCTACGAAATAATAGAATACACTACAGTTGCCAGAAGTGAGCGAAGAGTACGCGAATGTATAGCGTAAAAGTGAGTAACGAAGGGTTTAACTGAAATATTAATCTCGTTTTTCAGGTTCCTTGTTCTTGGATCATACAGACTACGATTCTGGCTGGATGGTGGAACGTAAACCGCAGTCGCTGCTGGCGAACGACATCGAAAATATCACGATAACTGGCAAGAGAATTAATCAAAAAAGTTTGAAATCCTTGACGACCTTCACCATCGCTCCAACTTTCAAAGACGAATCTAACAGTCAATTGCAATACGTTTGCACGAATTGCGGAAAGAGATACAAATGGCACGACAGCCTCAAGAGACATCAAAGAGTAGACTGTGGCAATAAAGAAAAGAAATTCTCCTGCCACATTTGCGACAGGAAGTTTAAATATCGATACGAAATGCGCAATCATATTTCGGCGCACCACGGAACTTGAGATAAGAAATCGGAGGAAGTTGTTTTCCATAAATCATTATCGAAAACCGTATTTTTGAATAATAATCCGACGTGTTCGCTAAGTTTTCGCAGCTAAACGGTTTTTTAAGCAGAATTTCAATCGCCTCTAATCTCACCCCCGGCGACATATTTATACCCTTCTCATTTATTGGTCGCGTCTGGACTGAAGAATTCGTTTCTTGTCGAGCCTCGGAAAAAGTCGAATTTATTGAGTATTTTTTTCTACTGATATAATTTCTTTCTTCTGATATTGCGAAGAAAATTCTAGCTTTGATACCTGGGTGAATTGCTTGCTGAATTTCGATGGAAACGATGAGGAATAAAATTATTTAGTCACCTTTTGATTTTTAGAAACAGAACTTGAAAGTTTTGTTTGTTGTTTATAGTAATTCTATTATTTTAAGGGGTTTTAATGTTATCTATCTCCAATGGATTGGTTGGTTAGAGAGGGTATGATCAAGTCATGTTGTAAAAGGTGACTGGAATTAAAATTGGAAAAGAAACTGGATTGTTTGATCAAAATTGTTAGCATCAAAATTAGTCATTCCAAGAATCACTGTGCGTACTGGAAAGTTTGAATAGTAGATCGTGCCGTGAAGCTTCGATGCAGTAACGTCGATTGGGAATGAGTTGTACAGTGGTTTAGCGAATAGACTTTTTATAGTCCACCATGCATTCGTGCGGAGTGTGACAACGTGAAACCAGTCATGGGAACATTACCGAAATCAAATATTCCTACTTTAAGTGTGTGTCGATGTAGCATCGATCGAAATGGGATTGCGTGGGCTGTTGAATTCGGACTGCTTTTTCTGTAAGACACGCAGGCCAACTGCTGAGATGAATACGATGAGATGAATAACGATAAACTGATGCTTTGAGTGTATTCGATTGGGTCAACACTTATTTCAACGGTGTTGACTGGATCGAGGTCATATTGCAGAGTACAGTCGGTATCGCTGTCGTGATCACTCCTCAATCATTGTTCAAAGAATAAGTTATAAAAACAAATTAGAAATAAAATTTTTCTACTCCTCAAGGTCAACTGTAGTTCGACTTCACTTGGAGGACGCAAACATGTTTGCGAACTTCACAAAATAACGAAACATATTGTTCTGCGTGTGTATAACTCTGTTGTCGAACAACGAACTACGACGTGGAGGTATCGAGAGTCTTCGAGTCGACGAAGCTGATTTTTCATCTCGATCACCTGTGAGACGAGACGATTGAGTTAACTAGTATATTCGAGGCAATTTTTTGACAGTGCATTTGGTGAGAATGTAACCAATAGATAGCTGAAAAACTTGAAATATGAAGAGAGGAATCGATATCTCGAGGCTTGATACGTGCACAAAGATAGCGGTGTCCAAACAAATAGATTGATGGGTCTAATACTCAGTGATAATCTCTGGACGTAGGAAATTTGGATTAAATTAGGAATTATCATCAAGTATTAGCGGAGAGAAATTTTGGTATAACTGACTCTCGGCTACTATGAATCCGAACACGAATGATTTATGTAATATTAACACTATTGTACATTATTGTTTCTATAATCATTTATATTATTATTAATATAATTTACATTGGTATGGATAAATAAGTTAATGGGTAGTTTATGGACCAAGCCTTGTACTTTGGTTCACGATCTAACTGGACTGAATGTTAGCTACGTATCAGTAGAAACAAGCAGTACTGAAATTCTAGAAAGAGTTTTTGCTACCGAGACTGGACTCTTCGAATCAGTATAACTCTGGATCGATTGCTTACAAAGTGCAATAACTTATACGAATATATATCACAAAATTTATTGTGTTCATTTTCGAATATCTTCGCATGGGTAAAGTTGCACTGTTCAACCCGAATGTACTTCACTGAATTTCAAATGTAAACACAGTCGCTAGCAAACGATTTTCTGTAAAACATTTTGCTATTCAGATGTATTTGGAAACTAATTGGATTTAAATAGCATAATTTCAGAATACTGTCCTTGGTGTCAGACAAAATCTTGAAAAGATTGATTAATTCGAGTTTGGCAATAACAACGAAAGGACTCGAGGTGATTTTCTTTATTTAGCAATCTATTTATTGTTCTAACACATTCTTGTAATTTTTGGAATAAAAAATGGTACTTGGTACCAATTCAGCAATGATGCTTGCAAATAACACAAAATGTCCAGTAATCTTAGGTGTAAAAATGTATCCAAACACGATTGTGGATATACTGTTTGCCTGGCCTCACATTTCAACGAATTCCAGCGACTACGGACGATACAAGCAGAGTTAGTAATCGAACACGAATTAGCTTATACCCTGAACGATATCGGCAAAGCTGTTAGCGTTGCTCGGAATGTTCGATAAACATCTCGTGAGGCGTAACGTATCAGGAATGCTCTCGGTAGTAATAATATCGATACTAGTATTTTTCCACAATGAAAGAAACGTGACGATAAAGCAACGTTGCAGTATAACAATCAGGGAACAGCGTCGAATAACTGTAAACTTTTATCTACATTAAGCTTAGAACGTAGCGCATTTTTAAATATCTGAAGCTAACGTTACATTGTAAAATACATCTCAACACTATTTATATTAGCGAGTACTTTATTGCCTCTTTTCCTAGCTTGCGAAACGTGCAACATTCCTGCAATGCTAATCCAAAAACTATATCCCTTATCGATAAGGCGATCGTGATTCGGGGAAACGTCGAAGCTAGTTGTCGAACATCATTTTCCTGAGCTCCTCTTTGTACCGCGGACCGCGGTGACTAATCTTTTAGGAATATCCAGTAATCCTATAGATACATTTCGACGAGGGTGCCCAGATGCCCCAGCGATGCTGATATTGCTACTTATTAAAACCATCGTTTCTTCTTTACAGATTACCAAAGAATCGAAGATCGCACTTCAGAGCAGACACCGATCGAAGCACTGGGCTTGACTGCGGACAAGCTGCAATTACTGAAACCAACTCTGAGAACGAAATACACTCACGCGAGTCACAGCTACGGGGCCAGCAGTTCGTTTCGGATGCCAGTGAAATTCAACGAAACACCGATGACGAGATCGTTGACTGGTCGTACGAGGAATGCAAATACTGGGCAGTACGTTTGTACGGGTTGTGGCAAAAGATACAAATTCTTACAGACGCTGAACCGCCACATGAAATTCGAATGTCACAAGGAAAAGTTCTACGAATGTCCTGTGTGCAAACAAAAATTCTATTACTTGTACAAGGTCAAGAATCACATGGCAGCGGTCCATAGAAACTTAAATCTTAATTCGTAGTTCTGTTAAGGGAAATGTGAAAATTAATAAAATGCATCATCGATAACGTCGCAGCGGAGTTGTTTGTAGTTTCAATCAACCGATGCCAGAAAGAACCGCGAACGAATGTAGCCCCGACGAATACATATCTGTCTCTCCCAATTCCATCGATCTCGCCTCGCTCTCAGTGTACGATCTCATCAGAACGATGATTTCTGATTGATTCGTGAAAGTGTTCCTCTGCCTAGCAATAAATAACACTTTTAAGAATTCATCAGTTTCTTCGCAGTATTGTATGCTAATACTGCAGTATAATTTCATACCGCTGTACGAGACCACCAAAAACTATTGCGGTGCAGCGACTCCGAACTGGCTTTGCGACGAAAGTAAATTGCAGCGACATCAAATCTGTGAATATTTGAACACCGTGAACTTTCGTCGATCAACTTCCTTCCATGATCATATATTCTCAGTTTAAGAAAAGTTCTCACAAATGTGACTGGCAGTTCCAGATACATCGAAACGTAGCATTAATTTCCCCAAAACTTGTATTCCCCTGAAATTGCGAGGAAAATATGTTCGTTTGCGGAGTAGAAATGAGCTAAGGAAATCGAAACCGATTTTTTCAGAATTCAAAAAATCAGTGTCCGTTCCTCGTCTGCAAAATGTTGGAACTCCCGAGCTTCGAGATGTTGTCAGGAGTTGCCGGTTAATGAAATGACTAATCCAATAAAGATGAGAATTAAACAAAGGTGACAATAAACGCCAACTCGACGATGATGATCAGATATGAGAAAATAGTTCCTGCTAATTCGTAGTGACGCGATTAACTCGTTACAATGTGATTTTCTTTTCGCAGATCACCGAACCGTCGTCCGATGCGACTCGGGACGAACGAGACACATAGGAATGGACAACTTTAAGCTATTGAAACCGATGGCACGGAGGAAAATCGTTTACAGCCATAACAATTACGGAAATGACCCATCGATCAGGCCGAAGAGAAAATGCAACGATCCCAACGCCTCGAGACCATCGACTTCGCGCTCGATCAACTACGCCGCGGGACAACACGTGTGTCCAGTTTGTGGGAAGAGATACAAGTTAATGAAGACCTTAAATCGCCACGTGAGATTCGAGTGCCGCAAAGAAAAGATCTACGAATGTCCGTTGTGTAGCCAAAAATTTTACTACTTGTACAAAGTCAAGAATCACATGACAACCGTACACAGAAACCTGAATTTCGATGTACAATAATCCCAGCGGAAAATATCGGCGGAAATCTACCGTAATAATTATTATACACGTCTCTTTCGTTAATTGTATCGAATATTCGATTTCTTTCCGGCGAATCTACCGACGCCGAGGATCTCTTGGTAACGAGGACGAAATACGCGTGTACGAAGGTGCTCGTCGGCCGAATCTTCCTCTTCTTTCGCCGAATACAAAATAGTCTGGAGTAAAAATCTGCGTTTGTTGAGAACCAACATTCGATATTTCTATGTACGTGCAATAAAATTCCACGCAGACTCGTGGAAAACCACTACCAAAATTCTGTACGACCATCTTTCTCGGCCAATCGAGTACGCGTACCCAACACTTTGCGTCATCGAAGACATTGTGCATGCCGAGACACACGATTCTCGTGGGAAACGTGTTTTCTCGCGAATACTCGAAGTTGGAAAAATAAAGTGGCAACTTTTACTTACACTAACCGTCGAATCGAATCCGAGAGTCGATAGCTGCTGATCAATTTTTTCCACGTGTCCAAAGTAGAAAATACACGACGATATGGAAAATGTGCAAACAGAACTGTAATATGTCGTATGTTATTGAACGTTGAATTGAATAAATGAATATTAGATCGTGACGTTCGAGTTTGTCCTGTTCGAAATAATCGAGCTACAACCGATTGCTCGACCTGAAAAAAAAAGTCTACGTCGAGTTGCCGACAAGCAACGCAAAGATGATAATTTATCGACGCAGTCTCAACGTGATCGAGATGGTAGCAGCGAACTAAAATTTTCCCTGTCATTTTCCCTGTCATTTTTATACCCTTTTTTGTATCTTCTCTCGTCAGCAAAAAATACCATTCTATTCGTAAAGATCTGTCTGATCTAGTACCATCTACGTACTGCGCCGATGTTGCTCTCCAAATCTCTTCTCTGCACCCACCAAACATCGTTTGAACGAAAATAACAAATCCGCGAGCGAGTTGTGAATAAAGTTGTACGAATTTTTGCATAGTTCTCACTTCAAGGTCATGAACTGTAAGTCATTTGGAATAAAATGTAACGTGTCTCGCGATAAATACTCCTCACTTTCGCCTTTCCATGTCACGTGCGCAGAACTTGGGGGAAAGAAAGAAAAAGAGAAGTTGACATGCAAATGGGTTTACAGAGAGAGGAGACTGCGCCAAGGATCTTACTTCGCGAGTTCTGTGCAGCGAATGCAAATTTTCGGTAACATTTCCCGAAAGAATGGGTAAAAATATGAAAGTAATAATAATAAAGAGGAAACGAGTTTGGTAAAATTAAGTTAACATAGATAAAAACAAACTCATCAATGCTTATGGTAAATGGTATGTGTTGATACTCCGTTTGTGTTCGTCCCACGCGTCCTGTTGTTACAGCTGGTGTGTTTTTTTAAGCAAAAACGTTAGATGCGTCCTGGACCCGTGAAAAATGTTGACGAAATGTATTTATCTTTTTTTAGATGAGATATTCTCGCCGGGAGCAGCCGTCGAATGGTATTACCGGTATCAGAGTCTATACTTGCAATTGCTCGCGGACAAAAAAATAGTGGAGGTGCCAAAATCATCGTCGGGATCGGGCCGGGGCGACGAACTCCAAATATCATCGGGCACCGGGGAACAGAGAAGATCGCAGCGGTCATCCGGTTCGGCGTGCGTCTACCTCACGGAGAAGCGACTCGTGGAATTGGCACAGTCGGCCGACGCGAGTCCAACGTCGCGAAAGAATTCCGACGCCGGTTACCCGGGCACTTTGAGTAGCTGCGTCGCGAACAACCCGCAGTCCGCCGGATACTCGTGTCAGAGGTGCGGAAACGCGTACGCGAGGCCGCACTCGCTCAACAGGCACATACGTTTCGAATGCGGGGTCGAGCCGCAATTCGAGTGTCCCATTTGCCACAAGAAGTCGAAACACAAACACAACCTCGTCTTGCACATGCGAACTCATCAAAAACAATAAAACTCGTTTACCTTCAACGCGATCACCTACAATAATTATTACGCGCAATTTCGAACGGTTCGTATTTCACTTAGCGAATGCAACGATACCTAACGGTAAAAAAAAAAATCAGATTACGGCAGAGCGGCTTTGTCAGTCGATGAGCGGATGTACCTCGCAGTCGCGAATAACGAGACAGACTCGTTATCTAAAACCGCGAATTCATCATTGGGAATCGAACGTCCAATGATCGATAGCTTTCGCAAATAAGGCTACTCGAACTTTCCACTTTACGAAATTCCGTTGACATTCCTATTCGTTTGTAGGCTACGATGCTTAATTACGTTTTTTTTTAATTTTTTTTTGTTACCATATTTGGAAAATTGTGCCCGTCTTACAATTTTTGCGTTTAGATACCTTATTTCCACTCCTATGTTAGGAAACGCGCAATTCTTCTGACATTCACGGCTCCGAAGTACGTAAGCTATATATATGTATGTATAGAGAGAGTTTTTTTTTTAATCATTCACAGACACGATTCGCTGGACTCTTTTTTGTCTTTGGGTAGAGTGATGTTGCGCATCGTCCGGTATATGCTAGAACATATTTTATCACCGTGCAGAGTCGAATTTTGCGATCAAACGTTGACGCAGCGCGTCTTCGATACTAAAATTCCTCTATGAATTTTCCCAAAAGTACGACGCGAGGCACTATATTGCAGTAGTAGTTACTAAGTTTTTTCGATACAGATCAAACGAGCTTGCAGCATCATTTCAGAGGAGTTGGCACGCGATATCGATCAAAGCGTGAAACTCATCCTCTCAGCTGCCGTTTAGATTTCGATGCCATTTCAACGGATTCGTTGTCTGTGACACGCAAAAAAGCCGAAGAAAATGTAGAACATTATGTATATTGATATTTAGGATCACAATTTTCATTTGTCTGTATTGCGGAATTTGAGGTCAGATTTTTCAATACCAAGCTAGAAATTCGACGTGGCGGAATAATATTCGATGCAGTCGAAATATCTATATTGGCATACGGGAATTTTGCATTAGACCGTCAAATTCGAGTTTATTACGACTGTCAGAGAGTTAAAAAAAACGTCGTCTTCGTGTATTTCCGCATTTACTCCACTTCAAAAATACGAAGCTGAAAACGACAGATTTCTTTTATTTGGTACGTTCACGTTTCTTGTGCAATTTCTCGAATTCGCAGGAAATAACTTTAGCATGCAAGATTCTTTTCACATCGATCTGTTCACGTTGCGGTTGTAGACACGGTTTGTCGCTTTTCGACATTTTATGTAAAGAATTGTCACACAAATTTCACGAAGTGGGGACAAATCAAGTTTGTGATGAAAAATTGAACAAGTACACCAATATATTCCTCGCCATATGCCAAATTATTTCCGTTTGGCGTGCAACGTTGCGAAAGATCCGCCACCGCCACGGAGCAGTCAAAAAGTAGCGAGGAAAAAAATGGTCTCGCCTGCAATTTTCACGAGAATATACAAAATACTCGAATGGTTTTTAGGAAGTTCGCGATATTCACAGTGTACGACAGTCAGATGTCGATTGATCGATGTAAACCCGGCAAAAAAAAACGTTTTTAGCGGTGAACTTTTACAATTCCAACTCGTCGCCTGTCGCCGCAGCACAGAAAACTTGGAACAGTTCACGTAAAATTTCACACGACTCGGTGGCCATTTATTTAGTGCAGGTGGGACCGTTTTTTTCTTCTTCGTTTTTTGTTGGCAGCCCGATTCGTTAGTTTTGCGCACCTAGGAACGATCATTGCGCGACCACGTATGCGATAAGTGCACGCCGAGATCCAGAGATTAACTTATTATGTTTTAGCGTATTATATATAAATATTATATTATATTTGAATAATTATACTGTACATAGATGTGAAAAATACTTAAAAGATACTGTTCGCGAATAATAATTCTTGTTGGTTGCTACGCAACGTCGATAGGCGTAGCGAAATACGAGTTGAAGAATTTATTTATACACGACTATATGGAATCGACTGGTCACTGTAATCATGAAACGATCGCTGAAGTTCTATGAAAAATCTCCGACCCCGAGTCCGCGTATCTCACGGAAATTGGGCATTCATCTTACTGCATTCGCCGTAAATAATTTTCTCTATCGATCGCTTCTTCGAAAAAAAATGTCTTTCGTTCCATTTGTCACGCAAAATTATTCTATGTAGTTAATTTAGCAAAGTATATTTCGTTGACTGTTCGCCAAAGGCTGATTTTCAATATATTTACAGATTTTACTTCGATGACGTATATTTTAGAAATTGTATGATATTCGAGGCTGAAATGTTCCTTCGAATTTGCCTTTTTCTTATTCATTTTGTTTAATCGTTCCTAAGAGATTTATTGATCGAGAGCACATCGTTCGTCGACGAGGAAAAATTTCATCGATATTTCTGGTATTTCGCAAAACAGTATTTACGTCGAAGTATTTGAATTTTTTTTATTCCCCCAATCTGTTTCCACCAAAATTACTCGATAATAACGAAATCGATCATCAGGGCTGCTGATAACGCAGCGATTCGTAAAAATGTATCCATTTTGTTTTCTCTCGATTTGGTCACCGGTTTTTTAACGAAAGCCTGATAAATTCTACAGCTGTGGCATTTTCTCGAATTTCGATTTGGTTATTTGACGAGGAAAAGCCGTTTAATAAAAATAATACGGTCGGAACTGTGATTGGAGAATTTTTAAATTTAGTATCTTTGTTGAAAATTGAAAACGTTTAATACAAGCGAAACGCAACGTAAAGCATTCTCGCACCCATTGTCGGCACAGAAAATGTCGGAACATATGTTATATTGTATGAAAACGATAGTTGAATAAACATATCTTTCCTAAAAATGTCAACTCCCTCGACGTCTATCTGCCAAGAAGATTTCCGGCGAGAAAATTAATCAACTGATCACATTACTCGCATCTTCGTCGATTTGTCAAATATTTTTCCACATATTTTACATGTTTCGTAGGTCCGAAATATTTTTTTTTCCAATCGAAAAACCGTCCCTACGACTCCATTTTTGCCACTCGCAGCTGGAACAATGGTGAACGATGAATTGTTTCTTCTCAGGAAATATATTATGCAGAATTTGCTCAGTTCTAATCCCCTCAATTATTTCCCCTCTATATTATTTGTTTCAGACTTATTTCTGAATTTTATTAGCCGAGAAATCAGTGATTGGCGAAAATTTATAGAAGAAAAAAAAATACGCTGCCACTGAGAATTTCTCGTGTAACCAGGAAAAAATTCTCCTTTGATTACTCGAAACTAAGCGATGGAAAACACATTTTTTGGAATATTCCCCGCGAGAGAAAATCACCGTCGCCAAGAGACAAGAAGCGTCGAATAAATTTCAATTTTCGTAGATCACGCGCAGAGTTTTCGGCATTTTTCTGCATTAATTCAAAACCTTCGCCTCGGCTCGAAAAATTATTTCGACAAAGGTTGTCCTTCCAAAAAATATACTATTAGATGACCCTGTTTGACCTTCAAAAAATTGCGTCTATTGGCACGACGAAGCAGTCGCGCGATACCATTTTTGGGCCGAAAAAATACTAGCAAGGATGAGAAATTATTAGTTTTCGACGAACCCGTCGATCGCGGGGTAGAAATATCGTTTGTATTGACTAGCATAAAGATGGCGATGATTTGTGATATTTTTGCAAACATTCGGATACTAAATTGCATTGTGGCTAATAACAATAGGAAAAATTTGATCGCAACGGACTTCAACGTTTAATATTTGCATTTCAGATATCGTCGTGGCGGAGGATTACAATATCATATATTTCGACGATGCGACTGGCTTGCATGAAAATGTGGATCAACAGGTAACTGAGAAAATAAAGTTAGATTGTCCCGACCCATCGGCAATGCATTCCTCGTACGTTCTCCAGATTCAGCTGGTACCGGGTTTCAACGTCTACATAGGTATGAATGCTCGCGAAATCGCTTGGAATTCCTGCAAACGCGATCCCGGAAAACTTCAGCGTCTCCTCTTAAAAGCCATCAAGGGTGACGATTATATTTCGCGGCACTCCGCGAGAGGAAAAAAGCGGGACACCGGATTTCCTGCCGCGGATAAAGAAGTTTTAGAAGCGGTTTACCGTGAGTATTTCGCCGGTCCTCGATATTTCCCAGATGTCTTGATGCCCGTTTTGTCTTTGCAGTTTTTGTCAAACGCGAATTTCCGCACGAAGATATACCTTGCATCAATAAAACGTTCAACGAACTCGCCGCGAATTTACGAGTAGAGCAGAAACGAAGAAATGGGACTTTGAAGAGGAAACGGAAGAAGATTATCGCGTAGAATTTTACCGCCGACGGTGATGATTTTTTAAAAGCACGTGGCTCTCTCCTTTCACGCGTCACAACTGAATCGTACGTTCGTTATTTCAGATGCGACGGTGTTGGAAAGCTGCGAAATTTACGACGAAACCTCCAAATTTAACATGATCGAACAATGACTCGATAATCGATGGCCCAAGTCGATAAATAAACGTCGATAGCTCATGTCACGAGGCTCGTGACAAAATAATGAGAACTTCGAAGAGATTTTTTATACTGAAAACGCATATTTTCAGTAATACCATTTCAATATATGTAACTCCTCGATTCGCGAGTCACAATTAAGTGCGAAAACAATGCCCAATATGGTGAGATATATGGAAAGGTTGAAAAAAAAGTGAACGATTTTTGAGGAGAACAGCTTAGATCTCACTCCACAGTTTATTGTGTACCTATACGAAGGTTAAAATATAGTCAATTATTATTATATTAATATAATTCCTCTCATTTTCATTTTAATACAATTCAAATTGTATATCATACGTGAAGAATGCACGATTTTCTTTAGTTTCGAATATTCAATCTGCTGCTTGCAAATCCGGGGACTAGAATTAATGTGATAGATAAATATTAGAATAAGAAATAATTCGTCGTAAATTGCTGTTGACAACAATTCACGAGGCTTAGAAACTGAATATTATTATTCAATACAGTTCAAATCGGTGTATTTGCTCTTGCTGTGCGAAAAAAACTTAAAAACAAAATAGCAAATATCTCAAAGTTGAATTATGCGATAGTGACTTTCATAGGTCGTTGAGAATGGACCTGGAATTTTCAACTTAGGAAATAAATAATCGTCAAGAATTCGCTGGCATGATAGTTTTCAATATTAAAATAATATCTCACCAGCGTTCACGCGTAGGAAGCGCTGTGTTAGGCAAGTCTTACATAGCTACGAACTGGGAAACCTGTTCGTTGCATTCAGCGATCGATACAGAGTAATAAACATATATATATATATATATTTTTCAAGTACATATGTTCGTGCCTTTTTCTTCATTATAATACCTTTCTTTGCTTCTTCCTTCAGCCCTGTTTCGAGTGGCGACTCCAAAAATGGCTTCACGGTAAGCTTTACGTAGGATGAAACTTTCCACCGCAATAGGTATTCCCTTTGCAGCATGAGTCAATGTCTCCATAACGTTCGCCCAATGTATATATATATATATATGTGTGTGCGTGTATTATTCATAGACCGTTTCGTGTTTCAGCGTGGGACGGACATACAGACACGGAGGATGGCCCACCATACTCGTGCCCGCGATGCAATCGTTGCTATTCTTATAAATGTAATCTCACTCGACACCTGAGGCTCGAATGTGGAGTCGGGCCCAGATACGAGTGCAAAAGTTGTAATAAAAAATTTAGGCACCGTCATCATCTCCAAGACCACCAACGCACACATTTGTACGTCAATTGATATTCCTCGTACAAATATTCGTATATACCACTATACCCCACGGCGTTTAATACGAAACGTTTCGACTCGATAAGTGTTCCGCGCATGGAAGCATCGGCTCTCGACAAAGACATCTCTCAGCATCGTTTTAACGCGTAATCCGCCGTTTTTCAAATGGTCCTCTCAACAATCCGAGATTCTTGACCCTTCCCTCAGAAAATTGGCCTGAAATCGAGCTTCCAATTTTACATCGTAGACATATATTCTCCAGAATCATACCTGACAAAACCGATTCCGTTCCCATATGGCATCTACCTAAATCTGATCGCATAAATAGAAATTCATTGACTGAATTATTTCTTTCGTGATCTGTTTCGCTCTGTTTAGTATTGTATTAAGAGTAAAATAAATACATGAACCCGCCATGCAATTAAATATCACCATTTCCGCGGTTTCTCATAACAGCACCGTTATTTTTCGTTGACATCGTACCGAGGATATTTGTTACGCTTCGGCCATAAATACATGCGTTGAGTGTTTTCAGTGAATCTCTTCAGCAAAGCGAAGCTGAATTCTTACGGAGAATGCAGACGAAACGATTGTATTGCATCGATTTTTTGTTGACAGAAAGTCAATTGATAAATAATATCAGCTTCCCCGGACGGCATATCATTAGTAACGACCAATTGAACCAGTTCGTACTAAGAAGAAATTTTTTCCAGCGTTTTTCGGAAAAGTACTCAAACTACATAATTACCCCAGAATTTTATGGAGGTACTTGCATTAAACATGCCAGAATCTTGTAGTCGTTTAAAACAAAACCATCCGTACCAAATCGATTCGACTTTTATCGACTTTCGGTAAATATATCATTGGATCTTTTTGTACAATTTCAATTGGAACGGATTCTCTTTCGGATGTTGGACACGTCGCAATTCGTTCGACCTTCGCACGCGAGATGTAGATGTCGTGTGGCGCGAATCGACGTTTTCTAAATGCTAATTTCATCGATAACATGTAAAAGAAAAAATACGAAATAAGCAAATCTTTCTTGTACCAATTTGGTATATATTCAAATTATTACTACCATTGTTGTAGGGTACCACGAGCGAGCTCGTGGTCGGCAATGTCATTTCCGATATTACGAGCTCTCGCTAGTGTGTCGCGCGTCACGTGTCACGCGCCGTCTTTTGTTTCCTCGCTCTTCCCTCCGTCATGCCTGCAGTGCCGGCCGCGTCGAGTGTGACGCAACGGTGTGTCGTCTGGTTCCGTAACCGATTAACTTTTCCATGTTCTAACCCAATTTCTTTGATGACAGTTGCGAGGAAAGAAAAATGAACGAACAGGTTTAATTATTTACTCGCGTTTACATTATCTGAGACCATATCACGGCGTTTCGTTGTCACCGAATCACTGTGTTTCAATGATCGTTGCTCTGTAGACCATTGGATGCAGCTAGGTTAGGAATCCGATGTAAATACGTACAAAAAAATATGTTTTTTCAATCGTGCGAGAGGCTGATAATCCACTGTCATAAACACGTCAGAAATCATGTGCTTAGAAATTCGTCCAGACAGTACAGTAGTAAATTCAATAATGATCGACAAGAACGAGGGAATAGAGCTACCTTGCATTACCTTTGCGCTGCCGGTGTTTTATGTGTTGGCCTGAGTTATGCTGCTGTACCATTGTACAGAATGTTCTGCCAGGTACGTTATTCAGTTCTATAAAGCTCTCAAAATTGTTCAATGCTATAGTTTCTTACGTTTTTTTTTTCAATTGCCAGTTTCAGATTCAACTAGATGCGATTATATATAAAAATTCTATTATTTTTAGGCATTCAGCTATGCTGGAACCACGAGTTCTGGACATGATACGAGTAAAATAGAATCGATGAAACCAAACAAACACCGAGTTTTCACTGTCAAATTCAATGCTGATATTGGCGCGAGCATGCGGTGGAACTTTCGTCCGCAACAATTAGAGATTGATGTAGTACCTGGTGAAACGGCATTAGCATTCTATACAGCTACAAATCCAACGGATAAACCAATCATTGGAATTTCTACGTACAACGTCGTGCCGTTTGAGGCTGGACAATATTTTAATAAGATCCAATGCTTCTGTTTCGAGGAGCAGCGATTGAATCCCCATGAACAAGTAAGCCAGCTGAAAATCTGATGATTCGTGGGATGTTTTCCATGACTCTTAAATTAGAGAATTCACACGTTACAACTGATCTCTGTTAGCTTGATTCTTATAAAAACGTAAATTATATAAATTAATGCGGTCTGCTGATCAGCAGCCGAATTGTTTTGTAACTATTTACTCGAATTGTCAATGAATTCTGCATGTACATCAGGCAGGTCTCTCTTATCGCTGCAATTTTACATTAAAATCAGATCGCCGGATTTGCAAATTACTTTGAGTATAAGCAGAAGAATTCCAAATGAAGAAAAATGAAATAGAATTCTTCTGATTTTGTAAAGGTGGACATGCCAGTTTTCTTCTACATTGATCCAGAAATTGCGGAGGACCCGAAATTGGAATACATTGATGAAATAATGTTGTCTTACACCTTCTTCGAGGCTAAAGAGGGCCTGAAACTACCATTGCCTGCATACGCTCGAAAACATTGATGACTGTGGATCGCATCGATCCGAATATCAATTATTGAAGACTCAATCCTCGATGGTGGGCTAGTGAAAGTGTGACATTATCGTAAAGCATTGTACAAAGAATATAAATATGTCGAGACTTTTATTAGATGCTTTAATCTTCACCAAACTCAACATCGGTCGTACATGAAATGACAAAATATCGCGTACCCTAAATATTCTTTAGGAGCGTATTTGCGATACAAAATTCATGTAGTGTTCGAACAGCAACCGTATTATTCTAGATGATTCCTTCAATTTACTACCATTACTAGACGACGTTTACGACGGCTAGTCGATGATCGCGCTCTACGCGATACCCTACTTCTCTACCATTATTCCTACAGAAGCGTTTCTCAAACGGTTCGACGAGTGTACTGATCGTCGCCTCAAATTGTATCGGCCGAAGCCAAAGGCAGTGTTCAATGACCTGGAAAAAGTTCTAATTTTCACGCAACTCTTATTAGATTTAAAGTTGCGCTTCAATTTGTAACGACGTTTCTCGTCGCCTCGTCGTACTCAAAATCTGAATAGCGCGTTAACTGGATAAGAACGCCGTAGTCCAGCAACCTTGTCCTTATCAATATATATAGCATCTATTTTTAATGCCAAGTCATGCTCCATCTCGTTTCGGGTACGCAGTAATCTTTGATGCTGATTTTCCAACTCCTTCAACATTTTATACATGCGTTCGACCTGTCGAGTTATTTCTTCGATTTCTTTCTGCAAACTGAAATGTAAAAAATAACTTTATCCCTCGTCAAGCGTACATATGGTATTACAATCATCTAATTATAATTCATTTAAATCTCGTATCTCTTAAACTTTATATACACCTCAATTGAGCATAATCTCTGCATAATTCTAGCTCGGGGCGGTGCAATCGAGCCTCGAGTCTAGTGTGAGCAACTTTTATAGCAGAGCTTTTGTCCGCTATGGCCTTTCGCGTCAGTTCTAAATTCTTCTCAACGTCAAATATTTCTTGTTGAACCTGAGGTGATCAAAAATTCACTTGTGTCATTAAAACAGGGCGAAACTAACAATAATTAGTGAAGCTAGTCGTCGAATGTATCTGAATAATGCACCTTGTGTAGGTGTTGTTTTAGCATATTTTTCGCCTCTAGCATTTCGGCTGATCGGCGTGACAGAGCGTTGTTCGTGTTGGTCCACGAATCCCACATGTCTTGTGCAACGCGATTTATCAGACCTTCTGTATCAGTTCGCATCTGGCACGACTTTGCTCGTTCCGTTTGTGATTTTTGCACGATTCTATTAGCAGCTTCGGCCCAGGATTCTGGTTCAATAGCACTACAACAATGATCGACAACCACATTCATTTAACTACGACCAACTGTAAGTTAAGTTATGTTCTTCAGGCTTTCATGCTTCCTACCATGCATCGAATTTTTCTATCCCGCTGCAATACTGCAGACCACGACTGAAATTATTCAACTGATGACACACAGCATCGATGCCCAGGGCACCCTCCTTGTTTTTTAAATCAAGTTCCAATTGGTTTTGAGCTGCTCTGCCGTTGCGTAACTACAGGTCGATCAAAAGTTTACATATATTGCCTTCTACTCGTGTCTGCACGATACGGAACTTGCGATACATACCTGATCCTTACACTTATCTAAACACATTTCCAATTTCTTTTGACTATTTTTCAGATTTTCAATTTCCCTCAATAGTGTTTGCTCTACCTCGTCATGGACGAGTTCGGTACCTATAATCAATCACAAGACAGTCAGTTCAGTTCGACGAACTAATGTTTGAACTTACACAGCCGACATCCAACTTTTGTTTTTATTATACATCAACTGTTCCTTCGATCGGTCGATTAACAAGCCCACCTTTCCTCGATTGACGGTGATACAGACACTCTTCAGCAACACGTAACGGTCCCTCGGTGTCACGAAGAGCTCTCTCCAACAATCGCCTGCAATCATGAAGTCGACCATTCTCGATGATCATTTTTTCCAATTCAGCTGCTACCTCATTTCGCCAAAACATCACATCGCTTATCCTTTCGCCAAGTTTTCGACCGGTATCCCGTTGCCCCTGTTGTATCTTATCCTCCGCTTCGCTGAGATACATCAAAATGTGCAAAATATCGTATTCTATCCTCAGATAGCATGCGAACATCAATGACTCACAATTATTCAAAGTTATTATCAACGACTCACCGGATCACTCGCACAGTATTGTTGCGCAACCTTTCCGAATAGTGTCTGTTCGAATCCGCTTCGTTGTAGAATTTCACTTGCTTTTGAAACCATTCTTGTGGCGTGTATTTCGTATATGTCGACGACTGTATGGCATGATTAGGATTACGTTGATACCCAACGACCAAATTGGGAAATTTGAATTTATCTGTAGGCACAGTGTTCGCGACACAGCGAGTACCAGTTGGGCGTTTCATCATGTGATGGTCAGATCTGTATTCCGATTAATAATTATCATGGAAACGAATGCTTGTAAGTCAATGATAATGAACTTTTCATGTGCAAGCAAAATCAAGCTGATGTTTCGATACATGAATTGCGAAACTGCAAAATTCTACTATTCTAAAATACCAAATGTTGATGTGACGATGGTCAATTTTCCTTCGTATTATGCATTCAAGATCATCACTTTTACTTAAAATATAAGCATTTTTTCTATTTGGAGCAATGTCTATAATTGTGTCAGAACTGAGGTCATTTCTGTTCAACTTACATCTTTTGTGCAAATCCAATAGGTTTTGAGATCAAAACTTTCAGATGTCACGATGGATCGAGTAGATACTTTGTGCTATTTGTGAAATGTCAACTGTACGCTTAACGTTACTAATATTGTTGAAAGGAAAACGAGATATTTAGTTGTGAAAGGGAAAGCCTCTGATGCGTAACAACTCGGTTGTTAGATCAATATTTAGTGATTCGATTCAAGATGTACGAAAGGGATTTGGGTCATGACCTGATTTAACAACAATTCATGTCACCTACTGAATCGAATGTATTTCATTTAAAATTGGAACCACAAGGTAGAAACTGATATTCCTGTGATGTCAAATTGCGATTGATCTGTTCAATGGAGAAATGAATAAGATAATTGTAAAAAAAAAAATCTGGAACAGACACGTGTTGGATGCCAATGCTGTTTGAAGCATTTTGTAAATTGATGATTTCATACTCACAAAGGAACAAGTTCAACGTCTCGACGCATATTTTTGTTGCCGTAGTATGGTACCATCGTTCCATTATTATATCTATTAAAATCTAAAGCTATCGGAGGAACGACGAAAGGTGCACCTCCACCGACACCTATCCATGGCTGAATTTCCTGCGAAAGAGTATTTAGCCCAAATTGAAATACCAAGTGGTCAAATTTTAGAGAAAATAGTTGAATCACAAACATTTTTTACGTAAGGGGGTTCCCTGTCCAAAGACACAAAAAAAATAATAATTTGTATTTGAATAATTTTCTCTCAAAAAATAGTAATCTGATAGGATGATTTAAACAAATACCCAATAGTTTGATTTCCTCTCTGATTTCCATAGTTTCGTTAATTGTCATGATTATGTTAACATTTTGATCTGAGCTATGCCTTTTCCAAAATCAAAAATACGAATTTAATTTTTTTGATTTATGAAAATCCAAAGATAACGCAGTTTGAAATGATCTCGTGCATCATACAATCCACTTATTAACAAAGTTAAAGTAATCGGAGTCAATTCAAACTGCATAATAAAAATTCATATCGGGAAAACTTTTCGTCCAACCAATCACAGCGCAGCAATCAAACCCCATCGTCCAATACGGTAGCGCGCGACACCAAGCAACAATACTAGCCACTGCACATGAGGCAGATTGAGGCAGATGTCGCGAGACTGCTCCATAGCTAGCGTACGACGATTCTATGCAACACAACAATCGTAGAAACGTTTTTCAAGTATATAACATCTATAAACACTTTTATCTGGAGGAATTGAATCGATTTAATTGACTTATCATCATTGAAGCGATTATGGCTGACGTCCCAACAGAAGCGCCCGAACGTAATTACAACTGTTTTTTGCTTACCTGTCATTGCATCCACAAGCGTAATAAACATACTCTATTAACTACAATCAAACGAACTACGATACATCGTATATCAATTGTTTCAAATCACCGAGTGCAACATACGGTATTTTGAGGTTATATATATATCTCACTTGGACTATTGTTCTTCACTTGTTTTATGTGCCCTAAGCAGTTCGGTAGATGTGTCAAAAAGGTCGAATAGAATTCCGTTAGACAAACATGCCAAACGGAAAACCGAATTCGAAAATCCTTCACGCAGATGATGTACGAGATCATCTAGATCTGCCGTTAAGCCGAAAGGAAAAATAATTTTCTTTTTTTTTTTTTAATTATTTCTCTCTTGATTCAGATTGTCCGGGTACGCAAAGTGAAAATGCTGGCAAAGCATCGGCATGTGCCGGATGTCCGAACCAAAATATATGCTCTTCTGGAGCTGCGAATCAAATCGATCCTGGTATCGAATTGGTAAAGAATCGTTTGTCGTCGGTTAAAAATAAGATTCTCATATTGTCCGGAAAAGGTGGGGTTGGAAAGAGTACAATGACATCTCTGATATCTAGAGCGTTGGCTGCCGCTGATGCGGAACGCAACGTAAGTAAAAACACGGGGAATGTTATGTCGAGTTGTATGAATGTAACGTCTCTTCATCCTCCTTGTCATGTGGATGCTGCATGAAAATGCCCAATCAACAACGAAAACAATTGAAAGTGAGGTAAATAGTAACAGAACACGACGTACACACCGTTTTTCCCACTCCAAGTATATCCAAATTATTCTCAATGTACATCATAACGCGATAAAAAGTTGTCACAGAATGAGAATGGTACACGTGCTTGAAAATACCTGTTATAGATGGTATATATATACTGTGTCAGGTCGTGTCAGCTACTTATTGATTATACCTCCGCACACCGGAACTTCTTTGCGTTATTTGAATTCAAATAACAGGCAGTCATTCTAAATTGGTCCGTCGGTGAAAAAAATTACTAATCTCTATAGCCTGATTTTGTATCATGTTGTGCAATGGACCCTTCGTATTTGCCCAAATAATAAGGAATTTCGAAGTAAACGTAATACGTATCACATCCCAATGTGCTTCTTTTTCACTGTTTTACTGTTATCAGGACATGAACACAAAATAATTTGTATGCCTGTTTCATTGATACGAACAAACATCATGCCGCACGCATCTATACAGATGTATTCACGAGTCACCATTGTTTTAGGCAACAAAATTTGTTCTACAAATATTCTATTGTTTTTCATTATTATCATCTGACAGGTAGCTGTTCTAGATATAGATATTTGTGGACCATCTCAGCCAAGAGTTTTGGGGGTGTTAGGTGAACAGGTGCATCAGAGCGCTTCAGGGTGGTCACCGATAGTAAGTACATCATTAGACTGTAAAAGTTTGAAAAGAAATGTTTGGAAGGATGATAACAAAGTGTTGATTCGTAATACTATTTTTTTTCAGTACATTGAAGATAATTTGTCACTTATGTCCATTGGTTTTTTATTGGCGAGCCCGAGTGATGCTGTGATATGGAGGGGTCCAAAAAAGAATGGTACCTTTGACTTGAATTTGACTTCAATCATTTGCTCAGTTTCAAGTACAATTCGTTGACCTGATTTATTCGAGTTTATTATTTTTTTTTAAGCCCGATATTTCAATTCTATTCAACGATGAATTCTTCCTTATCGAGCTGAATATTTAGTGTTGCTTTTTTCTGAGGGGGAGCTCAGAGCTCATACCACGCCAGTGGTATAATTTCCAGTTCAACTGGAAACCTTCAGTGGTTTGAACTGCTAATTTTAAACAAGAACTCATAGTATTTCAATTAGTCTCGCGTCATTATTCACCAAATTGTTGAATACACATTATTTTTGCTAGGTATGATCAGGCAGTTTTTATCTGATGTCGATTGGGGAAGCTTAGACTACCTGATATTAGATACACCTCCTGGAACTTCGGATGAACACTTGTCGGCCACCACGTATTTGAAAGCTGCTGGTATCACTGGCGCCGTTGTTGTCACAACGCCACAGGAAGTTGCATTGCTGGATGTCAGAAAAGAAATTGACTTTTGTCATAAAGTCAAAATCCCAATAATAGGAGTTGTGGAAAATATGAGCATTTTCGTATGTCCAAAATGCAAGGTGATTATAACGTGATCGAGGATGCATCAGCTGAAAAGCGCAAATCTTATTAAAGACAACTATATCTTTCAATCCCCTATTTTGATTTTATTAATCAATTCACATCCTGATTTGTTCGATCATATTGGTTTACGTATTCTAATTGATGTGATTTACACAGAGTTCAGCGGAAATATTTCCAGCATCAACGGGAGGTGGACGTCAGTTAGCAAAGGACTTAGAAATCGAATTCCTGGGATCAATCCCGCTAGATCCATTGTTGGCAAGGTGCTGTGACGAAGGAAAAAATCCATTCGCAGAAATGCCCGATTCACCAGCAATCATCGCCTTAACTCCGATCATTCAAAGTCAGTCCCATGCAATTGAACTGAACAAATATCATCACATTATTACATTTATCCGCACTTGTTACGTAATGACAAAGAATATATTGGACGCTTGCACTTTTTTTTCAGGAATTGTAGAAAAATGTGAGAATACAGAAAATCCAGCAATCACGATGTGAACTCCACTTATTCCTGCACAGTTATTGCATACAATAACCGTTCAACTCTAATCGGTGATACGAAAAGATCCAGTAATAATAATTATATGCCATAGATGTAATGTGTAGATAAAATATGTCATTTCTTTAATAAAAAATTTACCATATATTCTACTGTTTCTTATTTAATTAAAATGGATATAAGTTAAATTCCAGGATGATAAAAACCCCTAAAAAGCTTGAGCCTCTCAATTCAATTCATGAGCTACAGTAGAATATCATTCGAACGTTAGTAATTCTAGTTAGTAATTACAACTAATTTCAATGTTTTTTATTCTGAAAGCCACATTCCAAACGTGAACGAAAAATATTGCATGATCTGCACTTTCGTGTCCACCCTTTTGAATTCAGTTACATGCTGTTTATTTATTATACAATAATATTCCTCCTAACATGAATCAACAGGTTTCATAGTCCATGATTTGAGCATGGAGAATCATTGGTATCCACGTTGATAATATATTTGTACGTGAGGGTTGACTGTGATTTATTCTGTCGAGATATGATTTTATAGATTGCGGTGTAGTTGAGTTCCTGAATTTCACTTCATGAAATTTAAACCAATGAAAATGTATCGTTATTAAGAAGAACTCGCTATGGATTTGAGGATGAAAATCCCAGATATTTCACATGCTTAAATGTATGTTGCATGCAGCAAAGTTAACGAGCTTGACACTTACGCTTTTTGGATATGTGCAATGATGCGTACTGGAGAATCAACATCACCATCGATTGGCCTAACACCTGTGACTTTTGTTAGTTACAGGATATTTTGAGAAGATTACTCGCATGTACGCGAGCATCAATCTACATTTGCAAAGTATCGACACCAAATTGTCGTACGCATTGGACGTGAAAAAACCTACCGGTATAAGTACTCGCCACGACATGATACTGACCTTCTTACCACTACAAGATATTGCAAGCATCAGTTCGTTCGATGAATTCGTTGCCACAAACGCTGAAGCGGAAACACAATTCGTAAGATATTTTTCAATTTAAATTCGTTTCATTTTGATAATCGTACGAACGACTTATAGACGAGATAACTAATTTCAACGTCCTCCATCGAGACACAGAAATTCAACTTTTGGTTTGCTTTCTTATAGCGAAGTCTTGTTATCGCGACTGGTGGACATACCTCGCGAGATAATATTCGTCGAGTTCTGAAAAAGGTATTCGATGATAGCTGTGCCGTAAACTGTTCGTGGAAAGGACATCGTGACAATTTTGGCGTTTGCAAATTATACATCATTAAAATAATACGAGGTAAGCTTTCGATTCTTTTGCAGTAGAACGAGGAGTTAATTTAATATCGAACTCAGCTACTACGAGAACTCGTAAGACTCTGCTTACAATTGTATTGTTCGTATTGTTTTACAGATGTTATATGTTCGTCATTTGAGGCGATGAAAGAAATTGAATTTGAAACCATAAGCTCCGAATGGTTCCGGTTCGCCAAGCAGCGTTTATCGAGAAAAAAACCTCAGCCACCTGTAATCACAGTGCCCGATGTGAAACCAACACCAACGTTTGGACCCCAACCTTAATTTGAGATTGTTCGAGTTCAAAACCTGTAGAGCATAGAATCGATGCATACAGATGAAAGTTCATATGTGAAAAAGTTTACTAATGATGTAAAATTAATCTAATTTTAACTTCGCTAGCTTCATTTATCCCTGAAATTTATCATATTTCATTTACTATACTAACTTAAAAAACTGTTAGCAATCAACAACGATGTTCTTCATTTCCATCGATGAATGAGCATTTTTATCAAATATTGCAATTGCATTATTACATGGGCATAGTGGATTTTTCGAGTCAAGGCTTTCGCTTATTATATCACCGATGCATAAATAAATGAATGTCCCAAACTCGCGTTATCACTTCGAATATCCACGACCAAGGTAAAAACATATACTTAACGTCTCTGCAACGTTAAAATAAACCCAAGCTCTCTCTCATGAATTTCTTAAAAATTCGGTTTCAAAATGTATGCGACGAATCGAGCAATAAATCAGAGAGATTGGTATCTCATAAATCACACCGATATTTGATGTCGGTGACATCGCATAAATCTCTCGTATCGTGTGAACCATAAATCAACGACATATCCAGTGTCATATCACAGTGCCGATACAAATTCTACCAAAAACACAGTGAATTATCAAACTTCGAGATAAAAAGCTTTTGATCAACTTAATTTCTCTGATCAATTTCTAATGGTTTTTCAAGTATTCACAAATCTCTCGAACATCCCCTTAATACAGTTCAACTGCATCAACAATTTTTTTCTGTGGAATAAAAATCATCTTCATTCTCGAGCCTGCAATAATTTTGTGAAATCATGAGGAACAAAATAATGTATACCGAAAATGAATTAAGTACAGCATTGCGCATTCTTAGAATGAATTATTGTTTTTTACCGTGTCTATCGAGTAGATCTGTGGCAACCGGTTTGCATTCCATCAGTCGCTAAGGACAAGATAGTTCCCAGTCGCATCACCATGACGACCGATGATATTGATCCTAACAATTCCTAACTTGCAAGTAAAACGATTTTGTGACATATCTCACAAAAAAACACAGTAAAATGATCTTAGCAATGCGACCAGTGTCTCCGCAGAGGTATTCGCTAGTGAAAGAATTTGTCTGGATACAGTGAAAGTACTTGATTAAAAATAAGCTCTAGGCTCTAGGCACTGCAATAAAAGGTAACAGCGGTTGTTCGCACCTCGTCGCATCGCATCTTTGAAATATCGAGATGCCGAAGAAAGGTAAAAAAGGGGAGAAAGATACGAAACAGCGTAAGAAGTTTTCGACTAACGAGAAGGAAACGATTTTCTATGAACAGCAAATACTCGACAACAACAAACAACTCGCACGGTGTGTGTTTGAAAAACATGAGGGAAACGTGAAAACATTATTTCACACTTATTTTTGTAGTCCTTGCGACGGAATTATATGTGTTGTGTCATTTATACTTGAAATTAATGCTCTTGAACTTTACTCTCATTTATCACCTGCGCCAAATACTTTGTGAACATTGTAGGAAAATGTAAACCGTTGTTTCGATTGCCGATGGCATGTGCTTCGCAGGAGCAAATGTCTAGAAAACAATAACCAACGCGGTACTGAGGCCAAAAATCGATTTGTATCTCGGTTTTAAGGTGTAGAATATCTTCTTGATCCGTAACAGCACCCAAATATGTGATATGCATACCGAGCACGATGCACGAAGGTTGCTACAAAAATTGGTTGCAGATTACGACTGCGCAACGAGGAGTTGGAAAATGAGATTGAAAAGTTGCAACAGAAATTGCGAAACCTCGAAGAAGACCGCGCTGATGTGGTAGCTCATCTGGATCGAGTTTTGCGAAAAAAAACTGAGGAGGCACACGAGCTTGGTGAGAGGCTAGCAGCCCTCGAAGATTTGCGCAAGGAAGAACAAGCTGCCTTTAAAAAACGAGAGGATACTTTGCAACTTGAGTATTATAACATGGAGAACACCTTAACAGCAGAAATAAAATTAGCTGGTAACGTATGACGCGTGAACGAATGAACAATAATTGTTTATATGAGGACTTCCTCGAGAAATCTCCAACCACATTTCTCATTTCTCACATCAAACTGCTGTGTAATATATGTTGTTATCGTAGCTGGTAAACTCAACGCCTTGGAAGATTGGAGAAATGCGCGGGCTGACCTGATGCGTAAATTTGAAGTGCAGGAGGAGGAAATGACTGCACAGGAGGAACGCCATAAAAGAATTCTCTACGAAGTTAACAAAGCTCTCATCGTTGGCAAAGCTAAGTAAGATATGAAAATCGTGTTAATTCTTTTCCTGGACTGAAACCTGATGGATTTTTGCCACACATATTATCACACTCGTATATTATTATTTTATGACGGGATTGTGTATGTATATACAAAAGTTACACATCACCAAACGTCGAGTGATTTTTTGTGAAATATTGTCAGAATCGTTTCAATTATGTAGATAAAGAGCATAGAAGAACTTCGTATTCAGAATATAGACTGTTTTGTTCCTGTTTATTTATGCGAGTTTTCAGAGAAAGTTTTAACAAGGAAAAAGTTTTGTACGGTAATGCATCTATTTCGATGAAGAGTGAAAGTGAATCGAGAGAGAATCTTAGAGATTTTTTGCTATTTATACTAATGTTTTCAGGATGAAGAAGGAAATGGAAGAAAAATTGGTTCAATTAGCTGACAATTTTAAAGAAGCGACGAATATCAGGATAGCCGATGCTACGCATCGTGCAATTAGAGAAAATATTGGCCTAAATAAAGAATTGGATCTGATGCTTGATGTGAGCCGGAGTTTGGATCACACAGCGAAACAGTGCAAGGACCAACAACGTATTTTGAAACTACAAGCAGCGTTGTACGAGAGCGAGGCAAAAATGGCGTTGAATAAGACGATCAAACAGAGCGAAATGATCGAAAAGTTATCGGAGAACCAGTTTAACATGGCAGTACAACGTAGTCGTTTGAAACGGGCCGAAGCGAATGTTCACACCATTCAACAGCTGATGGAATCGTACAAAGCTAAATGTCAAGAAGTAAGATCGAGAGTCACAGTGTTTAATAAAATGCATGACAGATTAAAAAACAGGAGGAAGAAAATTGTGAATATTATCATTGCAAAATTTTAGGAGATCGACAGGCTCACTGGGATTCTGCGGGAAGCAAGACAATGCGTCGCAGAGGCTTTGCAGGTAACATTTTCAAAGTAGCGAGGATACTTGATACTTTGGCAGTTAAAAGCTGAGCTATACTATTGATTCGCAGCGCCAAACTGAAGCTGTCGACGACGATGTGTGCACGGTGTGTTATCCAAACCCTAAAGAGACATTATTACACACGTGTCTGGATATACTTGACAAAGAAAAACCCGTGCTGGACACAGAATCTATATCTATATCTTCGTCGCAAGTGAGTAATAAAATTTAAATACAAATTTTAAACCAATTTATGCTCATCACATTCGATACTGGATTATATAAGCTACGCACCTATTAATATCCGGTCTAACAATGCTATAGAACTTCCTTCAGCATATACCCATTACCTCTACTCTCAAAAAATGTATCTGCCGTCCGAGTTTGAATTTACAGTCTGTTGTCTTCTTCATCATTCGTTTGCCTGAGACCTTTATATAATGTCTCGTCAACTGCACAGATTCATTCCTTTCGTATCGATTCCAGTGATCGGGCTAGTAGAGTAGTCGCTTTATCGTTCTATTTCTATTTGAACGACTGATTCGTGTGAATTGGCGGTGACCAAACAGATGTGAAAAAGCATCTACCTACGGATTATCAAGTTCTTCAGATTTGCTCACGACGTCTTGATCGAGAACGAATCACAATGCAAGTAACTGAACGCAGGTGAACGATGAATTTCTTGTGATAATTACTTTATTGCAATCTTGACCAATGGATGTTTTATAACTGTTGTAAGTGACGCAAACGTCGTCTCGTATGAATATCTCAAAATAATCAAGATTTATAGTAGTCGGTTTCATTTATTGTTTAATTTCTTCCAGTCGTATCGTTAGATAATCATGAGATCCTTCGGTCTTAGATGATCCGATCACATTTGCTGTAGCCACGATGCATCGACATCGGCTTAAAGACTCATCGTACTTCCCTGCGCACTGGTAACGTGACACAAGTGTTAATTGCCCACGTGTTAACACCTTCGATAACGATTTGACGCTACCATCGGCAACAATTTATCCCTACACCAGTTCATAAATAGTCTTGATCTCGAAAATTTCCACATCCTGGCCCCCACTTGGCTACACTCGTACGACACCCTTCCCAATTCAAAGTTCTTCCTAATTTCTTTTGATGGATAAGCGGACTGGCTTTCCCCCTGGTCCTTCTCTGATACACATTTGGCACGCGGGTCATTTTCGAAATCATTCTATGTATGACCATCTTTATCTACCGTAGAAGACGTTGTTCCTGACTGCGAAGATTCTCTCCGTTCTCGGGCCCGTCGATTTTGGAACCATATTTTGACCTGTAAAGTAATTACGTCGGTTAGGAAACAAATACACGACCAAACATTAGGAGGGCAACTTCAAAAATGAAATATCACTTTTTCTGCACGAAGCAAGAAAATGCTACGAATATGAAGAAGCAGTGTTTATATATTTCAAGAAATAAGCAGTTCTCTTTAGATACTGTGTAGATATAATATAGTGTATTTTTATAAGTGCGGAATTTCGAGGGTAACTGTCCAAAATATAGGAAAGAAAATATTGCCATTTACATGTAAGCCAATTCTCTAAGTGATACAGATTTCGAATTCTCTGTACGTACTCTGCTTTGCGGTAGGTGTAAGATTAGAGACAATTGTACGACGTCGTTTCTGACGAGGTAAGGAGACTTCTTGTACTTGTCCTCGAGCACTCGAAGCTGAAACGTTGTGAAAGGTATCCTGGGATGCTTCCCAGGTCTCCTCTTGAAATGTTTCGCAGTTCCCTGTCGCTTGGGTAATTTCGGTGGTCGATACCTGGTGCACCGAATCCAGGGAAGTTCACTAGCCGCATGGTTTGCAACTGGGGTCGATCGTTGGTCCGCAACAGAAGTTTTTTGCAGATTAGTAACAGATTTCGAATCCGAACTCGCGCCCGACGATGTTCCAACGAGAATTTCACCGGAAACTCCACCGTACGAATAGCTTTCGTGTAATATCGGTATTCTCTCCACTTTGGCATCTGCGCACGATGCATTGTCGCACCCGGACGCGTCTTGGCGCGGAACTCGATCATCCACCGCAAGAATCCTTGCGATGCTGAAGTCCGTGGCTGACCTCTGGCAACGCGGTACCTCGCTCATCCTGAGATCTAAGCGAACTAGATCATTCGAGGGGCGCATTCCCTGTTTTATAGGCGAGTCGTTTCCTTCCCGATTTCTGCTCGGTACCCAGACCTCAGGATCTAGTTGTTGAAATGAGATATTGTATCCGTTACATTGTTGCGCGTATGTCCGCAGTATGCAGGCTGGTTAATCCAAATTAAACGCTTTACCGCACACTCGATGGCTATCTCCTCCGTTCCCGGGTATCAGGGGGGTCACCTTTGGCAAAAACGCTGAGAACACCCTACCTGCCCTGTCGCTGATCTCCCGTTGTGCATGCTCCTATACCAGTGCATTATCTGTGGTCAAATCTCTGTTCATCCAACAACAACACTGTAATTGATACCGTTTCTCTAGAACGGCTCCGCGTTACGTCTACGAGCCAACAGATGCTACAGGGAGAGAATCATCGATGCGTGTCTAATCGAAAAGCCACAGGAGTCTATATGAGGTTAATATTGAGGGTTTAGCCGTGTGACTGGATTGCAGACCACACAGCTACCGCCGAATGCGCTTAATCCGATAATATACATATGATCTTTGACAGCCCTCTATCCCATCTCCACTTCTAGACAACAACGATACGTATGTTTGCTTGTGTCGGCTGATCTGGTTGACAACATGAAATGATGATAATGTCTCCACGATCTGTCCGCCGAAGGGGGCGATATATTCTCATCCCAAACAGGGTAAAGATTGGGAACAAAAAAATGCAAACATTCCGTGTATTGTTAGGCGCTGTAGGATATCCCAAAGTTTCATTGTAACGACGTTAAGAAACATTTGGTAAGCATCTTTTGAAGGACGGTTGGAAGTTGCTTGATGATTGAATTGAATCATTCCAGTTTATAGTCCAATGACTAGGATGGTTGGCTCGAGCACAGGATTCTGAGTATAGAAATGTTAGGGGAAAAAACCCAGAAAAATTCTAGGAAAAATTTATGAAGATATTTTTGAAACATGCTTTTGGGTCACAATGTGATATGGATGTTAACGTAGAACCGAATAGAAATTGTTTCTCACTTCCAATTTACAAATTCGTAACAACGCTTGATTCAACGACCCACGCAATTTAAGAATATTTGACAAAGTTTCCATTCCACTCTCTTGTGCCAAATATTCCCATGCAAGCCAAGATTTGTTGTTGCTTGTTTTGATGTTCGAACGACTGTCTGTTAGTTGAAGTAACGTAATTCTTGTTGCGGTAGTTTGAACTCCTTTTCAGATTTTTTACTTCTAGGACTGAATTACGTGTTGAAAAACGGCGTTGATATCTGATAAGTGAACGAACGCAGCAATGGATAAATTAGATCACTGGAAATCACAAAAATAGTACTTGCGAAACGATCTTTGATTCTGAAATTAAATCACTCTTTGTAATACGATCTTTGAACAATTCCCGGGAATAATGATCGTTTGATTTAAATGATAATTTTATTTATACACCGATACAAGTAGTATACAAACGTATTCAAATGTTTGAGATTGAACTACAGCTTACTGAAATCCAGAGTTGTAATAAATCATCTTGAAATTTAGTATGATAAAAATACATCAACTTCTATATTTATATATATATATTCTATACAGTTAGATATTAACGAAAATTTACAATGACTTCTTGAGGATTTCGTCGAACAAGAATACGGATACAGGACGTGCATCGCGCTCGGTGAGTAGCTTCTTGAAGTCGCTGACGTGACCAGCCAAGTTGCGTACGCAATCAGCTTGGGGCTCTATAAACTTCTCCTCCAAGTAATGAGCCACAGATGCGTCCTGGTCAGAATGTTGCTGGGAACGCTGGTGTATATTGAGCGCTTCCTTTGCAAGTTGTTTCTGTGTGTCAAGAGCCTTGGCCAAACTAGTGAGTTCATCGATTTCCGATTTTCGCTCCTGTTTTAAGGAAGAAAAATTAAAATAGACGTCAAATGCATTCTCAATTTAATTCCAATACATAAACCACTACTCACGGCTCTCTTCCATTTAGGTTGTTCATTAAAGTTCATTTTTCCACCACGCTTCGTGATGAATTTAATGATATCGATAGCATCTTCCCATGCCCTATCTGATAATTTTCTGTACAAAGCTTTGAATCCTTCACGATCAGCCTCGTAATTACCAAAATGAGCGGACATCAACAAATGTTCGAAGCTAGCTTCGATTTGAGCATTGGCATAAGCTTGGAGACTAGTTTCCATGCGCTCAAAATTGCCATATCTAGCGTTACAATTCGCTAAGAGGTTGGCATCTGAATAATATACGAAGAGATCATTACAATGCTGAAATTTGACTGAAAAATACGTCACAATATTAGTAATCGAAACAAAATTTCAAACCTTACCGCTTGTACCAGTGTGACGAGGGGAACAAGCTGTGGCGACATCGCCGTAACAGTATTCGGCCGTGGCGGCCACCAATAGAGCAGAAAGAACCACAAGTACTTTCATGATTGCTGTAAGCAGACACACAAACGTCTTACATTGTGGATTGTAAGAAAATCCAAACGTACATGCATCGGTGTAAAATGTAATAATGCATGATGAAATGTGAATACATGATTTCTTCAAAACGCGTTCCCAGATATCACTACTTTGAAAGTAAAGGGGATTATTTAATCACTGATAGATTATAATACATGTTGTACTATCAGAATTGATAGGAAGAACTGATAATACATTCCACTTTTCCATATCGATGAACAGAAATTATCTTTAGCATGACTTTTACAAATGGTATGTTGAGCAGTTTGTGTTGAAAATTTGATTCAACTAAACGAAGAGCCGAGGATTCAACGAATCCTATACTACAGGCTAATCGGTGTATAACTACAAAGGTCATCCAATTCAAGTGATTTGACATGGAACTTGATCGACAACAAATAACTTTACAACATTAGATGCAGCAAAACGATTTTATTTAAACAACCCGTATTATCATCCGTGGTAAATATTTATCGACATCTTATATCCATCGTTCAAGAAATTTCACGCTGATATACAAAAACTGTTTTTTTCAGAGTTTCGTTCTTCAATTGTAACATTATTTAATTCGTCGCTGAACATAGAATTGTTTTTGATTCATTTTTAAAAACAAAAGCTGAAATGAGGTCTTGCTTGGTTCTATTTTTTCTGTATTTCTTATATAAGCTAAGAAAAGCGTACATCTTTTCTCGAACTAATGATGACTCGATCAATATATCTGGTTGACCACTATCTTGTTCATAGCCCGTTACTGAATTTTCTTTTGTTCGGACGATTTCATTGGACATTGTACATCATCGTTATCTTACCAATTGATTTCAAAATAACCGAGATTACTTTTCCAACTAGATATGGGACCAATTGTTGGTGATGTCATTTTTCGTAAATAATGTACTATATGCTTCGCACATGTTTCTGTGACGTTGGTATCAAATTGCAAAAATGATTAAAGGCAATTGTGTATCTATAAAACGACAGTTTTCTGGCGGTTATCATTGCAATTAGATCCGAGCTAGTGGAAATGCGATTCAAGAAATATCTTGATATCAGAATTAATTTTAAGCGTGTCATGTTTCTACTATTCCGATACCATCAGCCCCTGAGAAGTGGGTTTATCGATAGTTGTGCAATGAGCTAGGATACATTTTTCCAAGTAAAATAGTTGTGAATCGGGTAAATACTTCACGGGTATAGTTAGGTATTCTTTGGATAGTAAATCTCATAAGGGCTAGAAAAACAAGTGACTAGTAGTCGATGTAGGCATAAAATATCTTATACATCGAATAAATAAATGAAGACACGTGAATGGCGCGTGAACATGCAACTTATATACAAGCTACACGATTCTTGATCTTCGAAACAAATGACTATTATTCATTAGTTTCAACAAATTTGAGAAAAAAATGACTGCAACAAGCCTCACATATGCATTTGTTCGAAGAGTAGAAACAGAAAATAATTCTGACAGATTAATAAAAATGATGAAATCGGACATGACGCATTGGAAGTAGTTATAAACCGACATGCATGAAAAATCATATTCACCGCGATTCAGTTATTATGCATATGTAATTCTGAGATCGAAGGTTATTGCGAAAGTTGGCTCAATTCATGTTGATAACGACGGTGAGACGTTGCCAAAGTTATTGCGTTTCAATATCGACGCGCAGTTCGTACAGCCCTGAAATATTTCGTTCGTTACCCGCAAGATGACGTGTAGTAGGGAAAATTCATAAATGTCAATGTTGCAGTTAATAAAAATACTATCGGCGACAAATAACGCGATTTGAGGACATTAGGAAAACGGTAAAAGTGGTTATAAGATTGGTGTACGTACCTTCGTGAAGTCTGAGGTGCTTAGCTAGTAGCGTGAATACTCTCGCTTCGACGCTCTGCTAAACAATGAACATTTATCGGGGGGAAATTTCCTGAAATCGTTTGGTCAGCTGATCTCTGTGCGCATGCGCAGTACGTAATACGCAGCAACTCACAGTGACCGATGACAATGCTCGAGAACGTGAACGTCGTACTGGTGGCCAACGCAGTATACTTTGTTTTTAAGGCGCTGATGGCCGCTCCGAGAGTTTAGTTGCGCATTATTATCTGAACGAGCTTTGAAGCCACCTTCTATGCCAGTGTGTGTAAAGGTTGCTTCGAATTAAGAGGTGCCGAACAATCTTCGACTGATATTCTATCACGCATCATCGCCAAAGGGCTACAATATCCTCCGTAACAATGAAGTACGCTTATGGAATTCTTCTCGCACTTGCGTGCGCTGGCATTGTTGCCGGCGATGGGTTGACCTGTGAGTATATATACATGTAAATCTACATATATATGAGAAAAATATCTTTCATTCCGTCGAAGTTGTTCAAATGCTAGACAAGAATACTCTATTTGAAAAAGAAAAAACGAGGAACGAAGGTTCGACGTATTTTGTACAACCCTGAATTACAGTGTTGCCACTTGGCACACGCACGTTCTCGGAACGGATAACGGCGGGGGTTTTTGTTTGGTTGTTTTCTATTATGTTCGTTATTGTCGTTGCAGTTATCATTATGAGTTACGATCACGCGGTTGAATCGCCCTTGACCCTCCTGGGTCAGCTCCCAGAAAAGTCGCATTCTTAAATAAAAATATACCATGCGTCATGATTATCATTTTGCTGCTGTGTACAGCTATCCTCTGTTAAAAACAGTTCAGTATTAACAACATGACTAGCGCTTATTCAATTATCATCATTCGTTTCGTGTTCGTAACGGCTTGGCAGTTGCCGAGGAATAAAATTTAGCATTGATATTTGTTAATCAAGAATTTCAATTGTTGCATCAGTCGCTACAAAGATTCTACAAATGTTGGACGCTGAATAATACTGCAATTATACGTTTTTCACCGTGCATAGATAGGTTGCGCTGAGTTAACATTTCCCACGTCAATCTTTCATCATCAACGCAATGAAAAGATCGATGCTGGAAATACTTTACCGAGGAGACAGCCGGTTTAAAGACTTTACGTATGCCCACATGGTACTGAACGAATTGCAAATTATGTATATTAATGGACAGCACGAACAACTCTGGTATTGCATCCTATGCAGCAATCTCCAGTCGTACTATTCAGGATTCCAAATGCGATAGTCGTGCTAGGAATTGAAATATACAAGCACTGATAATTGTCACTTGATGATAAGAGATCAGAAAATATCTAGTATAACAGGAAAACTGAGAATAATCTAATGATAAGTTTTTTTATTCATGTTCGCGAAGTGAACGCGTAGATATATTACATTGATTATGAAAAAACTTCGTGAGGGTAATCTTGAAAAATACATCAACTAATGACAGCAACATTATCAAAATTCAATTTTATACCTGGTCGGCCTAAGAGCGAATTTCATTGTTTTAGCACGAACAACGTCCATCACGAACATCAATCCGTAATACTAGTTCAACTAATTTTATCTGTTCAACCGAGTCAAATTTTACTGACAGTTAATATGAATATTAATGATAATTTGGTCATAACTTGCTTGGTCAATTTTTTTACAGTTGATCTCAAGTCAACAAAAAGTTATACTCGCATGATACTTTGTTCTGTCATATTGCCAAATTTTTCAGACGAAAACACCAACATACGTATGTAGTTCTATGATATATCATCTCTCATTATCTACAATTCCGAGTGAAAGAAAATAGATACCAGACATTACAAATATAGATCATATAGGACATCCAAAACATAAGAGGGCAAAACCTTTGAGTGCCAACGGGTTAATATTACTTGTGTTTTCCAACAGTATATTTTCTGTTTGCAAACATGTACTTTCTTGTCATGGTATATATAATATAACTTTAGACTGACCAGTTTTCTACACGAATGGATCCTACTTATTGTTATAGTTCGGATGAGAAATTTCAAACTTCTAGAAATGAAAAACTTCCAGATATGCGAGGTGAAAGACTTTATGCCATATCATTCTATCGATTAGATCATAACTAATCACCTGAGAGTTTGTACTTTCATATTATTCGTTCATAGCGAATTCATACCACAACAATTATATAAACGACCTACCTTTCCTCGAGTCTATGAAACGGTCACTCAAGGTTCTCGAATTTTTACGCAACAATGATTCAGCGAATATCATTGGTCGTTGATCGACTGATAGATTTTGACATGGTACAATTTATGTCAAGTATACGATATAAAATGAATCAATAATTTTCAGACACTCCATAACTCTCAGTGAAAAATAGCTATTCCACGTACTCAGGATTAGATATTATTCGCGGACACATTAGTAATAATAAAAATCCAACCCGACTTCAAAAAGAACTTCATATCAATTTCCAATGATTGTGCAATATTCATTTTATCGAACAACATGTTGTTCGTTCCAAATGTTAAATTCAATTATCTATCACAGTCGACTGATACAGCTGTCGATGCGTAGAACATGTCATCACCGTATTTATTAGACTGATTATAATGAAGTTACCAACGAATGAGATTAACGGACCGATTTTTTTTTTAAACTTGACAGAATAATTGCAGAAATTCCGTTCACATTTTCGTCAGTAGAGTGCGGTACCCAGTGATAAAAAATGAGGCCAACCAATGAACTTGTAACAAATATGTTGCAATGCTTATACAACCTTGATCAATCTATTCACGAGTAACGTTGCTTGTTAATCAGGCAAAAATTGAGATTCGTTCATGATGTTCAGAAAAATCTTCTCTGAATATTCACCCGAAACTTATTCGATACTTTCGCCACATATCGCGAAGTGCATCTTCTGATATTTTCTCCGCTATATCATAAATGTTATCGATTTTCATACACTTAGAAGCTTCTGGAACAAAGCTCAGCAAGAGCCGCCCACATTGGTCGACAACAGTGTACAATCATCCATAGATAAGCTTTGATAACTTTCACGTGATCACTTATGATTGTGAGCAATGCCTGGTACAAACTCCAAAGGGAGAACAATATAAATGGAATTAGTTCTATTGAACTCCAGCAACGAATATTCAGAACAGAAGACAGCAAATATATGGATATTTTCTGAACTTATACTTTGTCTAGCTCTAAATTTCTCGATATTAATTATATCGAGTGTCTATTTCTATAATATTGATATTAGCTTGCACATTCACCTATATAGGGAAAATGTGAACTAATCCTCTGCGTGTAGATACAGTTTAGCTAGCTTACAATTGCAATGGTAATAAATTTATATTATTTGTGTAAATGATCACTTAAATGTACATTCGTGTTCATATCATTTTTGTATTCGAGTAGCTCAACTTATATATATATATTTTTATTACAAGTAGTAGATGTCTAGGTAAAGCGTAAAATTGAAACGCAATGTCAGCTGCCGTCATATCTTAGTTGGCTACAAAGCCATCCTATATATTTTTTCAACATAACCGACCTGTACATTGAAAACTGATGTACAGTCACATCGACACGGTATAACATCTTCAGAGTTCTTTGTTCATTCGGGTACAAAGAGCGGATAACAAGCGTTCGACGATATAACAGATTCCATTGTCTCAGCAGAGTATACTCATCAAATAAGCAGACAGATCATGAATTTTCCCGGAACGTCACACGATTCGAATAATAACAATTAAAAATGATACGGCAAATAATAGTTGAATCTAGTAGCTGTGAAAAAACGTATCCAGAAATAATTTTATCGATATCTTATAGAATATAACGTGCCAAAGTTCATATCTGACTCAGATTCCATTGGAACTGTACTGTGAAATATTTTCAGTCAGCTCGTGTCACAAAGCATACATTACGATGTGACCTTGTTATCTCGTGTCAGAAGTATCGAGGTTGAATATTTCTTGCAGAATGTACTTCCCTTTGTGGATTCCCAGTCACGAAGCGTCAGATAATTGAATCTGAAGATTGTTACATTGTTCAGATATGAGTATGATTCCTATTCGCCTTTTTTTTTCGTTCAAGGTACACTTCCCGTTGCAACTGTTCCTCAAGCATGGCGCGATATGGTTGATCCGTGCATCAACGCCATGAAGGAGCAAGTGACAACTGAGATTAAAGCATCCCTAACTTACATGGCAATGGTAAATACCTGATGACAGCTGGAAAAATATCTGTAACGAGTATTTGACTAAAAATTATTTTCCACAGGGTGCCTACTTTGCACGTGATTCGGTCAACAGACTCGGATTCAGCAAACTATTCTTTGATAGCGCGAGCGAAGAACGTGAACACGCGATGAAAATTATTGAATACTTGCTGATGCGTGGTCAATTGACTTCCAATATTGCCAGACTATTGAAATTCCCAATGGTAAATCTCTCTCTTTATTTACTACTAGCTTAGTTCTCGCGCAGTTCCTTGATTGTAGCATTGCAAACAGAAAACACACGTGTTAATTGAATATTGTAATTCATTTCAGCAAGTTGAACGCGAAGAATGGAATAACGGAGTCGATGCGCTTTCTAGAGCCTTGGAACTCGAATCTGAGGTGACGAAGAGCATCCGCAACATAATGAAAATTTGCGAAGCACCCGATTCCAGCAATTTCAATGACTATCACGTGAGTATCGGATTGCTTCTGAATTTTTAACGTATTTTCAAAGTATTACCCATTCCTTGCCACGGTTCATAACATTGATTAGCCTTTGAAAGTAGTAAACTAGTTTCAAACGACAATACAATCGATCATCTGTCATTAACTAAGATTAGACGTTGTTGCAAAAGCTGATTAACATGACTACACGAAGAAGCGCACGTAGCAGATAACATGGAAGATTTCTTTAGCTACTGCCGATTACGTAAAGTGATTAGAAATCTTAACTTTATTATCTGACCATTAAAATTTATGTCTGTGGTATCCAATTTCATGATTCATTGGACAATGACATCTCTATAGACATCATTCTTCTGTACTAATTACTCGTGGATCATGCAATATTTCCAGCTGACCGAAATATTTTTAATGAAACATTTAAAATCACGTATCTTGATGTAGAGGTATCTTGTTTCTAACGAACATTTTTCGACCATGTCGAAATTTTACAGCTGGTCGACTATCTCACGACTGAATTCCTCGAAGAACAATATAAGGGAGAACGCGTACTCGCTGGAAAGATTTCCACTCTTGACAAGATGATGAGTACGTACGGTGAACTTGGAGAATTCTTGTTCGACAAGAAACTTCTGAATGGTGAATTGTAAGCTTTTTTGTAGCCGTCAATGAGGTGTTAAATTTTTTGGTTTTGATAAAAGTCGGTCATATTTAGAATAGAATAGCATTTTAAATTACAAATAAAATTGTCTATAATAGTATCTAGCGAAGCTAAATTCTTAAATATCCTTCAATAATCCAATGAATTTAGTTCAATTACACCTCTAAATATGGCTGTTTCTAATGATAGTTGGTTAAGTTAAGATGATGTATAAAGAACAAAGTTTATAGTGTTTGTTATTCTATATAATGTAATCTTGTAAACGATACGAAATGAATAAACTACTGATATTCGCACGTTAATACTCTTACCTTAAAAATCACAAAATTTCTCAACAGTTGTCTTAAATACTGATTTCTTGCTTTTTATAGTAAGTGCACTTTGTACGCTCCATAGCGGAGTAAATAAATTTCGAATCGTCCTGATATTACCTCGACATCTTAGCTAGCTACGACGAACATGATTTTCAGATACTGTTTGCTACTACATTAATTCCCGAATGTTGATCAAAAGCTAGAATTCCTGGCACAAATTATGCGTCGAAATTATTGTAATTTTAACTAGTGATCGATGCAATGGAGGTTCTCATTGGAAATGGTCATTTATGTAAACAGCAAAAAAAATTGTAGATTATCGTGTTGACATCATCGATAAGTCTTTACAAAGTGTGGAGAAAATATGTAAGTTATGATAAAAAGATATCGATTAGTGTTAATAACGTTGAGATGAGGGATTTATCACTTTATCGATAGAAAGTTATAAATTATAATTGGTGGGTGATGATAAAAAAAAGAAGATGACTGACCCCTTCACTGATCACAGAACCATCTATATACAGTTTTGTGATTTAGATGCAGAAAAAAAGTTGTTGGGGATGTGAAAAGTAAAGCGGGTCACAAACATCGCTGTTCAGCTAAAATTATGTTTTTGAATTCACATTTATATTTGTATCACCCGAAATTGATAAAAAACCCGAAAAAACGACAAAAATTACTAATTCTACCAGCGACGACGCTCCTTCCATGCTCAACACCACTGTACAAGCTTAAAATAGACAGTAGAGAGCTAATTTCGATTTATTCTTAAAGTATCCGTCAACAGAAACTTAACTGCGATCTCTTCAAGAAATATCTGCCAACTGCGTTGGCACAAAATGAGACTTTGCCAAACAAAGTACCTACTCAATTCTCGTAGTAGGTACTTGCAGTAGGTAAATGCAGAAGATGTCCATTATCTCAAAAAGTTGCTACACGTTAAGTTTCCTTATTGTAATTTAATATTTCTATACTCCAATTCTTTATGTCTGTATCGATAACACGACAATATGTTACGTCGACTCTCTTTTTCTCTATCGCAAGCTGCACCACTTGTTGTAGGATGTTATCTACGCGAAGATTAGATATGGTCGACGCTTTATTTGGTTGTATTAACTGATAAGTGAGCTGCTTATCCCTTTCTTTGATACTTTTTCTATTCAATGATTTTTGCCCAGTTTTGTAAGTGTGTACAAGTATCGAAGAAAGCTAAAGTGCAAGTGGCGTTAGTATGTCCACGCCGCAACGTCTTCGTCTCGACAGCGTGATTACTTCGATGCCAGAACTTGGACCGATGATTCCTGACGGTGGTTATTCCTGGCTTGTTCTGCTCGGTATCGTGACTGTTCAGGTATACAGTTGTCACATGTCTGATTCATGGAGACCTCACAGTCTATTCGCGTGATTAGAAGCATGTTCCTTCGTGCGCCCTCAGATAGGTCGACTTCAGATTAGTTTCAACGCCGCAGATTTGTCTTATAATTAGGAAGTCAATATCTATATCATCAAGAGATCGAATGTCTTGTTATGCGTTCAACAAACTACATGTCCTGTGGAAATGACTGGGATAAACAAACAACGGCGAGTTTCTTAGCGCATAAGTATGTTTTGTAAAACAACTTCTTAGTTTTTCAACTCAAAATTCTTGATTCACTTAAGAAAAAAGACGCCGTCGGATTTACACCTGATCCTATTTGCCCTGCTCGTATACGTCAATTTTCACCTGTGTAACTACGTACGCGTTATTATGCTATCGTTCACGCGTGCCGTCTATCTGTTGATACGCGGCCAAAACTGAACTGGCGCAAACACCAACTTTTTTATGTAAAACATCTTAAAACAATATACAAACTAGTTATCACACCTGATACTCGAATTGTCGAGCGAAAACAAGAACATCCAGATGAATCATTGAACAAATATCAAAATCTGTTTTTTCAAATGTTTATATGACTTCGATCAAAATGGGGATTCCCTCGATTATTGCAGCATTTGCGACAAATTTTCCGGTTCACGTAGAAGCAATTTGCTGATGACGATTATAACGTTCAGTGTAGATTCATGTTTCTATTTTTTGTCACCCGATTGATACTCTTCTAGTATGTTTTTGTAACGCGAGGGAAATCCATAGAAATTACTCGAAGCTTTGTTAGTTGCAGATTCTTTAAGTGGGTTAATTAAAAAGTATCGTCATTCCGAGATACTTTTATAAATAATGTATCACCTTGGTCGTTTTCGAATAGGAAAAAACAATGAATAAAAAAAATGAGGATTCCAAATTGTTAAAGTACTAGCAAATATCACGACTTCATTGATTATCATTTCACGGATGATCGACTACTTTGATTTTCAATTAACAGATCACCGTGCCCAGCATCCTTGCAGTCTACGGTGTGGTCTTGGGTTACCTAAATATCGAATCGGAACCAGACATAGGTGTCTGGACTGGCAGCATGACTCTTACACCAATATTATTTACAGCTTGTTGGAGTTTAACCGGTAACTCCCACAACTTTTTCTGTTCTACGAAGAAACGTGTTGCATTCTCTCGGCATACTATCACATGCCATTCGAATAATTAGATCAGTATAAAAAATCGGTATATATTCGTGGATCAATATTTATGTTCAGTGAAATGATATTTTCCCAAAACGGTTATTTCTACTTTGTATTGGGTTTTGCATCCGATATCTGATTGTCCTGAAATTCGGATTTCATTTCCACATCATCTACCCCATGGGTACCTAGTTGGAAAATTGAACTCAGCACATTGAAAAAATCCAATACAATTCCCTGCCACAAATTATTATACGATGCTTGAATTTTCAGTTAACAATAAGCTCACAATGTACTAAAAATCATATGCTATGTGAGCCACCAAATAAATCGTTCTTAGGGAACAAAGTTGTGGAAAATAAATTTTCCTACAAATTTGCTTCTCACAACTTTCCATTAAAATTCGAAATGGCGGAGGGAGTCAAGAAAAACTGAAAGTGACCGGAATTTTTGCAAGATTAAAGTAGGACTATTCTCTCGCATTCACACAGATCCGTGGAGTCGAACGCTAGTGGGATTGGCAACAATACCTCGTCTCGTGGGTGTGATCGGTGTGGTTTTGCTGTCCATTGGAATTCTAGCGTCCGGATACTTGTCAACGGGTGGCGTCGGTGCTTATTTAGCTCGGATAAGTGCCGGTGCCGTTATGGGCATTGGTGCGAGCCTGGTTTCTCTCCAGAGCGAACATCTCTTGCGGAAGTATTTCCGATCGAAGCTGATTACAGCGATTCTAGTAAAAAACGTTGCATCATCGATAGGGATGATCGTCGTGCCGTTTTACGCGTACGTATTGCTGACGCGAACAGGTTTGCAAACGGGTATATTGCTGGTCGCGACCGTTCTTCTTCCCGCCATGTTGGGAACTTGTACCTTCGACACGCCGGTTCTCGCGCAAGGGAACCAGTATAGTTTACTCTTGTCGGAAGAAGACAACGAGTTGAACGTAAACGGAGTTAGACCAGACGTAACTAACGTGGAAAACGAAAACGCGGGATCTTCCCCGAATTACGAAGACGCTGCAGAGATCAGCGATGAAGGTCCACCGCCGCTCTTCGGCGGAGGAAGCGATACCTTCGCGTATTACGAACCTGAAGACGACGACGTGAATCTTTTCGTACAACCGGTAGCACGCACAGGAATCAGATGGTCCGACGAAGTGCAAATTTTGAAACGTTTCAAATTTTGGAATGCCGTGGTAGCGTGGCTGGGCATGAAGAGTTGCGCCGTCTCTTTGCTCGTCTTTTCCCCGGCGATGGGCCTCACCGGAATCGAGAGTTTCGACACTCTGGAAGACGTTATCGTCTTACTTGTTACCGTCGGTCTGGGGACGCTGCTACCTAACATGGGATCGTATTGGAATCCAAAAACTGCTCGCTGGCGCAGCATCTACTTCGGGAGCATGTGTTGGCTGGGCGCAGCGGTTCTCGTAGGTAAATTAAAGCACCGTCCAATTTCTATGACACCCATCGATCACTTCTTACGATTCACAAATAGTTTACCAAAAATACATTTTACCCCAAAAACTATTTGTAACCTGATTTTTTTGTTGACATTTATTTGTTTATAAATTATATATTTTTCAGTTTTTATATCACAACAACGCTTCTGATTTTTTATTTTATTGGGTATTTTTGTTGGATCTCATTTTTTGTAAAGTAAATAGTAAGAACCGTGTGGACACAGAAGTTTGCCTAGGTCGTCATCTTCTGGTGAAAATATTTTCAAAAATGTTGTTGAAATTGGAAAAAAAGTATAAAATTGATGGAGTATCATGGGGATTGTGCACGAGACCGAATAAACTATATTTCTAATTTATAGAATAAACTGCAATTTCAATTCATAACTGGTTCTTTCTTTGCTACAGGTTTAGTGCTCAGCGATGGATATGCTGTATTCTTATGTTGGGCATTTATGGGAGGCATCAGCATGGGTGGATGTGCTGTTAGTCAGGAATCGGCACTCCGTGATCTGCTTGGTGACAAAAATACCAAATACGCTCTGACACCGTTATGCATTGTCGTTGGAGCTGGTTTGCTGTCACTTATCTTTATCAAAAGTATGCAACTAATTACCGCAAGTATTCATTTCCCTATGGTATCAATCTATCTGCTCCGCAGCTGATGTTATTGCGTTGTTTTAGTGTGAACAAAACACTTATTCGAGCCCACATCGAGACTAATTTCCTCTTGTTCATACATTTTCATACAAAGTTAGCCAAAATATGTTATTGATCGAGTAATACGCCCAATTTGGCTGTCGATAACGGTGTGATAACATTTCGTATCATCGACAAATTTATGAAACTTGATACTTGACGCAAGCTATAATCGACGTTTCATGGAACATGCGAAGCGTCGTCGTTGGAACTTGCTACAAGTCGTTTAACTAAATATGACGATGCGATGCTTGGATCAAAATTGTGAAAATAAAAGTGAAGCACATGGAAGAAAATGTAAAAACAAGAATATACTTCAGTGGTCTATTTGGACTTGGATAGATTCGCACCTTAGATTAAATTCTTTCAAGAATTTTACTTCTCTCGTTTGTTATTCATAAGAAACGCAATCATAATCATTCGTATGGTTGGAGCGTAACATTTAGTTATTTTATTATCGAAGAAATGATAGTCATTTTCAAATACAGCTGTAAAAATACATATCATACATCATGTATGTATTTTCTCTCTCAAATCATTGTTGTCGAAGATGATTGGATAAGAAGCTTCCATGTCGGTATACATACACATAGCAATGTTGGCACGCACCAAAAATCTTCATTTATATGATCTTACATCGCCCAAATTTGTGAGCTACGATTCCTTTCCTTCATAAATCACCGTGAAATGATAGTTTATCCAATTTGTTTTCAGCATTTATTAAACGCATTGTATTGCGTTACCGAATTTTCCTTCTAATTTTAGTTGTTACCTAATAACTGAATTTTTATTCAAGGCTTTTCAATTTGTCTACAAGTGACAGCGATAGTTCACTTCCTTGGTGGTAGCTATTGGGTCTTGTCGCCGTTGCTTGGAGCGATTCAAGCAAGATGCGTAAGACGGTGAAGGAAAATTGCCAAACCACTATCCATTCAACATAGCTGCCAAGTAATTATAAGTTTTAAATTAATAATTTCATCAGATAAAAGATAGTACTTTCGTTATTATTTATATTTTGATACTTCGAAGAAAAACAAGGATTTTATATGTACAGGCTCGAGGGATCTACGAGAGACTTAGTAGGTAATTTTGAATAATCACTTATAAATAATGTACATACGATGAATTAGTTGTGATGCACAGATGTGAAATTGTAATATCGTGAATTTTGATGAATTATGTTTTATAATTAGCGGAACAATAGCCGAATAGAAAACATGCCTGTTGTCTAATCATTAATTAATTTATACAAATATGACTAATTAGAGTCGCTATCTAATTTATTGGATTAATTACAATGACTTAATTACCAAATCGTTTAAGTTTTGTAAATTCGAACAGCCATACTTTCTATTTATTTATTATACTATAAAAACATAATATAAATATAAATAATTTAGTCGGTTAGTTGATTTCTAACTGTGATTCAAAATGATAAAGTAATTTAGATGTTTCCAGAATTTGTGTAACATATAGCTTGCATTTTTTTGGAATGCTTTAATTTTCATCTTTTACATATGTGTATTTATTACGAGCATGCCTATGTAAGTTCAGTAAAAATTCATATTTATACAAGTCTGTATCAAAGTACTACCGGTACATGTACAAAACGAAATAGATGTACCTGGAATTCATATAAAATCTTACGAGTTGTTAACAATTATACATATAATTTTCCCTTTCAAAATGATGCACAGCATTTTATCATTATTCATGCGACTGGCATTTGATTTAATAAGCGTTAATATGGTTTGCATGATCCTATTTCTACAGAGTTATTGTTCGAAACAAATTATCGAGATTATCATTCTTCATAGTGATTGTAATGCAAACGTCTAATGAAAATAACAATGATAAGTCGTTAAGGTGGCCTCCCTCATTAATTGTTGACGACAAAGCTATATCTACTTGGATATAAGAGAATCACCAAGTAAGTGCCTTACATATTTTTTCTTCTAAGAAAACTCCACTGTGTGCAAAGTATTCTAATTCGCTTATCTATACTTCTACGACTGACAAAATGTGGCGTTATTGAGATGTTACGTGGTTGTTTATCCTACAACATTTCTTCGGTGAAAACATTACAAAAGAACGACGAAGACCGATGAAATGTATAATTTGTGGCTCGCTGCGTACTTCAAGTGTTGGAATGAATTTGTTATACTGTTAAGACGTGGTATTCACGAGGTACTGTAGAATTATCGCGTGCTTCCCAACGTCAAACGTATCCTGGGAACGAAGTACGAACTTTCTGACAGAACTTGTATTGGTAAAACCCACTTCTCATTCGACGGTTAATATGCGAAGAATAATCCGTTTACCATTAATATATTGATGAAAATTACCAGATGGTTTCATTAGAGTTTATTTGTTATTAGGGCTTCTGCATCCTCATGCATCGTCCTTCATTGTCTATTTTCAATGTAAATTAAGTTAGCGGTGGTGGCAATTCGATTTCGATTGCTCTTCACAAGCGACGGTGGTTCTGACGGTATTAAAAACAAGTACGAATGGCAGATACAAAGCTAACAATAAGATGAACGCAATGAGAAAGAAATTTACGTTAATCCTTTACTATAATTATTCCAGTATTTACACCGCACACTAATTCATTCAAATATTTTATAATTATAACTCTCTACTAGATTGTAGTATATAGTTCCAATTAGATATGAGCCTCGTGATCGGTTATCGTTTTGAATATTATAACTTTTTGTATCAATGCGAGGAACTCTCAACTGAACTTAAGTCTATTTTTTCTTCCAACCGTGGACGGGCTTTGCTTAATTCTAGGTCAAGTGAAAGGCTGCCTCGTCGTGTCAATATATTAAAAAAAATCGTATCAATTTAAATAATTTTTGTGCTAATCGAGGAAAATTGTAGAAGGTATATGCAATCTTGAAAAATAACTATTTTTTATTAGTCTTTCATAAGCGAACCTCAAAGTCAAACGTCTTTGAAGTAGTACCTTACATATTACAAAAAGTAGATCTATCTGGTTTTCTTAATCGAAAACGGATTTTTCTTTAACAAATCGTTACCCAGATGCTGAAAATTCGTGAGAGTGGTTTATCATCGCAAATGTTCAAATATGAGGTTGAAATTGAAAATGTTAGATTTCATGAAGATTTGTATAAATGTAAAGAGCGAAGACTGTTGAAAATGTGCCGTCAAAATCATAAAATCGATAACTAAATATTCGTCATTGTTGTATACGAAATAAATGGAATAGAAATAAAACTATGATTTCTAAAAAACGGCTGTAAAATATGTAGATCGCTCCCTCTGGAATATCTATGACACAAACAGCATAGGAAATTGTTCATTCGTACTATAGTTTCACCTTAAGCATATAGTGAAGGATGAGCCGATGATAAAAAAAAAGTTACCGCACCTTATCAACTCATAAGTGAATTGCAAGCTCGTGATATCAAAACCACTGAAAATTTAATCAGAATATGGAACTGCTATATTCTGGGCGTGTTCGTAGATACCATTCGCGTCTCAACATTATTGTACGAGGCATATGACATGAAATTTTTTACCCATAGATGATTGATTTGTATTAGCTAAGTAAGTCCATGATGTCTTGAGTAGTTAAATTTGTTGTTCCCTGCGATTGAGAATTTACTGATTGAGATACTAGAGGTTGCGACAATCCCATTGGAGAGCCTTCTGGCCGCCATTGCTGTTTTGTTATGGTGTTTCCACCAGTTCCCCAGTTCTGGCCTACGTTTGGATTCACGCTCGCTTGGTTCCAACTTACTGCCGACTGCTGTGATCCCCAATTCATAGCTGTATTACCGCCGTTCATGCCCCAACTAGGCGTTGAATTCTGTGCCGGTTGGGCCCGAGCTGTAATAGCCAAACCACCCCATTGTGGCTGGTTGCTCATCGTGCCATTTGATCCTGGATTCCCCCACGTAGCCGACTGTAGCGCCGAGTAATTTGATTCGGAACTTTTTGATTTAGGCAATGATTTGTTGAGTTGATTCAAATTATTCTGCAGAAGTGTATTTGTCAGATCCTTTGGCTCAGGTTTGGTCTGCTGAACAACTGGCTTAGGAGCCAAGAGCGTTTGACTTTGCAGTCGTTGATGGGCCTCTTGTTGCTGCGCTAGTCTGGAAATATGATTATTTTAGATTTTGTACTAAAATATCGCACGAATCCAGTGATACATACTTTTGTTTTTCTTGAATACTGAGCACTTTTACGTCATTATTCTTTTTGGTTGATGTAGGCGGGGCTGCTATTTCAATGCCAGCAAAGGCGTCGTTCAAGCTTGAATTCGATGTGGGATTTCCAGCTTGAGCAAGTTCCTGATCAAATTGCTGAGCTTCGCGACGTACAGCGTCTAATTGACGCAACGCTTCTCGATGTTCCGTTGTAACACGGGTAACCATATCTCCGACCAGAGAAGCGAGTGTCTCGAACTGCGGTGGACTGAGTCCTGGTTCAACGCAAAGCGGTAGTAGGAATGGTAAAACTCGGGTTGCCAACATTTCTTTACTCATCCCCAATTTGCTTTGTGTCAAGACCAGTTTATAAATGCCTGTAAAGAATTGTGATAACAATGATCTATAATTTCCAGCTTGACTGCAACGATGAAATCTAAATTGAATATTAGAAAACTAAAGTCAACGCTAAGCTACCAGCAACCAAATATCAGTACGAAAGTGGCATAATCATTATCATTCCAAATCCCTACATTAGTAATAGTCTGTAGTTAATTAAATCGGTGTTATATCAATGGTGACCTTTATTTGATGTTCTTGAGAGAAAGATATAACAGTTGCCTAAAATAACAATTAGAGAAAATGCAAGAATCTGTGCTTTCCAATTACCTATGATAGCCATTAGAACAGCTGGTTCTCCGGAATGTGGAACTTCTTGGAGGAACGGTAGGATTTGATCCAAGATAAGCCACCTGTCAAGGTGTTCCAGCATTTTGGCGAGACACAGAAGGCAGTTGACTCGAATTCCTAAGTTGGCAGCGCCACTTTTTTTTGCCAAGCATAATTTTTTTACTCTTGGTAGGATTGAATTTTTCATTGAAGGGCCATCGATCAATGTGGCTATCGATGGTAGTGCTGCAAGACACAGTTCTTGTATCTGTTCCCAATCTGAATCTAGTGCTCTGGTGAGTAGCGGTAATATGTCACTTCGAATCGCGTCAGCTGGACACAATTTCAGTAGCAGATCCACTTTTTGTAAAAGTACCAGAGAAATCTACGATAATGTAATAATTAATTAGGATGTGATCTACATCAACTAGCTAATTGGGATTTACGGAATTAAAATATTAACCTGAGGAGGTTCGTCCAGGGCCAACACTGGTTTCAAATTTGGTAGGATATGTTGTCTGAATTCTTCAACAGTTCCTTCTTCTGCTACTTGAAGTATACTTGGCAACACAAATGGGACCATAGGTGCGTTAACAAATTCTTTGTAAAGTGCCGGTAAAACTCTATGTAACGCAACTCTATGAGGTAATTGCTTAAGCACTTTTGGCAATCCTTTATAAAACTGAGATTTCTGGAGATTGTCCCATTGGAACAACTTGTCTAGGTAGTTGAGAGTTCGAACTCCGATGTCGGTGAAATAATCGATCTGAAACATTACCGTATTCGATATTAATATAAACTTAAAATGTTCCAGATTGCAAGATCAAACAGTTTCTTTGAAAGTACAATTATTTCGAATTTACCTTGATGAACTGATGAGCATCAGGCCTCAATTCTGGATTATTACTTAGCATAAGCTTTACAGTATCTCGCAATGCTTCGGGAATAACGCCAAGTTTCGAAGATGGAAGAGATACTTTTAGATCTCCCAGAAAACGGCGACATTTTGCTGGATCGCTATTACATTCGTTCAACGGACGTCCTCCTGGTGAATGTAGGACGTACGTGAGCATAGCAAAAGAGAAAATATCGCTAGCTGGCGTACAGCTTGCAGCTATGATACATTCAGGAGCTTGGTAATCGAGCGTCGGTTGCGCTATGCTTGGTATAGTTGGATCATAGTCCATGTACGACCACGATGGCTATAAATACATAAGAAAAGGATTACTAATACGAACAGAATGATCATAGATATACTAGTAACAATAAAATATAGTGATTTCGTGATCCATAAATTTTGAGATGGAAAATTTACATTAATTGGTTTAATTTAGCGAGAGAATTTTGTTTCATAAAGAAACTGAAAGCATTCATAATTTTTCCGAATCGCTTTACACTTAAGTAATTTGTTTGCCTTGGTAATGAATTGAAAATTCAAGAAATTGTCGCGTACTTGTTTGTCGTTCGGACTTTGATTCAAAGCACAGAAGTCGAAGCCAAAAATTTTCCAAGCCCCATGTCCGTTGATGACTATAGATTCAGGGCACAGATTCCTGTGAAGAAGTTTAACATCCCCGTGCAAAAACGCAAGGCCTTCGCCGAGTTGCAGTAGCCCGTATCTGATTTCAACATCCAGTAATTTATAATCTCTGAGCAATATCGGCGTAGGTTGCGCTACATTGTCCAACCGTCCCAAAACGTTTGCTAAGCTAGCAAAAACGGGTTCAGTTGCGAAAGCTAAACTGTCACGAGACTCTTCTAAAGGATGTTGAACGGTTAATATCTGCGGATGTCGCAGTTTCGTGATTTGAGTGACGCCACGGCGAAGCGATTCTAAAACTGCTTCGCGTACAGGTTTTCCAGACCATCGATCGAGCTGTCGTTTCTCAAATACGAATATCGCTGCTTCTTGTTTGGTTGATTTTTTATAACCGCTGTATACTTTCCATAAAAGGCCAGGTCCGGCACTAGCTATATGTGCAGTAGCTTCAAATTCTCTGGTTACGGGGTTTCCAGGTAAAACGCTAGATAGCTGTGACAGACCGTATGCCGTGCTATTGACAGTGTTGCTGATTGTGTTGCTGATAGTATTGCTTACGGAACTTCGCAATTTATTCAAGACATCCATCGTGATGCCGACCGATGATTAAAATAGATGCATAAAATATGCCCTCCGACACTTTTATCAATGTCACCTGCATCCAGATAGATTCACGCTCACTTTATCGAGAACTTATTTTCTTGCATGACATATCGGCAACTGCTGACCGGATGACTAATCTAATCCACCATTGCTGATTACAAAAAAAACATCGTCCAATCACGATCCGACTTTTCGTATGCGAGTACGGTTTTCAACCAATCGTAATTTTTTTTTGCTAGTTCGATTGGTTCACGGACGAACGACAGGTGAAGCTCGCACGTGAAGTTAGGTCTACGCGAGGACACGCGTGCATGTCACATGCTAAGTCTTCATCGTGTACTGGATACGTATCGATTGTATATATTTACTGATGCTTTATGTGCCGATGAAACTATACATGTTACGTCGAGTATTTTGTAAGCTCAACCACTGATATACATACATGCGTACCATAGACATGTCATGCAAAAAACAGTTGGCAACAATACGAATGATGTTGGCTGCAGATGAATAGCTCGTGTTACACGAACAAAAACTGTAGTGCACGTGCACGCGAGTGTGTTTACCCCCACCGTTCGGCCAGAGCTTCGCATGCAGTCCGTGTACAAAGGGCACAGCGCCACCGTCGGTTCCATTCGACCCTTACGTACACGCTACACACGGTCCCGAGAATCCATTTTCTATCATCGATTTCAAGTATCAAAGACGACAAAATTGGTCCACCTTTTCGAGTACGCCGTGAATTGAACAAGGTTTGGATAACAATGTACAGCGATGCTAATTTACATATCTCCATCACAATCTCGCAAGCGTTACATAACTGCATTATCACGAAGCGGTTGAATCGGCGTGAAGTGCCGACCGGTTTGATACCATTACGACTTTTTCGCAAGGAATCTCTGTATTTTGTACATCTTTAGTGATTGTCAGGTTAATTTCGTGCAAGTGATATATTACTAGTTCTATTACGAATCCCGAACAGGTTCCTTTTGTTGTTATATTTCTCGGAATTCCGTCATTTTTAGGTTACGATACACTTGATTTGATAACTATTGCATCAGTCGCCAGTATACTCGATCACTGTTTACAGAAATTCGTTGTATATGTGAATTTACCATTTCTTTTTTCAAATTACAGATCTATTTGGGAAAATGGCAGCGAATTTATTCAATAGGATAGGACAAGTTGGTCTCGGCATGGCCCTTGTTGGTGGAGTTGTGAATTCAGCGCTTTACAATGGTTCGTAAATTATGTGTTGTCTAGTGTTCATTTTAAAGTGGAAGAAATATTTGAACAGTTATTACAACACTTATTTCGCCATTTCCATGGGTTGTCATTTGTTTCATTACATAAAACTAATATAATATGCACGAGTCAATGATTATACTTCGGTAAATGGCATAGTCGTATGGTCTTAGAAATTTTAGTTCGATTTCTATATCCGATTGGAATGTGGTACTTGTTGGCAAATAAAAGCTTGAATCAAAATTGACCATTTCAAGTCATTTTAAGTGAAATATAAGTCATACAAGATTGTCTGTGAAGAAGCGAATTGAAAATCTGATTGTTAGTTTAGATAGGCTAATTCCAACCAAATTAAAAAAATACTTTTAGAATATAATAGGAATGATTTGAAGAAATTTGTTGAGTATATGACACTGGATGGATGAAAAATATCGATGCATAAGATATCCGAGGGATCACCTCAGAATTATTTATAATTCGTATATTTCATACATAAAGCTATGATTATTTTTCTTCTACTTTAGAACAATAAAGTATTCATTTGAAATAATAAGGTTTCAGTATCTATGTTCCGATGCAATAAATTACTATTATATTTGTTTGTTACAGTCGACGGAGGACATAGAGCTGTTATATTCGATAGATTTGTTGGAATCAAAAACGAAGTAACGGGCGAGGGCACTCATTTTTTCATTCCTTGGATTCAACGGCCTATTATTTTCGATATTCGATCACGACCGAGGAACGTGCCTGTCGTCACTGGTAGTAAAGACTTGCAAAACGTCAACATAACGCTACGTATATTGTTCAGACCAGTCGCTGAAAGTTTACCAAAAATCTATACTATGCTTGGTGTCGATTACGATGAACGAGTGTTGCCATCAATTACGACGGAAGTATTGAAGGCTGTTGTAGCCCAATTCGATGCTGGAGAATTAATCACGCAACGTGAACTGGTTTCACAAAAAGTTAACGAGGACCTGACGGAACGTGCCGGTCAATTCGGAGTCATCTTGGATGATATTTCTATCGTGAGTACATTGCGCATTGATGATTTTTCCTAACATCTTTTCATTATTCATGCCTGCGACAAACTGCACTTTTCGTTAATTATTTTGGAAAGTTTTAAATTGTGTTTGCACATCGTAGTTATGACTGAGTTCTGATAACTTATCGAAATTGCTATTGCAAAATGAGTATCAAAGCTGAAAATGGTATTATAGATTATTCCACAAGTTCGAATGTGTCAGCTCAGCAGCGAATTGTTTGAGAAGCAAAGTTAATATTTTGAGATCGCTTCTTCCGAACACATGATCATTATTTAAAATATTAAAGAATAAAATTTCATATGGTGACTTACCATGGACTACAGGCAATGTTACATATTGCGCGTATGCATTATGTGAGCATGGCATATCATCTATTTACAATTATCGAGAAAACGCATTAAATTGCCTTGGATTATTCACATGTGTTGTGTTGAAACAAGAAAAATCGATTCAATTGATACTTTTCCTGGCAAGTTGTATGCTAGGCTCATCATGGAAAAAGTGGTATTTCCAAAAATCACATTTCATAAATTATTAATTCTGGCTTGAAACTGAACTAATCACCTGCACGTTTTTCAAAAATGAATCCTACTGCAGTATGTTATTTTCACCCTCTTTCCTGTTGAAAATGTTGAATTATGCCCAAGAATCATTTTCATTTAATTCAAGATTGGCCATAAGCAGGTAAGTCAGAATAATTATCCCTGTTGGCGGCATAACCAGTTGAATTCAGTTACTTGCTAATATTATTCCTTATGAATTTTATGTGTAATTAAATAATCCCTTGAATCGTCTCATTCTTGCTCACACGTATGATTACTGCAGAGATCGTATCGATGATTTTAACTGGTTATGAGTTAAAGTTGCAGAATTGAGGAAAAATAGCACGTTTTTCCGATTAAAAAAAATTAACAAGGTGTTGTAGTGGATAGCGTGGTGTCGAATCTTATTCTTGTAATTTTTATGACCGCTACTATTTTTTATTCCAGACACATTTGACGTTCGGTAAAGAATTTACGCAAGCTGTGGAGTTAAAACAAGTTGCGCAGCAAGACGCGGAAAAGGCCCGTTTCCTCGTAGAAAAAGCGGAACAACAGAAAAAGGCGGCTGTTATCAGTGCGGAGGGTGACGCGCAGGCTGCAAGCTTACTGGCTAAATCTTTTGCCGATGCTGGGGATGGTTTAGTTGAGCTGAGACGAATCGAAGCTGCCGAAGACATCGCATACCAGCTATCGCGCTCTCGCCAAGTGGTTTACCTTCCACCTGGCCAGAATGTCCTTTTAAACCTACCGCAGTAATGAGTTGAATAAACAGTGTACATAGACTTTGGAAACTCGTTTCTATCTCATATATTTTTACAGCAAGTCATTTTTATTTCCAACACTCCAATGTATACCAAACGTGCTGAGTTGCATTTAGAAAAATTAGACTGTACAAATAAAAGTAAAAAGAATGGCATGTCTCGCGGATCGTTTAATTATTCATTTATCGACCATCCATGATCGATGAATTCTGTAATAAACTGCGGCAAGCTAATTTTTTAATAGTTACTTTACTGTACATGCTAACAAACGGTCAGTGACTTTTATCAAACTCGAAATTTTGATACGTTACCTGTAATTGCCTGAATCATCGATGAAAACCTGTTTGTTCAATAAATAAATTTATGACTCGTTGATACGTAACGATATTTTCCAGAACTGTATCGTTGGAAGAATTGTAGCTGTAGTTTTGATGTACTCGATGCATTTATTTCCCAATTCTTATTTTCCTTGAATTAAAAATATTTAGTTCGAAGTGAACTCTCACGTGTTTCGCGTCATTCCGTTCTTACCCAAGCTCACAATTATGAAGATTGTCATTGCGACAAGAAGTTAAATTTCCTCAAGACAATAGAACAATCCAACAAGTTATTCGTCGCTGCTGTTTGGAGCGAATGAAATTACCAAATTAATCAAAGAAATATTTCTCCAATTGTGCCTTATCGAAGTGGCTAGCAGTAAAAGACGTGCAAGAAGCAAAGAATATGATCACGAATGATGTGGTATTTCCTTTCCAGTTCATCACATTCAAACGTCTCAAGCATACAAAAAAAAAATACATGTTTGGGGACTGAATTTGATTTTGTCTCTCTAAATCAACATCGTACCTTCCTGGATTTACCTCATTCAGTGTAAAATGATATAGAGCTTAAAGAAGAATGAACAGAATGTGAATTGTACGGTAATGGAAAAATACTCAGCTACGTGAATAATAAGTTTGGAATAATAAACAAGCGATCCGAGGTGAAGCAAGAAGAGAGTATTTTCAAGCTTCATCCCTACAAGCAAGACATATGGATGAAGGGTCAAGTGTCAATCAACCGTTTTCGCTGGACTCTCAAGCCTCCGCAATCTAAACTCGGGTCAAGAGCCATAGGCGCGGGTAGGAAAATCGTCAAATGGGTATTGTTCTCTATCCCGCAATATGCAAACACTACCAAGATAATAGCATTCGCAATTATCAAAGCACTAGGCCCCAAATTATTCCATAACTTGTGATCACAATTAAATCTGTGAATGCCTTGAGATATTTTGGCAGAGAAGAATGACTGGCTACTTCTCCCAATTATCTCGACATTTCTTTAATTCGTCTTATAATAATCTATTTTGCACGACATCTAATTTCAACGATGATCTCTATCAATATGAAATTTGTCAAAACCTTCCCAAAAATAGTACCATCGTCGTTATTCGAAAAAAGTGGAATCCTCTGATCACAATTTCACACAAATTCACCAACTTTCGATCAAAATCAAAATCTTATAATATTTTCACTAGAAACAGGCTTTTTAAAAATAATTCATCGCGCAATTTTAGGTGATTTTGTACAATAAAAATAAAAAAATTGACATTTTACGCGAAAGGCGACATCGAGCGAAGATTGACGAATCTAGTTGCAGTTGGGATTTCTAGAGTTAGCATCGACGACACTTCCCATCGCTCCGTGGTGGTGTAGTACAGCTGGTGGATAAAAAAGGCAACATGCAACGAATTTGTAAGCGCAAGGTCTCCGTCTGCATACGAAATGTCGGTCGCCATTGTCAGCGGTAAAATTCTCTTTTGTCTACGTTGTGCACAGCGAGCGAGTCTGGTAAAAATTTCGATCGTAATGCCATCCATTGATCTTGCTTGATCATTTGCATGCTGATTGTTTGAATATCGGCTCCAATTTTATCGGAATTCTTCCCTTCCCCCGTACTATTGCGGCAATCATTTATCTACGTCACGATGCAGCACCTCTTGATTGCATTCGTACAGAAATTCATAGATATTTTGCATTCGTCAAGTATTTGTCCTCACTTGACCAACTCTCTTTGCCATTTTTGACAACATTTTCTGTCCAATTCCTAACATCTCTGGGTATACAAAAAAGAGTCGATCCTCTCTACGAGTTCGAGCTAGATAACCGAAAAAATACTATTAATCGCTCGGGAAATTCCGTCATTTTCATTCCTCGCAAATTTTAGTGAGAAACGAAGCAGAAATCCCCAAAAACAAGACTTACTTTTCACCTTCAAAGCTCTGTAGGTATATTCGTATCAGCTCGTCTTGCAACGCCATCGGCGACAGTGTTCTTCAGAAAATACAACGCGTTACGCGTGTTTCACATATCGACAAAACCTACGTTTTTGGAAAACGTTTCGAAGTCACTATTTTCAGAAGTCATCGATGCTACCCAATTATTCTACAATTTGAAACAATTACTCGCTTTCATTCATGTTTTCGCTAAAATTCAATGCTTGTCCTCGCGTATAGATTGTGATATTAAGGGGAGATATACACCTAGAAGCCGGAAAAAAGGTCGTTTCATTGGGCATTTTTTTTAAGGAAAACTATTTGAAATTTCGGATTGGGAGTTTAACTATCTAAAAGTATACACATTGAGAAATCTGTTTAATTTTTTTCACTCGAAAATATCAAAAATATACGAGGATATTGTATGATTCACTGAGCGTTTTCACCAGATATTCTTGAGACCTCAAGCTTCAAGAAAATGAGGAGAAAAAAAATCGATTTTTTTCCGCCAAGCTAGTTGTATATCTACGCTTAAGGACGAGCTACTAATAGATGAGTATTACTATGACAGCAGATCCAAAATTTCTTAGATAATTTCAAATCGATGACATCAATCCTCCCTATATCGTCACGTTGTATACTACGCATCTGACTCTTGTGCATAGATACCTATGCCAACAGTTAACTTGAACCTGATGGTTGCTCGACCTTGGGCTACGATGTTTCCTGTTCCTCGAAGCTTTTACAACCGATTCCATGCTTTCATCGTCCTAACTTATAATTGTCATTATCCGAGAATGGTCGTCGAGCGGTTCCTGCAGAGAAGAGATGTTGGTGAGTGCTGTTACGAAGCTTAACGCTGCAAGATACACTCTCCGACACGGTGCAGATAATTCACGTCAGCTCAAGGACTCCGCGTCGAGCGTCTGTGAGAAGAATCAAGCCGTACGCCGGCGACCAGTGCGGCGTCGCCTGTCGTCGTCGTCGTCGTCGTCGGCCATGTTGAGGGGCGGCAGTCTTTTATTTCGCAAACAATGGAAGAGCGCTTTGTTTCAGGCATTGTCAGGCGGACAGTAACGCGCGCACAAAAGTTATAATGAAACTCTCTATTTATTCAAATGTATAGGTAAGGCCCTCCGCCCCCTTCAGCCTCCTACCTTTGTAACCCTCCAACTCTACCATCCTACACTCCTGTTCGCCCCTGCTATGCTTCTCTCTGGGACGCACTGCGGCTTTTTTCCCTTATTCGCGTTCTTTCATCCCCGCATATCACATTTTCGAACGTATTCTTCGCATAACGATTGTCTCCCTGATACGCGATGTACGCCTTGCCTCGCGTGCTCCACAGCAGGAACCTCTTCGCGTCGCTGCTCATCGTCGCTGCGACACGCGACCGTCGGTGACACCGATGCCCGATCCGAACGGTTGCATCTTATTTTTTTACGCAGCAGCACTAAAAAAAAGCTCGAACCACTCCTCTCCGTCCATTTTCATTTCCTCTTCAATATTCACCCACAGATTTTGCGAGCTACTGAATCTGAAGCTGATATCGTTTTATTATTATTCACATCGTTTTTCGTTTGTCTCGCACCATCGAGACGGATTTCGACGAATCTGCTGATTGCATTCGTTGCTTTAGTTCTGTCTCCTTCGATTTTTGTCATTTCATATGAACAGTCGTGGTCGGGATGGACGGGAATTTCGTCCCTCGTAGATTTCGAAACGGGGAAATTTGTTGAAAAAATAAGGTTTTACAACTCGATCGGGCATGCGAGTCAATCGCAGGACACCGAGGGTCTCACCATGCCGTGGCATTTTCTAACCGGAAGCTGTCCAGCCAAGAGATGAGAGAATCTGTAATACGATATCGATGTGCAGGCATGCAAGCGCTTCGTTCAATCGAGCTCAATTATTTAATATGCTTGGACTAATCGACGAAGTTAATTGGTGCTTCGAGGTACTACTTCATCCCATGAAGAACACGGGCCCGTATCGAATTACTTCTTTGTCTGCAGCTCGTAGGAAAACAGAGTTTGATGTTTCTATAATATTTATGCCATTAATTACATTTCATAAATAATGACCTTGATTATTAAGGTCACGGATTGTCGGAATGAACGTTGCAAAACGCGGGTTCACCTGCAATCAATCATTCTCCGAATTCAAATCGGTACAAGAAAATGGAGATTCTGTGAAAAGCACGTAAACTTGATTTTCTCAAACACCATAAAAATTCAGGACCTATCGTATCGTCGGTTCTGGTTCCAGTCATTTCTTGCGCGATACTCACTTCTCGCGATATCTCGAAGTGAAATTGTCGATCATTATATTTGATTGGTGTAAGGATGTTTGAAATAAATTCTGCTGTTCGCATCGTCCTTTTTTCGTCCCATGGGTAGAACTTCGGTATCCACTCTACGAACGCGAGGAATAATTATCGGAATCGTCAAAGCTTGGCCAAACTATGATTAATCACCGTTGAAGCACCTATGGGACGGTTTCTCTGGCTTTGTCATGCTTGTCGAGGCATCCTTTGCGATCTTCCGCCATAATAACTCGTCGATTCCACGTGCACATCCAAAAAACACAATACTCCAATTTCGTGGCTCGTTCCAAACTGTAAAAATATTTCAATCTCAATAAAGCTCGTCGGAAACGAGTCGCTCACGAATTGATCGGCACTCAGTTGTATGTTATTGACGCATACGATAGTATACGAATACCGAGCCAGGGGTATATCCTTTTTTCGCGAATAATTGCGAGACTCGAAGGAGACCTTTCATTCGAGTCTCACAATTTTCCGGGGAAACGCACTCAAGAAAAAAAATTTTGTCCTTGACGGGGAGAAAAAGAACGCAACGTCTTTTCGCTCCTTACATTACGAATCCGCGTGTTTGTTCGATGACATAGATTCGAAGGTGATAAAATGATCGAAAGGCGAACGAACTGACGCGAGGAGTCATCAGTCGTATATCGCAATTTTTTGTATTACTATTTTTTTTTTATCGCACACTACACACTCGCTCCCCGTTCAGATGTGCCACGCGCTCGCCGTTGTAACACATCCAAAGGAATAGATTCTTCATGCTCGTAGTTGAATGGATAGGGTTGGAAGACTCCTTTCAACGCGTTGAATGGATCAGCAACGCAGAGATGATATCATGGCTGGCGGTAACAATGCTGCCACCGCGTAGCGAGGACGATCCAGTCTTTGGGGCTTCACGGGTTTTGGCGACGGTGGGTATATCCCCATAGCACAAATATCGCCGAGGGCTGTTTCTGGGCTTATCGAATGCTCGGACAATTGTACAAATATCGAAAAGGAAATGAGAATCAAATGGATTTTCTTTGCGAGTAGAACAGCAAAATATATTTAGTTATCTTTCTGTCGAGATTCTGACGCGAACTATTCCGGAAACGAGGGTTGTCACGGGCAGCAAAGGGAGAGCTGGTAAAAATTATTTATTAACGTTACAAGTAAACGGTACAAATGTTACTCTTATTATCGTGATGCGGATCAAGTTTGGATGGAGAATAGAGAAAACCGCTGGTATATGCGAGCGCCGGGGGCCGCGATGACGGTGATCGGGGTAGGGTCGGCGGGATCGTGTAGTTGCGTAGTCTCAGTGTCGTGCGGAGCGCGGCTCAGGCATGACACGGAGGTCCGCGACTATGCCGCCTGCGCTCTCGATGATTCTCCCAACTGGCAGTCCTCGCCGGTCAGAGAGTCACGTGTGAATTGTACATCGAGTTCCGGATGTGTTTCCTCTGATTCCTAGTGTGTTTTCGTTGCTGTTGTTTTTTTTTATTGTTTTTTGCAGTTGTGTTCAGTGGTGTTCAATGATCGAACCGCCCAATGGATTACCGGGTTACGCTCGACGTGTTTAAACAATCGAAAAACTGGCGACTCTACGTTTCCACCGTGCGGAATTTGACAAGGATTTTTTACGATTGGATCGGCAGGCTATTCGCGATTCGTTGATGTACGCTGGAAGCAAATCCTGCACGATGGAATCGTAGTCGCCGCATGAACGAATATCACCGAGTGATGGAGTTAATCGTGTGGTGGTCAGTCGTATCTGTAATACGAGTGCATCTGGAAGTTACGTGTGCAAAAACGAAGTCGGGGCTCGTTGTTCCTCGAGCGAGTGTCCAGATGATGGAGAAGTGACGAGTCGAGGGTTGTTTTTCAACCGTTGTATTGCGGGTGACGAGAAGTGGTGAATTCGGACCGCGTGGCTCCTAATCGAAAAGCAAAAGAAAAACGCTGCTGTTTTCAACACGATTGTTCCCACTGTTACGATTTAGGTGCACCGTTGTCAACGATGGTTAGCTACGGTGGTAACTATTTTCGCGTTCTGGATCCGTACAATAGGATTGAGCGGACAGGTTTATTCATTGAGATGTCATGGAAGTATGAATATTCGTGAGTGATCCTATCGGTCAATCCAGAAATTGTATTGTGCTCCGGTGTTTGTCGTTGACACATCCCATGATGTCCAAATAATACTGGTATTCGTTCTTGCGACTGGTATGGACGGATGGCTCGCAATTCCTGATTTTGATTTGGAATTTTGTCCGAGTGCTGACACATCCCATCGATCCATAATACTCGCGTCTATCCATCCATTCATCCGTTCACCCGCTCAATTCTACGGCCATCCGAATGTCAGATGATTCGTTCAACGTTTCGTGATTCCGATGCCAGATTTTCACGTGAGTCTCGTATCAATCGTATTATCATTCGTGCTATATTTCAAGGACCAACTGTAGAAGAAGAAACTATTTTTGTACCCATTTTCACGCGACACGAACGTTTCCAATGATAGAGATAGCAAAATCTATACGAAATAAATGAAACCCTACGAAATCAGAATCCATCGCTAAGTTGAGCAAACACAATCGAGCAGAAATAGTATCACTTGACTTTGGCACACTTTTCGTGTATATAGAAATTCTGTTCAATTTTGACCATCGATGTCCCATTGGAATGTTGACTTGGACTCTTTCGGTGGAATATTCCATTGTTTTCCAATACGACTAATAAATCAAAGAATAGATTTCGCTAATCTCACGTTACAAATTTCATCCCCAATAGAAATAAGAATCGTTCGTATCTTTTCGTGATTGGTAAGAATCGATGTGCTTTTACAGGATTTTCCAGCAGTTCTGCGATTTTTATCTTCTCGATTATCGAATGCTGCGTACGTTTTTCATTTGCTACACGTTTTAAAAGAATTATTCGCATTTTTGGGGTTCGCAGCACTAGCAGCTATAGCTTTACTATACCGCGAAGCTGCCAAGAACGAAAGGGATAGAATATCTAATTACAAGTCAGTTGGCACATCTGTCCAAAATATACGCGTCGATAAATGCTATAGCGTTGAGAAGCAGAAATGTAATTTTGTCTGTGTATTTATTAATCGACAAATACGAATCTACTTGTGACAACGCCTCGGCGCGCTTGCTATAAAATTGCGGAGAAGCGCGTTAGTTTCTAAGGGTTGAATTTACATTGGTAGGCGTGGCTAGCTTGCAGCTACCGGGGAAACTTTGTTTTTCTAATTGAAACTGCTACAATATGCGTGTGATTTGCGCGAGCTACTTCGCATAGAACAAACGAATAATTTTCGAACGCCACCGTGTTCAGAAATTGGTGAAAAATGTCGCGCTCGGTGGAATAATAAAAGAGGGAGGTATTGCTACGTCGGGAATATTAATCTTGATCTGTAGGATTATTTGCGGTGTTCCGCGAGCCGATCGAGAAGTTAGCAATGGTACCGTTCGAGGAATTGAAATCCTTCTCGAACGGTATTTCGAAAGGACGAGACGTATAAAAGCTTCATGATGATGATGATCGCTTCAATCCTCATTTAAATTGTGGCGCGGGGTAAAAAGCCAGAGGGTTCTCTGATCTGGGGGGAGGGTAACATAAAAGGCTACCAACCCCTGTTACGCACAGGCCTCAATTGTTTCGGGTACGCAGCGTTCATTTGTTTTTTATGCTCGTGCGCTTTTGCACGCCTTCGTGGCACACACGCCTTCGACCTCTTTCGCCCCCATCCCGCAGCGAGTGACTTTCGTTTTACACGCGAAATACGGATCTCCCTTTCGGGTTACGACCAAAATTGGTTGCGATTGCTTATCTGATCATCCATGCGACTTCTGGTTGATTTTTCAGAGCTTTCCTACCGATACGACTCTTGTTACAATGCTTACAAACTTCGGTATACAACGATACAACATCGATCGTTGAAGAAACATTTTTTCGAATGTGTTAATCAAAGGAAATGTCGAAATTCGTCGAGTACCTATGAGCGTCGAGATGATGGAACGTGTATCGTAAGGACATTACTACTATGGTCGGTCTACCACCTTCTGTGTACCGAATCTCAAGGTGTCCGCGACAAATAGCTCCATCTTCAATTTGTTACCTCGGATGCCATTTTAATTCAACTGTTACGACTTAGAAATCAATCTGCTCGTGTTATCACAATATCTGAATCGACTGTTCCAAAAAAAGCCATGGAGCAAAACTGTATCGACTTCTGAAGTCGGATTTGCCCGAACTGAAAAGCGAGAGTGAAAAATAAAAGGACGAGCATTTAATTCTGCCCACAAAGCAAATTTGGAAAAATTACGAAAAGAGCAATGAATACGAAGAATTAAACGAGTCAAAAATGTCCATCTGACAAAATAAAACGACAGTTGGGAGGAAGGGCTGAAAAATAAATGAGGAATCGAATAGAACGTGCGATGAAAGAAAGAAGAGCAAAAGCCATTACCTTCGGAATTAGCGGTAGAAGATTGTCAGGATCCTACAATTAACGCGAGGGACACAGAGACGTGAGTCTAATTAGCGTGGCAGCACGAGTGGTAACCAGTTAGAGATAAAATGAGAAATTTTCTCCTCAATAAATCTAACAAAATTCGTTTGTATCGCTCAATAACGAAAGTATCAGATCGAGCATCAATTTGATGAAAATCATTTTTGTAATTGTATTTCATTGCGTTGTGCACTATTTTCAGGGTCAGCAACGCAGCAGGGTAGTTCGTTGCGATTTTTTTTTCGCTAATAGATAACGCGTTATTTGTGTCTTATTACCTGTGGCCCTCTAAACGGATCAATTACCAATTGGACCCTCACCTTACGTAGATGCGTATTTGTTCGCACCATATTTCGGAAATTGGCATCCACCCGTCCCCGGGGTTGGCTGGTTGGTTAGCGCGTGCTACACGGCCGAGTGGGCCTTCTCAGTGAAGTCTTTCAGCTCGGTATTTCCGAGGCTTTGGCAAGTTTATTAAGGCTATTCAGAGTACGGCTGTGAGACAGCATTGTGGCTACAATTTAGTCTTATTCATCCCGTCGCGGATGTCTAAATATTTTCAACTCCCCCGTGACCGTTTCACGTCCCCGCTTCCGATTCTTCGCACCCAGGTCGATTCGCGCGCACCACGTTCGACGAGTTATTCAACGCGCGGTACACCGGTCAAACTACCCCGCGACAAATCAGCGGATCCCAAACATTTTCTTCCATTGCTTACCAAAATTTTGCCAACGCGATACGCGCCTTGGAAAAATTCGCATCGGTGAAAAGTTCGCGTCCGCGACGGTCCACCGCTTCGCGATAAGGAACTCGGATGTAGCTCTGGAAGGAGCAAACAAGTAAGGTTAATTTCATGTGCGAGCAATTCTGAATACGTCGTTTTCGAATGGAGGTAATAAAGCCGACAATGCGACATTTGATTTCATAGAACCTTGGATGAATGACGTGCACTCGCCTGCCCGTTAAAACCCTGCATCCCTTGCCTACTCTTGCTCTCTTCCTCTTCCCTCGCCTCTTTACTCTCCATCGCCTCCCTCCCCCTGCCCCCCTTTTCATACCTCTCGTTCGCTCTCTGTACTCGCGATTCTGCGCCGCACCTTTCACCTCGCATGCGGGGATGATGCAGACACCGAGTGATGATTTACAGTTCTACGGTCACTGTACTCCCGATGATTTGCAAATTTATCACCGTCGTGTACTCTGCGTGATTCGGAATCGGGTCGTCGAGTAAATTTCACCAACGATAAGGATCGTCGGTCAGCCTATGAAAATTAAGGCATCGCATATAGTCTTGCCGTAACACGATAATCGTCATATCGTATCTCTACATTTCGCACCAAAATCTCAAGAATTCGTGAAAATTCAAGCCAATGAAAACGCGAGGCTGTTGCTCCAAAAGTTATTCCACTCGCGTGGTGCAGGTCGACATAGGAGAATAAGCAGATGCTATTTGACATTATTCGCTAGTTGGAAAACGAATATTCTCCTTGATGCAAACCTAATCTGTAGATTATTTACCTACATACTAGGGTGATTCGAAAAAAAATGTTTTTTCTTCCAAACAGGCTTAAAAGCATCGTTTAGGCATACAAATAAGTCCCTGAGAATATAAAGTCCTAATATTAATATTAAGATAATCCGCATCACAGGTATTATTATTACAGCCGTACCTAAGTAAAACAGTGAAAAGTCGCCGAAAGATGTACCAGAAAAAATGTTTGTAGAAATTTGTAAGATTCACTTGCAGTAGCAGAAACAAACTATTTTCGTATCCTACACTTTTCTCTTAATTTTCTCAAAATTAAGGTCGTCAACTCTGTTTTCTTGAAACTGAAATATTCTTGGAAATAAATGCTATTAACGTAAATGTCATTTTCCGAGGTGTGTCGTTGAATTGGAGTCGATTTTGTAACGTATTTTGAATATGTATATTCAAGCAAGGGTAAAAAAGCAACTGGTAAATAAAAAAAAATCCCGATACCACGTACGTTGCGGATGAGACGAGCACGTTTGGATTGGAGATTAATAAAGTGCTTGTTTGAGTCACTATAAGTATTCGTAACAAAAATATCGAATAATGTGATCTATCGAATGCTGATGTTAATTTACAGTATCTCGAAGACCGAATTCGGTGAACGTTATATCTAATGCCACACTAAATCCATACGCGAGCCAACTTTTTTATACCAACGAAACTTGCACTGTTACCGACGTAGAAACCTGTTTCTGAAGGTAATTTATATATAAATAATTTCGCACCACTCGATAAAACGTCATCGAATAAATTCTTCGGTGCTATCGATCGACGCACGGATTCGCGGGTGGATACTGGCAGACAAATGATTAGTTTTATTCCGATTCATCAATTCGACCAGGTATTCCCATTGCAAGGAGTAGCTACGATACGTCAACGTATCTCGTACAACAAATCGCGTCGCATAATCCGAACGACCGAATGCTTCTTGCCTAATGCACAGAAGAGTGTTCAGCAGCAGGTAGCAGCGAAATCCTCGATCTTTACTCTCTGTGACGAACGACGTTCGAAATTTTGTATCCGATCCTTCTGCCCTTCTGCTTCGCCTAAGAATCTCGTCTGGTAGATTTTTTCTCCTCATTCGTGTCGCCATTATTCGTTGGACTTGCGACAAATCGTGGTCAATTCGATTCGAAGGGGATTTTTCCCGTTGCGAGTTCCCCAGCAGTTTACTTCCTGCGAATATGATCTCGTCGCACGCGAACTAATCGGATCTTGCGATCCGAACTCTATTCGCTTAAACTCCAATCGTTCGCACCAGCGATTTCAATCTCACTCGACTAGGCGAACGTACGGATATCCTGCTATTTCAAATTGATTCGTCACCCGTATCCAACTCCGACTTTAGACTGATTTGTCCGGGACATTCTACGACTTGAGTCTGATTTCGTCCGATTGTGTCATCTATTCTGAATCAGAGTTAACAGGAGCTTCGTCCAACCGTAGGAAAATCGATGAATGTCCAATTGACTCGCATCTACCAAACTAGTTCCAACTACGCGTCATCAGAATGTCACGTTCCTCGATACATAGGCCAGCAGATAATTTTCCAACGCATGAATTTCTCGGGTTCAAATAAATTCCGCCGAAAATTTTTTCATTTTCCTCGACCAAAAAAGCATTGATCCCGAATCTCGTGAATTACCATGTACTTGTGAGCGCAGGCTCACCTTCAACTCGATTTCCTTCCCATTCTTAGCGGCCCAACCGTTAATTTTGTGTAAATTATCCTATCCCACTACAAAACGGGTGATCTTTTCCTTTCTGTGAAAACAAAAACAGATTTCGATTTTCTAACAATTTTTGCCATAAAAATTCTCGGGTCTTTTCCACGATGGATTCGCGTCAGCCGTCGTAGTTTTGGGTGTACCCAGTCGCCGGCAAGAAACGGACGCGTGGTTCAAAGTTCTTTGGCTATTTTTCGCTTTGCACTTTCTTTATACTCCATGTCGCCGGAAGCCGTGCATGACAACGTAACTACCATTCCCGCTGCTTATACATATTTCTACGCATGATATATATATTATTCATGGCTACGTAACACGAGTGTAGGTACGCGTATACGCGGCGTAGATGTCCGCGCGCATTGTTTACGGAGTGATGAGTCTTCGCACCACGTTCGTTCGTTCTTTTGAACGGCTGTCTCTCTGAACCATGTCTCCGGCTGCTGTTTCCCCGCGTTCCTACCATTGTTCCCTCATTCCTTTATACGGAATAAAGTATCTACGGGCGTGACACAATACACGCCGGCCGCGATCGCGAGTCTCCCCAACATCGTCTTAACTCCACTTTTCCTCCATTTCACGCGTTTGCCGTTTTCCTTCCATCTCCCGAACTCTTCTCCTCGTCCCCGCCGCGAACCGAGCGAAATGATGGCACCCTGTCTTCTTCCTCGCATCGCATACGCGCACTACCATTCGCACACTACGATTGCCCGCTCGTCTTCATCCACTTCGCGTTGTGGCCATACCTCTCTCTCTCTCTCTCTCTCTCTCTCTCTCTCTCTCTCCTTTCCGTCCCTTTGCTTCCGTTTCCTTTCATTTTAATAGTTTAATATTTCTGGTCCTTTCTCTTCCATCGTACACGAACCCAAGACATAATGCGGACCCCATCATTGATGCCATTCATTATTCCACAAACAATACCGCTTCGCAATCTACCAGTCTTTTTTGACGCGTTCAATTATAGTCTTTGCTACAGGATTACCAGATTCCACGTATCATTTATTACGACCTCGACTATAGGAAAATAACAATCAATTCCATCGCCGATGTTGCGACGCTATTCGCTAGATTTAATTTATGCGATTGCAGTTGAACGTACTACACTTGATTTTTATATCCTTGCATTCTCCAACAAAATTCTCTCTCCTTAATGCTCGCACCGTAAAAAAAATTCAGTCATCGTGTAAAGTGCACAATTTTTGGTGAAAAACATTTAACATTTTACCGTGTTGATTAGTGTTGTTTTCGCAGTCCGTTTTTCAACACGCAACAATGTGTGCGAAGTAACACTTTTTACATGTTAGTGTAACATCGCTTTGTGGTACTTTCAACACTGAGCCGTGTTACCTCGTCGCTACACGCGAAGTGTGCTGAAAGAACACTAAATTTGTGAGCAAAAAAAAACTCGTCGTGGTAAATTCTTAATTTAAAGTTGACGGAATTTTTTATTGTGCGATACGAAGCTATGGAAAGTTGTGGTCGTAATCGCTTTTTTTCCCTTGGCTTCGAATAAAATATGCGAAAGCGTTGAATCCGGAGGCGTTTTTCTCGTCAATCAGCATCGCACCACATTCGTGCGACGAACCATGTGGCGCGATGGGATGGGTCTTCTTCGTCGGTTGGTAACGTGCTATTTGCAAATAAGAATCTTTTGAAAACGTCTACCTTTGAACACTACATTCGATCCATGTAATTTAATGAAAGCTGAATGGTGGCATTAATTAACAGACGGCATTCATGCGAAGTCGCCGTTATTCTTATCTGAAGACTTCTTAGAATTCCATCGGAGCTTTTCATGAGCCGTCTAACGCGTATATAAAGCCTTTCATGCTGACCTGACAAAAACATTTCATTCGAACTATTAGATCTTAATAATTAGAGGATATTGTGTCCCGTTGGCGGATTCGTGAATCCATTCGACGCATCAGCTACCATGGAATAAGAAATATACGCGTGAACATTTTTCCACGATTCGTATTCAATTGCGCCCATCGGAGGTCACCTCCCTTCGCCGTTGCGTCTTCTCACTCATGTGTCTGAAAATCTATCCGGGTTCGTTCCCCTCTACTCGTTACTGTGGCAAAAATTTCAGCTTGCCGAAACAAGGCTATTTTTTAATGCACAGTTTTTTGATTGGGAAGTTATCGTTGCGATTCGTCGTTTCGAGCGGGTGAAAGCTGAATTTCTTTGGCGCGACTAGCATCTAGTACTCGGGTGACACAAAAATGGATTTAACCTGTCCATAGTTTTTTTTTACCGTTTGTGAGAACCTCTATAAAAAGATATACCAGCTGCTGTCGCCAGATTGATACAGCCGATCCGAAATGCGCGTGAGAGTATCGGCAGGGAAAGTTTGCTACCTGCTCAACGGTCTTTTGTTTTTTGACGCGTTCAGAAGTGTGTCGAACTCCGAGCTCGTCATCGCGACTCCATATCGAATTGACAGCTACATGGAGCTGGGATCAACTATATTTCCTTATTTCACCATCGATGGACATATTTTTCAGAATAGGTGTCGAGCAGCGATCGCAAATCGCGAATAAAAACGACTTTTCACGCGATGACGCGCGGACGACCTTGAAATGATGAGACCAATTTTTATTGGAAGAACCTGTATTAGATCCTACGACTGAGTTGATGGGAGCACAGTTATTTAAATGTGCGGAGCGGAAGGCATCGCCCAGTTCAATGAAATCGAGAACCAACGACTCATGTTCATTATGATCCGGAATAGAGCTTCATCGTGGTGTTCTCTATTCAACGCATGACGGCGGTACTTTTACCAAACTCCTTGCAGAGACCCTCGGCTTCGTTATTGAAGTGGGTGAAAGTGTCCCCTAGGTTTTGTGGGGTTCGGAATGACCTCTTCGATCCACATTTTCGTGGCTGCGGTCAACCATCGCTCCGGACGCGACACGCGCCTCAACCGAGTGTCAGCACATCTCCCGACAAAAGCAGCATTGTCCCGGATGTAGATGAATCGCATCGGGCACCGACCATCGACTTGCGATGCTGCGTTCGTACGACGATCATCGCTGTTATTTTCGGCATGCTCGTGGCAACGAACACGGGCACACGTTGCGCAAACGCTGACGAACTCGCGCGTAGGGCTTGTACGACAAAAGGAACGAATCCTCGCCGCACACGTCGGATTCTATCTCGCGGAAAAGACGCGATGGCAAGAGCAGTTTGCGCGAGATCGCAAGGGCGACGCGTTCGTCGTGAGCTGGGGTCTTCACCACATTCACGTACGTGCGGTGGCACATTCACGTACGTGCTTCACGATGACGTCACCGCATTGTTAGACGAGCGAGCATTGTAGTCACTATTGTGAATCCTGCCATTATTCTAAGACAATCGTCCAACACAATGAGATGAGAGGATGTGTAGAATGGACGACGCGACGAATCGCGGGTGCTCTTCGAGGCTAGGAATCTCTTGCGAAGAATTAGACACACTTGGACCACGGAAAGACAGCGATAAAGCGTTCGTAGCACACTTTTTCGTCCATTCCATCGCGTTCGTTTCTTCGTTTCTATTGGCTGGCGGATTATCTTGTACGCAGAGTCCTGCTTTCACCGGATGCTGTGGACTCGAGTAACGGTGCACCTTGATTTGATGTGGCATCCCGTTCTCAGTAATCATCGAAGTGGAGAACAAAGCACGGGATCTGAACAGCTGCGATTAAAAGTCGTTATCAGCTTTTCGATACCCTCCGATATTTTTGTGGGTCGTTCCGTGATAAATCCTGCAACGTGGTACAAAATTGTGTAGCAGTTCTCCCTGGGACTGGCGCTACCACATCATGGGGGCGAACGATACTCGAAGCCACGAGTCGTATTGAGTATGTTCACATGTAAGAGTCGTGTTCAGGATCTGAAATACGTTCAACTTCAATCATTCTAATTTTTTTCTAACAATCTGCGAATCATCTATCGAACTATGGAATTAAACAGAAAACCGTCTGGAGTGAGCACTTTTACCAATATGCAGGAGAGTGTATTTTCAGAACTATTCAGTGGCCGAGCTTGAGCTTTACCTCAGTACACGATAATTTCCTCGGCACTCCCAAACAAGAAAATCACAACTGTGACCCAGTCAAATTCGTCAAACTTTTCGTCACCGTCCAATCTAGATTCAGTGGCAGATTTGCTTACGATGTTCCGCAACCAAAAATAATTTTTCCACTCCTAAAGACGAGTTTCCTCAATAAACTTGCCGAAGAACCTCTTTTACTCCTCGTGATTTCTAACGAAGCTCAGCAAACACCTCGGCCAATCTTTCCAAACTGGCGCGTATCTGCGGTATGACGCGTGCAGCGATATCGTGAGATGGCCAGGAAGGTTTTCCGTAATTTAGCTACCCCTCCCCCCTCCCCAAGGTGTATACGTAGGTGTATATGCGCCCTTATTCGACTCTTTTGTCTAGGCGGCCATTCTCTCGCGCATTATCAGGTCTATTGTCTCTCACATTGTTACCCCTCCTCCATCGTTTCATTGTTTTGCAATTTCCCCCACTTAACCGATACGTACTCTCCCTCCCTGAAACTACCCCGGAGCAAGGCTGAGTGGAGCCCATAGCCTCTCGAGGCATGCCTATACCCTCGCATTTCTCTGGTTCTTCGAACGATCGGGTTTGTTCCTACCTCCCACCGGTGCATCGTACAACCTGCTGTGAACGTTTGTCCTATGATAATTCGTACGCAGAAACAAGAACTCTTATTGCTCTCAGTTTCACAGCAGTACGACTCGAGTCTCTTTGACGACTCGCGATTCCAACAGATTTTTTTTCTCTACTGGAATGTCCCAAACCTCTTGCTACCCCGTAGCGTTGAATGAGATTCGGCATATCGGTGCTGTATCTTTTACGTGGGTCGGAATGCCTGTTATTTGATCTCGCGTATCGGTGTGCTCGTCTCTATATACGTACGATGTCTACAGCGATAGAATGACAGAATAGGGGAACCTGTTAAAAGTTGGAAACTGTCGTTACCGGTAGTCTCTTCTATCTACGCACTGAGGAGATGAGAATAAAAGTCAGGTTTTCATGCTATGCTTGCTGGTGTACAGGGATGGCGAGGCAAGACAAGAGGGTTGAGGATGGAAGCACTATGCGAATATACTGGCGCCTGGCTTTACTCGTTCGCTGGTAGGTTGGTTCGTTCGTTGGTTCGCTTGGTCTCGGGTTCGTTGGTAGCCGAGGAGAATAGACGAATTGTTCGAGTACGGCTTTTGTCTATTTTACCGACTGAGTTCCAAGGGCTTCTATTCAAATCATTTCGAAATATTCTGAACTGAACATTGTGCGGATTCCATGCACTGACATTTCTCATTATTGTTTCCAATTTCGTTCTTCAAAAACTATGAAACGACACACAAAAACTGGCGGTAGCTTCGGAGCTTTTTCCCCAGGATAATGAAAATTCTAACGCTCGTTTCGCTACCAGTTCTACAAGGATTTTCACATCAGCGAAAAGTATTACCTCGTCAATTACGAAAAACCCATCTTTTTTTTGCCGCACCCTTTTTCCCCATGATACGCATTATGCTCGGAAAAAAATGGACGTCGACTAGTTTCACGCGCCATACTTGGCTTGAATATCTGCAACGCGTCTTGCTTTTTTCGTTGCCTTTGTGATTAAAGTGACAAAACCTGACTACGCTACGCGATAGCCAAAAGTTCGAGAAGTTCACCTGTCGATTGTAGGCTTTCAAAAAATGGTGATGAAGGCAAGTCGCAAAATTGTGGCTTCTCTTTGGCATCCCAAATACCTTTGGGCGATGCGACGTCGCGTGCTTTTGCCGACAAAGATTCAATGGCATCGTAAACGACGTCTCCTCGTGTGGCGTTTTATCGGCTTCCACAGAAAGTGGAAAGCACATCCGTTACCCACTACCTGAGCCATCCGGGCAGCTGGGGTTGCTGGATAGCAAGCTTGCCTCGTGGAAGCCATCGTTGTTGCTTAGTCGTGTAAAGTAGATCGAACGATCGATGTATTGGCGAAGATTCGAGTCCTGCTTTCATCGTTAGTCGATATCACGTTGCTGCAGAGTCGCGTGTCTGACTAACGCGCGCGGCATTGTGTCTCGTATTAGCTAAGGAAGACCCACGTTAACGCGAATACGAATCAGCATTGGTTAGACTATTCTTCGTGCGCCATACTCGTCGCTCTGTATTGAATTATTATCCCACATTTCGACCATTCCAAATTTAAAACTCACGGCATTCTTCCAAATTTGAAAATAATCGTTTCCTTTACTGCCACGTTTTCTGCCCTAAATGATTCTCAAAAGCAGCTTCAAAGACCCTCTACACTACTTTGGCAGAAATACTCGAAGAACTTCTCCACTGATTCCACCTCGAAGACAAAAAAACAACGAAAAGAAAATGATTTTTTTTGCAAATGTCAGCAGCAGTGCAGTAAAACACTACTTTCATACTTATTTTCGAATCTTGCGATTGTTGCTCGTACAAATCAACTTTGGTTGTTACGCCAAAGCTTCGAGTTTAGAGGATTCCTAACTTTACTTATTTTCATTCTGTAAATAGTGCTTAGAGGCGGTTCATAATTTACGTAAGGCGGTTTTGAGGCTAATTAAGCCTTCTCCCCCCTGTTACAAGATATAGTAAGATCTCAACTGCCCGCCACTCCTGCCCTTCAGTACGAAGTTTCCATAAGAAAATTTGCAAGAGATCGCAATTTGTGCTGCATTTTTTAATTTCTCGCTACTAGGATCCCTTTAATGATACATCATCGAATAATATGAGTCATTTCACCGGAACAAGTCGTCAAATTACAGCTTCCTGATGCTTTCTGGTCTAAGAACCTCAATTCCGGTCTAGAGCTCCACACAAATGAATATTGCCAAGATAAACCTGTGCATGCCTAACTGTCGCAGACTGATGAAAGTGTATTTTGTATCCCTGTTAAGAAACTGAATTCACAATACCTAACGTTGGCGAGATAAGAATTGCGTTTCTTCGAGAACAGTAACGAAGAAGCGATGAAACAGCTGAATTTTACTCGGAATACCTGTTTACCGTTCACAGTGGAATTACAAACTGTTTTGCTGGGCTTCATTCGCGATTACACGTCAGACAAGTTGCAACGCGCAGCTAGTTGATGTATAGCGGGTAGATATTATTTTGTTGCCCTGCAATACAACGGATTACGAAAAACTACCGAACCATTCCAATTGATACTTTATTATCACTACAAAAGCGTCAGCCAAGTCGGTAACAGTCTGTACAGTCGCAGGTGAACACGTCGTAGTCACGAATGAATATACCTTCTGCTCGAAACTGCTTCGTCGACGGTTCTCCGTTGGTGTAGCCACTTCTCTCCGAGCGCGAACGTTGGCGCCAGTCAGACACAGCTTAGTAGACGTCAAAACTTAACCGATTCGCACGTTCCCGAGCCGAATAATGGCGCCCACAGGGAGCGTAGCTTTTGTAATCCGATCACATCGTTGCTGGATGCCGACAGAAAGTCAAACACGAGTTCGAGTGAGAGAGAGAGAGAGAGAGAGAGAGAGAGCGAGATTACATCTTTTGAAGAGGCATCCCAGCGAGCATACATACACGTACATATATAGTTGGGGTATCCGAAAGAAATGAAATGTTTCGTTCTGGTCCCCGAACTTGGTCGCGTCGGATTGATTCGGTACGAGTTTGAGAAAGGACTCTCGGGGTGCATGGCCGACGAAGAGAGACGAACTCGATACAAGTATTCCTCTACGTGGTACCGGATTAAAGAAGTCGCGGCGGGGATGTGCGCCGATGAACGACAAATAAGATCCTGGAGCTGTCAACGCAGCGTTACCAACTATAATAGTATCGGGGCGCGGCAGCGAGAGGGAGCGGGAGGGGTTGGTATGGTGTATTGGTAGCGTAACAATGGATGCGGGGCGGTAGTCACCACAATGCTGCGGCTTGGCTGACTTCTTTGCGTGTCAAATGACTGAAAAGCTGGGAAGCGGGTGCCTCGGTATGAAAGGCATGCTTTGTTTGGAAACAATGCCGATACTCCGCTATATTCTCATCTCTATTCTTCGCTTTGACGCAGCGGTGCTCGGAAAAGAGTTGCTTTATATTCTCCTGATTAAAATTATAGGTTATTCTCGCTCTATTTGCTTATCATCCAAAATGGCTGCCCTCCTCGCAACGCGCCACACGCGACTCACCTGCGATCCGCCGTTCTCCCCACAGATCTCTGTGTGTTCATCGGCCGATCGCGAGGCCACGATTTGTCAAGAACGCGAACGGTATCGTCTGGCGATAGACGTTACATTTGGACAGGAAAATGAATTTCACTCGAACGGCACGAAACGGGCGTAGAATTCCTGTCTTTGCTATCGAAGCTCGCCGCTTCGCCCTTGTGACGCGCATACTTTAACCGGTCTCTCTCACTCTTAGAGCCACGCGCCTCGCTCCCCTTCTGCGTGTCGCGGCGTACCCACGACCAGAACCACTGGCATTCGCCTCGGCCGTCATCGACGTCTACCACTACCACTACTACTGCTACTGCTACTACTGTTACTGCCACTACCGTCGCAGCAACGTGGTAGCTTCAAAATTGAGACCCGTGCCATCGTCAACCACCGAGGACCCCGAACAATACGCTGCTCCCCAGTAATCGCTCGAGACCGCGTACGCAATCGTTCTGCAAGGATTGAATAAAACTGTGGTTAGGACTCTGTTATTTGGGGAACTTTTCGCGTCACTGGTTAGAACAAAATCTCTAGTTAGTGTTCGGTACACGTAGGTATATATCCCGATGCCAGTACTGTATCGCATGCGACGGACCGATTGCACTAAAGCTTACTAAAGCATCGCGTTGTCGAGCGCAGAACTAGTCAGATACCCTTGTACTAGTCAGACACAATTTAAAAATTCTCAAAAAAATGGAGTTTGAAACAATAAAAAAATCGTACGTTGCTTAATTTCTCGGGGACGTTTTGCTCTCAAATATTTGAAGGTACCAAAAATTGTAGAAAGCCCATTTTACTGCCATAGGAGATTTGCCCCCCCCCCCCGCTATTTCTTTTTCTTCGAACAACGCAGATATGATGCGTCGTAATTTATTGGTCGATGAAAACGTTGTCAACGAGGCACAGAGGAAAGATGATAGGCGATAGGGTCGGATTTTGCGGGGCGGATGCAGAGAGATATAACAAGCTCGGTGGGCCGATCGAGAACAACAGCTGAACGAGGAGGGTGTAAATCAAATTTAACCGTGCAAACAGAACATTCGAAACGTCAAGCAGGTTATCTTCATTGGGTTATCGAGATGATTATAAATCATGCCACCCTCCCCGGCCTTGTTGGCCGTATTAGAACTACCCCAATTAAGGGGTTGACGACCATATGATAAAACAAGCCGTCGGACTATCAATATCCCGTAGTCTCCGATGCATGGGGTTTCTCGGCTTTTCGCGACCGGCTTCCCTTCCGATCCTGATCTCCCGGGGGTTCGGTAGATATAAGTCGTTTTTGATACCTCGCGGGGTGGAAGGTCACGGGGTTCGACGCCTAGCCGTGGGTGGCCTTTATTTTAGTCGTAAAATATTCCCGCTGATTCTCAACCCTTCCGAATGAAGAAACGAGCAAGCTCGATTGTGTTGATATCGTATTATTTGTGCCCTGTTCGCCGTATCCTCGCCTCGTTTATTCGAGAACCTTCCAGCGAAGGGGAATCCTATTCTTCCGGATGTCCCAACTTTTGGTTTTCCCACGTAATCTTCGTTCTTCTCGCGGAATTTTCGGCATTGTTAAACGACGCATGAACGATCGATAACGCGACTCTTCGAAGAAGGGTACGAATCGCTTCATTCTCGCGATTGACGGTTATTGGACGGCGCGGAAATTCTCGGGGAATAATAATTAACTGCAGACCAGGATAATTCGGTGGGTAATCCGGAAGATGACAGTAAAACAGCCCACGGCCGGCTTTACCACATCCGTTGCAGCCACAGACACTGCGCCCGTTACCTCCTACCGGTGAATGACGCTACTGCCACGGGATTCGTCCCTCGCGTGGTCTTTTGTTCTACATACCGCCGTAATAATCTACGAGACCGAAATCTCTTGGCAGGGAATCACTTTTGTGCTACCTAGTTCGTTGCAGCAAATCACTTTCAATCGACACGCGAGACTCGATTAATCACTTAATACCTTGACGCGTACGTAAGTTTGCACTACTTTGCCACTGTGATCTACGATTCCAACACATGTAGCATCATTATGCGCTATCAAGAGCTTAAAAAATGTATCTTATCAATTGTCTTTTACTAAAAAAGCGTACTTTTTTGGGGGGCACAAAGTTTGCGCGCAAAATTGAAACAAAAAATCACTGGTAATTGAAAATTTGTGTCATACAGGTTGATGATTATAATTTTAAAAAAGGAAGATGCGACGTATTCAAGTTTACAAAACCTTAGTACTTCCATAGGTACCCCTTTACTCGTTCGACGACGAGGAAACGTCACAAGTGTAAATCAAAAATTGATCGTTGGTTTCTTTTTTTTCCCCGCAAAGAACGAAAACAGGTCTTAAAAAATGCTTCATCGACAGTCGTTGAGCGCGAAAAAAACATCCGGTTGGAATAATATCGACTTGGTGGCAAAAGTTGTCGTTGGAGAAGATTGTATAAGCGAGGGAAATACTGCGAAGATGACTCATTGGCAAGGAAGCGTATATCGGCGTCGTTTGGTACGGGATTTTAGCGGTGTTTCGAATGCCTTTCAACGTGAAAGGAATCGCAGGGTGAATATGATAGATAGAGCGGGAGCCATGCGCAGATAGAAATGTCGCAAGAGGAAAGCTCATAATAAACTATTGAAAAGCTGCCGAATGAAAAATCAATGACGTCGTACGGCGACTGGAAGTCGATGAATGGAATATTATTGGGCCGTCCTTTCACGCGGGTTCCGAGAGACCAGGAGGCCGCGGGAGCTAGAAGACCTTATCTGGCGGTTGTACAGATCGCGTATAAGCTACGGCAATGGTCGCTATTGAACCTATAGGTAATGCCGGTACGAATGTATGGGTTCTTACATTTCATGATTTATCACGTGGCTTTCAACGCGTTCAAAGCTCTGAAAGCGTGCAGATTGATAAAAGGAATAATAAAGGACGCGAAATAGAGGGATTGGCTCCATCTGATAGCGCACGAAATTCCTTCCATCGCAACTCCACCCCTGCGATGCCAACTCCCTTTCTCTCATCCTTTCGACTTTCCCTTCATCGGTATCTATACACCGTCGAAAACTTAGGTACCGAGGTGCTCCGCGATTTCCGATCTTAGCTCGACGCGTTTATCCATACTACCGGAACACGCTTCTCTCCATACACCGGCGTGACTGACGCGAGCATTCATCGAGCAAAAGCATTTCGAAAAATACCGTCGATCTGAAATTTTGGAAAATCAGCGAATTCGTTTTTACTTTATAATTTCAGTAGCACTTTAGCTCAAAAATCGCTCAGGTACAATTTTTCCCCATTTCTCACATTGCCCAAAAACTGGAAACAGAGAGATTTCCTTCATTTGCACACTTTGTAGAAGCGTGGCAATTTTTCGTCTAAGCATGCTGCACAAATTTTGGAATTTTTAGGAAACTCGTTTAAGAGACAAGTTAAACAAGTACTTTCGCCACGTTTTGAGTCAATAGAACCGCCAAAAACTGTTCTCCCTGTAAATTTTCAACCCCTCTTCACTCTTTTAGACACCGAATCTTTACAAAATGAACTTACTTTCCAAATTTCGTGTTTTCAAGTGTCAGTCATGTTTTTCACCCTGCAAATCACGCCGGATCTCAAAGCGTTCGAGATTTTTATTCCCAGCGATGGAATATATCTTCGGAAAATTCTTTCTCATCCTAAATGTGTAAAAGCTTCACGAAGTAACGAACTACTCATTGATAAAGTACGAAATGATTTGAATTATAAAAACACTCTAGATTTTGAAATCTAAGCTGACAAGTTTTTAGCAGAAAATCCTCTTTTATTCAGGAAGATTCCTCAGAATACGTGTAATAGTACAACGCTGTCAAATTCATTGTTCGACGTCACCTTATTTTTAGACTGTATTTGCTGCAAATCGAGAACTTTTACTCTATTATTCAGGATTTTTTCCTCGTCAGCTTCGGAACTCGACAGCTATTCTGAACTGTCAATAATGCCGGATGAATTACGAAATTAGTACCGAGTTGTGCAGCTACGCGTGTAATATGCAAAGTAATTATGCGTTTCAGTGAATCTCCGTTCGCCAATGTCCTCCATTTCGGATTGCTAACAATACTAATGGCACACAATTCATCCGTATGACTAAAACTAACGCAATAAACTTTCAAATCGAACAAAACTGCTCCTTTCTATCGGCACTTCGTCGAGATATTTCGATATCCCATCGTAGCTGAACGTAAGTCGAGCAGCGAATTCGTCCGCTCGACCGCGGACGCAGCAACTTTTGAGCAGCTGCGTGTTCGATTCCTATTCCGTATTCGTAAGGAATTGCTTTTCTACTTGTTCCATTCGGACGCAAAAATCTGGTAATGGCGGATGTGATTCGGCTGTTGATAGTGCATGCTGCGAGTTGTAGGGGGATCCAGAGGTCTGAGAAGGCCTGGCGGTAAGCGAAGAAACATCAATGCGAGTACCCACTACCTACCTACCTACCTGTCTCCCGAGTCACTTGACCTCCTGTCTTTTGCGAATCTTCGCTTAAAGCTTCGGTACGTCGCAACGTTATCGGCAGTTATCGGTCCGTGACGTCACACAATGGGGCAGACAAAGCTCGGGACAATACGTCCTCCTCTCCCACCCCTTTATATACCAACTTAATAAACATAATAGCTGACTGCGCCACCCCGTCGTTGGTCACAATGAGATCTGTCCAAAGAGATACCGGAGATATGTAGACAACCACCATACACTCGACGGGATCCGACATTCAACTTTCGATGAATTGTTCCGAACTGGCTCGGATTTTTCCCCCCGACAAATGTCGACTGTCGACCAATTGTTTCACAAATTATCACAGACTACACCGGTAGAATCGGGGCGTACGTTTCCAAATGAGAAGATAATCAGCAATTCGCTCGACTAGAAGCGACCGATTCTCTCTTCTTTTTTCAGAAACACCCCATTTTTTTCGTTTTCAAATTATTCTTGAAAAACTCTTCATCTCCTTTCTTTTTTTGTCAGCAGCATGTAAAACCTTAACTGGAGTGTTCGCGATTAGTGATTCTTCCAATTACTTGATTCTCACTTTTCATGAAGAATTAAACGTAACAAAGTTCGTTTTTTTCTCTATTTCTTATCTACAAGATTGTTGTAGTAAACGACCCTTATATTCTCGAAATTAGATGCGTGGACCATGTTTATTTGGGAGCAGTCGCCACATGAAGCAGAGAATGTGGACCTCTTAGCGGCATAAAGCAGCGGTAAGGATATAAAAATGATTTATTACCTGCTTATTATATAGAAAGTAATGGCATATCATTGTTATACTACGTGAATTTTATTCGCTAATAATGAATCTACGATATTTCAAAGAAAAGTTGGAAGGGTTCGGTACTCGTTTGCTGGATATTGCTTCCGGTATCAAATTTGTAACTGTTGCAATCCAAAAATTACGATGCAGACCCTTTTTGGCGACAGCTCATCGCGCCGATCAATTTTTCCTCAAGTTCTCCAAAACCCTATTCCGAAAATTGTGAGATCGTTAAACGAGCTGAATTATTCGGTTCGTTGAATAAAATTGATTGATTAAAAAACTTGGAAATGATTGGTTAATATCTAAGACAGCAGCTTTGCTCCGTCTCCGTAATCTACTGAGTCGATGTGTACCTTCATTTGGTTAGATTATCTTGATCAAGCGGGAATTGCTGAGCTCGCTCCTGAATAGAATTAATGGGAGCTTTAAGCCTTCAAAGGGATGCGATATGCTTTGAGATTTGTTCGAATGAGTCGATAAATTTCTCAATATATTCCCAAAATTCCGGCGCGGTGAACGAAAAGCCTGTAAAATTTCCTGTATTTCTCCTACTATTTCCACCACGGAGTTGGCGATTTATTTCAAATGTCTCCTCAGCATGTATCAACGTGATACTGTTTTTATTCTAACTAATTTTCTAATTTACCGATGAGCAGAGTAAATTTGTTCAAGTATTAGTAGTCGTCCGTTGCTGTTTTAGTGTTCACCGTTTCACTGTATAGTAATCTCCAAAAATGCCCCAGCAAAGATGCCATTCCTAATAATTATTACTACATTTTTTTACAATTTTATAAATCGTTCAACTCGTTTCTGTCATTGTCGAGCTGCTTTTTATGCCAAAGGAATCAGAGCTCCCGTAACAAACATGCGCAAAATATATTTCTCTCGACCAGAGAATTTTAGTCCACGGTACATCTAATGACGAGAACCGAGAAAATTGTTGTCACTTTTCCAAAATTGTGGGAGAACTTTTCGGTGGAGTGTTTTCAGATTACGACTAACGACGATAGTCGATCGCCTTCGCTTGCATTCCGTGGAGGGTTTTCGTGGATAGTTGTACGACGTAACGTGGACAATGAAGGGTCAGGATATAGATTCGCGATGGGACGAAGAGAGTAGTAAAGAGAATGGTGGAAGACAAGGAGACAAGAAGCGAGCTAGTCGCTCGCTCACACGTTATTGTACTACCTCTTTGTTCTCCGGCAATTTCAGCGGCATTGTCGCCGTCAACAATGTCCACTTGACATTAGTTCTCTCGCTCGCACACGACATGATTAAGCTCTCCCTTCCCGCGCGCTGCCCACGCGAGATGGACGCGAATTCTGTCCCGAGCGATTTTTCACCGCGTCCTCTGCAATTCTTCTTCATACCTATTCCATCGAGTAGATACGGTATAAATGAGCGCGCAGCTGTATAATCCAACGGAGAATCGAGATCGTGTTCGGTTAGCGGCGTTCAGTCGAATTCTTCCTCACACTCGCTCGGGGTGCAGGTCGCCATGTTTGTTGCGTGTTTACCACGGAATTGAAGGGTTCGATCTTGGACGCTGAATCTGCTGACTTGCCGTCTCCTCGGCTCTACCCTTTTCAGCAGCAGCCTAGACTCTTCATTTGTCTTCTTTTATCTTTCCCTGCAACTGTCCATCCCATTGTCCACGTGCGACGTCGTATCCTTCTCGCTCGCGCATTGTTTCGACGGCATTGTTTGACGCAAGCGCGCTCCTTGCCCTGCACGTCGTTAGCCTCGCGCATTGTCAGGTCCTTGCGTCGTTGTCTATCTTCTTTGTAGCTGCGAGGCTTCTTAGCCGAAGGACCAGCTCTATGTTGGAACGTGGCACGTGCGCGCAATACCGTCTTTACTATCGTCTGTTAACCCTAATTTATCGATCATTGAGTCGCGGACGAGTCGATGCTACGCATCTTCCACTTCCGATGCCCCGACGAGTCGGACCGAGGGCATCGAAGAAGGATGCTCACGACTGTAAGGAGCACATCGTAGGCTTAAAATTTAGCCCTTCGCCGTAAAATATGGATAACTCGCTACGAATAACGTCTCTACAGAAATAACAAAAAAACGCGTATTTACCGAAAAGCAACGATTTTAAAAATGCCTAGGGTCAAATTGACCCAATATGACGGCAGAAGCGTGCACTCGAAATGTTAACATAGTTACGTTTCTTCAGAGGAGTTCGATTTCCCTGCATTTTCCAGAATTTTTAACTCCAATTTCCATAGTCGCAATGCGACCTCGAAATTGTCGCTCAACTGAGAACTGAGAACTGAGAATATCGAAGTCGAGTGACCTTGAAATACATCGACGATTATCGACGGTCCTCGACGTTTTCCGAAGTTTTGACTCATCGAAACCAAAATGTTGCAGCGTTCGTGAATAGTATAAGTGTTCGCGAGTGTTTTTAAAAAAAATCGTTCGAATCGGTCTAAATTTGCGTAGTCAGTCGAATTTCTGGCGAGTGAATCCAGAATCGACCACCGTGGGGTGCTTATGGTTGTCGCGCCTCGACAACAAGGTCAGAGAAAGCCGATAATGTACGCTTGGTATTTTCGCAGGGTAATCTGGTAGTGTGTAAGCCATGGATTCACTACAGAATTTAAAAAGGTGTGGATGCGCCTGCACGCGAATCAGAGCACAGTCGACGCGTACGGAAGCAGAGAAACGTGGCGAATCTTTGCGGCTAACGGTGGAGAATGAACCGAGGTACAATGGGCCATGCAATGACGGTATTGTGAACGTGAATAACAGGTCCACCTGTGCTTTCTCCGGTAGCTCCCATCTCCTCTCTCGAATGTCGTTCGAACGATCTTCCGTCACCGGGCTAGTATCGAGCTTTTCACCTGACACGCATCCGCGAATTCAATGCTAATTCTGTAACTATTCGAACAGCATTGAATTTCCGCGAAACGTTCGCATCGATCTCGGAGGCTCGTTGTTTGCGAAACTTCGTCCATCTTCGCCCCAACTTTGAAGAACGAAACCCTAACCGGATGGAAGAACTGATGGACGAAGGTCAACAAAAGATTGATGGGTCATGCGTGTAAGCAGAAAAGCCTCGCTGGATACCATTGTTCGTTCAATATAAAACAGTTGCCGTTCATTCGTTCGTTATGAGTCACACAAAGTGGTCCTCGTTTCTTTAATTTGTCGGACGCGAGCCCAACACAATACGCTGATCTCAATCAATTACAGGAGGCTTGCAAATTTCATCAACTATAGAACGAAGAAGAAGAACAATATTCACCACTCGCTTCCTTGTAAAGCGCGATGAATCTGGCAAACAGTCCTCCACGTATTTCACACTCCTTGTATCAGTGTCTGTTTTTGTATCGAGCTTGCAAGGTTGCGCCAAGACTATTTTAATATCGAACTATGGATTTTCGCAAGATGGAATGATATTTACCAGAAAAACTGCCAATCAGCTATGTCTGACCCGTACAATGGATCCTCCCCTTCCTCGAATAATGCCTCCCGAGAGGCAAAAATTTTGGAAAGCGTCACACTGCTATAGCTCGTTGATATTTGCCAGTTGGGGAAGTCATATTTGGATGAAATTTCAAAAACAACAAACTTCCGTTGGAACTGAAAATTTATACTAGTTCTTCGATGCCTGTTACGTTACGATCGATGAAACGATTACGGTTTAATGCATATTTAATTCGTGAGGTTGCCTCATCGCGCACATCTACGAAATGTAGCCATTTTCTCGGCTGGTTTTGATTCTCTCAGCCTCGCAGAGTACGGTCCAGACGATCTCGGCAGATACAAAAAAATGCACCTGCGCGCACAAATGCGGGCAATTTGTCTATATACGAGCGACGGAAGAGCGGAAGAGGAAGTGTATGGAAGTTGGAAAGATTGTTGGAGAAGGATCAGGCGAGGGAGTAGAGCAGCAAAGGCGAGAACGGGCACCGTTCAACGTCTACAACGTCTACAGCGTCTTCTCGCGCTGTTGCGTTGGCCAAGCATAGGCTACGCGGCCTCGCGTGGCTTCCAGTCGGTTTATACGACCCGTTTTGTACTCGCTACGCAAAGATGCCTTTGAATCCTTAATTCCCTTTGAAACTTTTGTTCTGCGAGCAAAATACCGAGAACGAGACGTATTCTTCGACTGAATAACGTATTGAACGAGTCTGTATCATGCGTTACGTGCTGCCTTGTGCCTTATTATATACCAAGCCTTGTACTCATCATCCTCTCTCTATCTATAATAGAACACCTATAATGAACAAAACTTTTTTCTCAGTTATTTCTGTCCGATGACTTTTCACGTCTGTTTTCAACGGGTACTCGAGCAATTTGAACCGACACGCGCGCCGCTTTCGCGCATTTTACCGGGGAATCTCAGCCTATGGAGACGCGAGACAACGGAGTCGAGCATTTTACACCGCGATAAAAGACCATGGTAACGCACGTGATAAAGTGACTCGGATCTTTTCCGGGATAATAGAAGTCTAGCGGGAAAAAATCACGTCTCTTTGAAAATCCTGCAGCGTCGATGCTCTCGCATTTGAGAAGCATCGCGCGCCACAGTTTTACGAAGATATCAGCTTAACGATATCTCGTGGCGAATGTAACGAGTCTAGATCATGGTGGTCGCGTTAGTAATACGAAAATAGATAGACAAAGATTCGTTCGAACTGGCATCTAACTCATAAGTTAGCCAGTGCCACAAGGAATATGCCGTTATCAACGTGGAATGTGATTCTTAGGAATCAAAAGATCCGACGATCGCTGAATTTCCTTTTGTTTTTCTTTCACGTCACACTCTTTTATCTCTGAAATGTTGTCTCAGAGGCCCTCTTCTGGATTCCAGCCCTCCACTTCTTTCCTCGTTCTTCTCTCGGTCTTCGCATTCGCTCATCATATTTACAACCTCGAAATGGGTCGGCATATTCATTGCAAAACGACTATACCTATAAGAAATAGAAAACAAAGTGTGTATAATTATAGGTACAGGATTATAATTGGTTTAAAGGCTCGAGCTGATTTTAATTGAAATTGCAACCAGCATTTTGTATTCTTTTGATTTGTCGCAGTGGCGTCTTAGTTTTCCGGGGAATATGATCGATATGTCGAATATAGCGAAATTCGGTTTAATTTTTTTTTGTTCGTTTAATCTCGTTTGCACGATTTAATTCCGCTCGAAAAAATTACGCGATGAAGTCTGACTATCGGGAGGCCTCGACCGAATCGTCTAACTCCACAGCGACGAGTCCGAAACGAATGGAAGTACTTTCTTCCCTGGCGCCATTGTGTTGTGCTTCCAATGCGAGCCTTGTACGCACGCGAGGTATATGCAAGGCTCTCGCGGGGAGCGTCTATGTATAAAATTCGACGATACATTTTTCCGTCGAATACACGAGGACGCACGTAGGTGTCCCATGAATTCGTAGCGGAGCTAAAGCAACCCATATTCCTGAATTGTGTGCCACGTTCCATCGCATTCTCAACTGAACTGAACTCGACTCAACTCAACTCAACAGTGGAGACACAATGGGCGGCATGAATAAGTATAACAGATAGACACCGCTACAGAGACAGACACAGGTAACACGGGACGCGCAGTATGTGAATGAGCAGCCCATTTGATAATACTCCTCCACAGTCACCCTGGTCCATTGTGCCGCTTCCTATTCAGCTGCTCTATGCCCTCTCCCCTTCGCCCGCCCCACGCGCACCCCTATCTCTGCCTTCGACCGTCGACATCACCGAGAAAATCTTGTCCTATCTCTTCGCGAATGAGATTTAAAAAGAAAGGAACAGAAACACGAGGACCCGTATCGACGAGGAGTCAAAAAGCCAACCGCTCGGCTGCCGATCTTCCTGTTCTTGGCTCGCGAGTAGGTACAGCCAGCATCGGTATGGCACGATCGTTGCTACGCGTCGACTCGATCCTCGAAATACGGGGTCAATCGTCGTTTTCTCTCTCGCGGAGATCGACAAGCGCGTTGTGGACTTGATTTTCCTAACAATATGACGAGGGGAAGCATGGAAATGCGAATAGCAATCGCTGAAGAGATAGCCCATCGTCGCGTGTCTCTGGCCACAGGCTTTTGTGCTCGCGAGCATGGTAGTTGGTAGTAATACTTCGAGATGACACATCCTGCTCGATGAAAGTGTAGAACAAAGGGGAGGGAAATAACCCTTTTGTAACATACTCTCCTCCGACTAACCATTCTCGTTACCTTCCGGGCCCAGCGGGATTCCTGGACACGGGTATATCGCGCGCACACAAACGATCTGTAAACAAGTGTTGCTTTGTGGACTCCTGAGCGAATTCACGAGTCGCCGCACCGATTATTGACTAACCTCGTGCGACTAGACTCGATGTATCGTCGCGTAGAGAACAGACGTAACAAGCGCACATCGTTATTGAAACCCACTTCAACGCTGATTAGGTATGTGCGATTAGCCGTAACCCACGTCGTGTTCGTATCGTACAAATAAAGAAATAACAAAAACGACAGCAAGTGCCACGAGCAAATGGGTAACTCTGATAAATTCATAAATCCATCACCGACTTTTCCAATGAAGAGTAATTTTACTCTATCGCATCGTGTATTATTTTCACGGTATGTAACGCGATACGAATTTTCTCGTATTATTCTCGAATTACTATTTTCAAAGGCTGATCATAGAACAATTTCAGCTCGTTTCAATTCCTGTTTACGTTTATTTAAAAGCACGCGTATAAAACGATAATTGGCGAGTGTGCTTATTTTCTCTCCGTGTAGAAACTTCGTTTATCCCTATTTTCGTGATTGTCGTAGATTTATTCTAGTTCTATGCAATTTCCGAATATTGCGGTGTTATTAGTAAGTGTCGGTGTCGGAATGAAGGATTCCTACTCGGCTCAACTCCTCGAAACGATCGTCGAGTAGTTACAGCGTAAAAGCTCGTTTGCTCGTGATACGAAACGAATGAGAAAAATACTTGCTTCGCGAAACCATATTTGTGATTTATATTTATCACTGCATATTCGCTGGGCCACATCCACTGACTGGATGTCAAAGCAGGGCTTTTTTCCCCAACGAATGATGTTTTTCAAAGCACAATGTTGGTCATCATGCGGCTGACCGCTGACCGACGATTGTTTGGCGGACTGGGAAGGAGTGCAAGTGCGGGGGACGAGGGTGGTGTGTGGGTCGGCAGACTATTGTCGCTGTCATTATTTTCAACAATGGCATTCCATTGTCGAAGAGAGCGAGAGAGCGAGAGCGAAAAAGAGAAGGGGCGAAGATGAATCCTTTATCACTATTGTTCCCCGATTATTAATGTCTTTCGGTGTTTTAGAATAATTCGATAATCCTATTTTCATTCGGTAACACGAGTAAACACGAATATCTGATTGTTTTCTCAGAGGAAGTAAATTATTCTCATTGCAACCAAAATTATCTATCGCGCCGATGTATTTTTAACCAGTTACAAATCACGCGAGGGCACGAAGCTTTAAGCTAAGCGAAAAACTTTGCGGAATAAAACGTCGATTGCGGTATAAAATGTTGGAAAATTTTTGGATATTTGTACGACGAAGAAGTTTTCTTCAATGAGAGGGTCGAATAAAAAAAAACTGGTGATTCTGTTTACCTAAAATTGTTTATAGTTCTTTTATAAACAATGGTCAACGTTGTTCGTTGTATTGAGTATTTGTAAAATATGATATAAATATAATAGTACAATACTTATGTTACAGCTAGCATTCCATTATACAAAAGTATCGCGATTTTCGTCGGTACGTTCAAGTTCAGGCTACGAATAATAGATACTGCATATTCTGCGTTGCAATTAATCTGGTCGGATTACAATGCGGTGATTAGTATTAGTATAGATCATTTTTCCAGTACGTTATAAATTTTTGAGCTTCGAATCATCGCTGATTCTTGAACGACAGAGATATTTGGGTTGGGAACCAGAAATCAAAATGGTCAATTTGTGCACGATGCTGAGACATTTGTCGTCGTTACCATGCAAATCTTTTTCCCTCCATAATACTTTGGATAAATGTAGTACGTCGATTTCACCTCGAATTGGGTTACTTAAAGATAACGAAATAATTGCAAGAGAGAAGATCATTAGCAATTAGATAATAAATGTACAGTGTAGAATGAATAGTCAGTTTTCTCTACGATCTCTAAACATTTTCTTCGCTCCCAGCGATCACGAGCTTTGCACGAAAACCGTACATCAGTTTTCATAGAATCGACAAATCGTAATTATAATCTGTATGCTTCAATTTCACAGCGTTGTACAAATTTCGACTCAATGATTATGCTGCTTGCACTTGCGATTCTACGTCGTAATGGTCTCCGTTCTAATAATAAGCAGATTCGTTTTTTTTTTCAATGATACTCGTCACCGCACCGATTTAAGGCATCTTCGGCTTATTATTGTGGTAGAATCGGAAAAATCGAAACTTGATGTCAGTTCTGTTGATTGGAACGAGATTCGTGCAATTTGCACTGGAAATATCATGGTAAATTGTGTGACATAAGATCTGTAATTATTCCAATAATAGCTACTCCCCTCGCGAGAATTGATTTTTCCTCGATCGTACCAAAGTAATCCGCTGATTCGTTAGACGACAACATTGAAGCTCGCTGATTCACGCTTTTTGCGAAGAGTACGGTCAATTTTTCCAAGGGCAACCAGACGCGTTGTCGTGGGTGGCCAACGTTTCCGATATTATTATACTACCAAATTCGCAGCAACGACGATCGTAGGACGATTCGTGAGCCTGATCAGCTGCACGTCGCGAAACTTTTCGAGGTGTAAGTAATACCGTTCTCGCGGCACGTATCCACGAGCTTACATGGAAAATGATACGAACTAAACATAACTAGGACAAATTCCTAACGCGTCGAGATCTCGTCTTCACATTTATTCACGCCTCAAATTCTATTGGTTGCATCAGCGACTTTCCGACATTGACGTGTCGGAAAATTCTTCTGCTTCATGGTTGTCGACGCAGCGCGAAGAGCATTCATTTCTCCCGACAACGAGGAACTCGCGAACTGTTACTATTCGCGCGAACAAGACGCGACCACTCGTCGAGTTTTTTGGCGAATTAAAAACAAGAAAAATACAGTCAAACTCGCTTGGCATATACAAATCATTTTTGTGTATCATCAACGAACGATATTGATGGAAGAGACAATAATAACAATAATAATAACGGCGATAAAAATAGGGTACGATGGATCTTACGATTCTCGATGATGTTCACCTCCGAATTGTGCGTCCCGCGTAGGTATTCGTGTACCAGAGATTGCGAATGTTCGTGAGAAGAGGTGAAAAGTTTTGGCGTTTTCGATCACTTGAGAAATATCACGTTGTATAAATCGCTCTCGACAGATATTCCTGAGTCTTAAAATTCTATTACAATTACGTTTGAGATATACTTGGATTGCAGCCCGTAACCGGCCGACAGAAACTGATTCGGTGACGGAGAAAAATAAAAATCTTCGGATCGCACGACACGTGATAGTAATCGGGAATAAAAATATCACACAGATACTTATATAGCTATGGCCTATATACAGTACACGCGGAGTTTCTCGCTTTCGAAGCTCCACCGATGCTCCGGAATTCACGGAGGGTTCAGATTGTATCGGATGATACATCAACCTCGTAATATTCCGCTCGGTTGTTTGTCGTAAAGCAATTTTCATTCGTCGAACCCGCAATGGCTCGTGATAACTTTCCGTTCCTTGTCTACCGGCTGCCGCGTTGGTATAAAAAATGTATCACAGGTAAAGTTGTAAGGTCGATGTGGGGCCGAGTTCGGACGGGCCGATTTTAAAATGACAGAATCGGCGACGGCTCGCAAAAACTGCAGTCGCTGCAACATCTCTGAAATGTATAAAACAAATCCAGAGTTACCAACAATTTTTCTTTAAAGTGAATTGAAAAATTAGGTGCTCGAAGTATATCATAGACTTGAGGTTTGCGAATCTTGTTGGGCATAGAAAATGGGTCTTGATTTTTTTCGACGAGTGTGCTTCAAATAGATTTCCTCGGACGGAGTTCTTTCGTTTTGTCATATTTTATGGTCGATGGGAAATATTCAACAGGTGTTGTTGTCACCATCAAGCCTAAGAGGGAAAATCCGCACCAGAATCTTTGCTTTCAATTGCAATTCGCATATCGCGGGGATCGGCATGGCACTTTTATAACGGCGAGTGCGCCGAGATTGATGGGATCGTTTGTATTATTTACCGTGGGGTAGTCCTCGACGAGTCCGTGGTCTCCGAGGCGATAATACAACGAGCGGTTGGCCATGAATGCCGCGGGATTGTCCCTGGGGAGGATCGGATGTAGCATGGTCCACTCAGAACCGCGAACGTTTTCTGCCAAATCGAGTAGATTTCTGCTCTCGTAAATGATATCCCGCATCGACGCCTCGACCTCGGCGTCCTCCGACAGTCCTATCAGACTCAAGAGTGTCTGCGGTAAAAAGTGTCGAATTGAAAATCACCGCGTCTCGTAAGTTGCCGAGAACGTGCAATACAATTCCACGTTACAGGTGCGATAGCACGAGTTAAACTACGAATTTGAAAAAAAGTTTTAAAAAATCCGAAACACGCGGGCAAAGATGCCGAATTTGCGGAGTTTCACGTACGCAGTAGACCTTCGCCTCTTCGGGACTTCCCGGCCGAGATTCATGTGGGGTGGCGGTTGGCGTCGGAGTATTGCTGCAAGTAGCCAAGCTGGAGATACCACTCGATTCGCTACCGCTGCTCGGTGATATGGGAGCTATACCCGACAACGATTTGACACCTCGGTCGTACAATAATCTTGCACCCAGGGCGTAAAAATGCTCCGGTTCCAGGCCCGACAAAGGTAAAGCTATCGTCAGTGCCATTATGTTCCTGCCAACAGAATATCACGATCAAAAAAGCTCGCGAGTCGCGACTTCGGTCGTTATAAGGCTTAGAAACAGACGAGGAGTCATGTCATTCAGGGTGGGACAAATGTTCAACAAAAAAATAACGCACTAACTCGTTAATTTACATTTCCTACTCGGTAAAAAAGTGTTTGTCCAATTTAACACAAAAAATGTGTCATCGACTTTTTTGCACACAATATTAGCGTTGTTTCAACACACTCCGCGTGTAGCGATGCAGTAACGCAGCTCTATGTTGAAAGCAACACAGTTCTGTGTTAAGAGTAACACAAACCAGTGTTATAGGAACGTTTCAAAAGCGTTACTTCAATATCAATTAAAATTTTTGTGCGTTGAAGAATGGACTGTGAGAACAACACTAACGATTGTGTGGAATCAACACACCAAACTGTTCAATATTCTACAAACAAATTTGTACACTTTGCACAGTGATGGAATTTTGAACATGTTTTTCATTAAATTTTTTTTTATTCATCAATGAAAAATTCTCTCGGTAAAAAATAAATGTAATGGTCAATGAAAATGCCAGTGCGTCAAAAAATTTAACGCGTTATTTACAACTCTGATTTAATTATTACAAGAAATAAATATGCGTGTCCTAAAAAATGAGCTTTTGCCAAAATTTCGATGCGGATGATTGTAATAGCGGAGTAGTGCTTCACGCGACAAGACAATGATACACAGAAGAGTAGGACAATGCGTATAAAAAATGCAGAAGTTAATTTGAAACGAGCAATTACACGTTACGTTTCGAAAATCGTAACGAGGCGTTTTGAAATTGCACATTTTTTTTCTCATCAGTAACGTTGAGTTAAGCAATAAATTATTGAATTACTGCATTATTTACAAAAATCGAAGGTTCATTTTTTTAGAAAGAAATAATACATTTGGAATCAGGAAATCACATCTAAAATCATTCCTAATAAGGAGTATGCTTAAGAAAAGAACGAATATATTTTTTCCCTGCCGTAAAAGATATTTATTCAAACTGTATTATATTTTTTTGAACTCGTCGATCGTGTTTGGCGATTAAAAAATCTTTCTGTCGGCTTTCTCGAATGTTCTATGTCCGATATGACAACAGCTGTGATAACAATGCGGTCACAAGTACGACTCGCTCGAATAACATTATTTATAGCCGCGGTGTTTCCTTTGTTTTGATCGATTTTCAATTTCTCTTCGACGAGTGACGACGCAGATTTGGAAAACTCGTAACTGCGGATTATCTTCGCGGATGAAAATTTTCCTCCACTAAATTCGATTACGTTATCGTCTAATAAATTGATAACGACCACCGCATTGGCTATCTCTTACGATACGATATCGGAATTAAACTTGCCTCCGCAATGATCTGTCCGTATTGTTGATAAACTCGCGAATCTCTCGTATCGTTATTCCTTCCATTTTTTATCACGTTCTACATAGCTTTTCAGTTTATTAGCATCAAAAACAAAATTGATTCCGTCATTTTTCGCGCAATCAGAAAAATACGTTCCATTCTCCTTGTGAAATGAGCTTTTTTTACAGTTGTGTGTCACGCGAATTGTAATGTCGACTTTTTCGAATTTTTGTTCAACGGCGAAAATGCATACTTTTTTCCGGTTTCCGAATAATTAACGAACGAATAAACAAATTTGCTCACAGTAATGCGATAAGTATTATCGTTAGTTTGGAAAAAAAAGTGCTCCAATTTCTATTCCGAGATTCTTGAGCAACGGAATCGTTTGCATAATACATTTTTGGTCGGGTAACAAACGATTTATTTTTCAAAAACATTGAACTTCCTTCTCGGCTTCGGGTTGCGGCTGACCGCTGCTCATTAACTCGCACTTGTGTAAAGTCTTATCGCCATCCACGTAACGCGATATCTGATATTTATAAACAAGGTTACCGTGTTCATCGCGTGACTACGCTCGCGTTTCACTCAATTTGTTGCAATATCGATGCTCCATAGCCGCTTAAGTAATCGGTTCGCGTATCACCGATACGATTGATCACCGAAGAACCTAATAATTTATCAACGAGGTATTTGTTTTTTTCGAAAGCACAGAATTCCCTTGGAAAATGATCCGCATTTGCGGATTTGTTGGAACAAAAAATTACAAATTACAAAACTGGGTACATCAAGTGTCGTGCAAAGTAGTAGTTCGTGTACACGGGCTCATCTACTTGTTCAAGGCACAATTAACAATGATTTCTCTCACGGTGTAGAAAATTGAAAAAATAGCGGACAAACACAAACGACGGTGCGCACTTTCGTTCGTAAATTTGTGCTCGTTGCATTGGATTTCGCAGGAAAAGCGTTGGTCGACAACATATCTGGTGAATTTTTCAGATTATTTGTCAACAGACGAGCCGAGCGATGGTCGCGTAATTCGAAACACAATCGTCACGGTTATTCCGCCCGAGTTTACATACAATTACGAATCTAGCCGAGTATAAATATGTAACGGATCGAACTGTCTTCGGTCGCTTGACCTTACTCACTTGTTATTTTCCTTCGTTCGAGGATTTTTCTGTCGTGTTATCTCCGCTTGGCGTTTCTCGGCGAAATTGACTTGCGGAGTTTATTATTAGCACTTCGCGGCGATCACCGACTCTGTCTATCTGCCGCCGATGGTCATGACTTACTGGCAACGCTTATCGCTGACACCTGTCGCTCTCGCACTGGTTAACCCCTTGACACTGTACGGACGACCGAATCATATCGCGTCGTTGGCAACCAACCGCGAATGCTCAGGTTTTCCGCTTTCGCGACACTCGCTTTTCGATCCTCAGTTTTTCCCCTCGCCAATTCGTACGCGAACCCAGAGAATCGCCAAGCTCGTCCACGCAGTAGAAAAATTCCCGTCGTTGCGTAAAGTGCACAAATTTCTGCGTAGAACACTTAGCATTTCATTGTGTTGATTAGTGTTGTTCTCACGATCCATTTTTCAACGCACAAAAATTTTATTCGATACCGGAGTAGCACTTTTTCAATGTGATTCTAACATTGGTTTGTGTTACCGTAACACAGAGCTGTGTTACTTTCGCACTATACGCGAAGTGTGCTGAAATAACACTAATTTTGTGCAAAAACAAGTTGACACACATTTTGTGCAACATTTGACGGAAAATTGTTTTAACTTGTTAAAAACCGACATACGTAGTTACGTAGTTATGAGAATTATTCTTTGGATTGACGAGGTACGTGTACATGGGCCATTCCAATTTTTTTGAAAATCAAAAATGTCCCATTGAACGGAAAACTATTTTTTTTTACTGAAATGAAAAATAATGACCCCTTACAAATTGAGATTATGATAATTATAGTCCAAGCTATACACTTTTTGAGCAAAACAGGGAAATTTTGGAAATATTGAGCAAGTTGCGCACGTCTATACAGTCAATTTTAAGTGTACACATTTTATTGCTAGTTCAGTTTGTCCACGTTTTTTCCTCGATGTTTGATCACTTTTTTTCGCTCGTTACTTACATTTTCTATTCACTTTCCAATGCAATCATTATCTCTGCAATTTTTAAATTGGGATAATAAAACTTCGCTGGCGCGGAAACTCAGCGGTAAAATGAAAAATTTGATCGAACGTCGAAGAAGAAACGACGAACAACCAACTAGACAAAATTTGTGCCCAAGAATCAAATTTTCCTCGTCTTTACCGCAGTAAAATCCGTATGCATAGACGCAAGCTTGTAAACACACACGTAACTGCACTGCGCTACATGCGTGATTGTAGCGTACTGTGGCACAAGTGTCCACATTTTTCTACCTTTACATAGTAAACAGACTCATTTTATATAAATTTCGTAAGTAATACTGTTAAATAGGACTGATTACCATTTTTCTGGTAACGGTTACCACCTTACGTGGTAATTATTACTATTTTTCTACTGACCTCGCTTAAAAATCTTGGTTACAGAGTAACATTGTAATCATTCCTGTGTTACATTGTGGATATTACTATCTTGTTCTCTCCGTGTAGCTCTCAGTGGCCACGTGTCTGGCGCGTAACCAGGCGGTATCATCATTGTATTTGTAATATCTGGAAGTGGCGAGAACGTGTTTTTGATTTATAAATATATATCTGCTCCACTCTTCACCCAACACGACAGGTAACACGTCGGATAAAGCTCGTGGATACGAGGTTCTCCCCTCAAGACCGAATGACGGATTCTCTGTCCCGCTTGAAAAAGCTCGCGTCGCGCGCCCTTTTTCCGACCATGGAGGTCCGCAGACTTATGGGCCAGGCGTTTGAAAGCCAACGATACGAATACACCACTACGTTGCTAGGGTCAACGTGAATGCAGCTCTGGGGTGCTCGTTGCACGAATACGTTGTACGATTGGGTGTCGATTGATCCTGGAGCCAACAGCTACTCGCAGTTGTCGGTGTGTCAAACGTCGAGCATTATGCAACGTTGCATTGTCCATTGTTTCCGTGCTATTGTCCCAAAGTTCGAAGCGGCAAACTTTTCGAATAACGTGCAATTACACGAGGCATCGATGTCTATGCTCGCAGAATCCGAAGTTCACGTTGCAGCGAAAGATAATACGATTGTATTTTCATTCTCAGCTTACTACTCTCATCGAGCTTTTTCGCGCAACGCATTCCAAAGCCAAAACAAAAATTACGAAAACAAATTTACCACTGATTCGACCAAATCGCAATCGCCAATCTAAATGTGACGAGAATCCACGCGCTGCCAGGATGTATTTTATAATAATTATAAAATACGATTCTTGTATAATTTATACACAGTGTATGTGAATACATATATACATTAATATACGTTGTATCCTTGAACAACGCGTCAAATATCGCAAACTTAGTCGTTTTTCTTCTAAATCTTGCACGTTTGCGATTTTCTGTTCTCCATCGACGTACGTTTACCGACGATGGTCCCTTTCTTACCGACTGTCAACTAAGCAAGCAAGTGCCTACATTACCGACTACCGATCAGCTTTCGCGCTACCGACCGAAGGCAATGCGCTGCGCTTACTTTACGGCAGCTTCTGCACAAACCGCAACGCCACTCGACGTCGTAGTTCCGTAATTTTCCGCTGCTAGAAGCGCGCGTTTCTTATGCAGCTCGACTTCGAATATTCTCAATAAACGAATGATTCGGTTAACGATAATAGAAATTGTACGTTAGATTGGCACCTAAATTACCCCGGTTTGTTTTTAATTTCAACCTTCCGGCTGTCATTAAAAATTTGTGGCCGAATGTTTTGTATCATTCGAAAGAGAATATCTTGTTTTTATTGACGAAAGCGTGATAATTGTTGCTGGGCTGTATTTTTTTAAGCGCCAATGGCAGTTTTTTCTGCCCCCAAATATCGGTCGACACGGACTGTTTGATGTGCCGAGAAAATTTCACGCTCATCTGAAATTGATGTTTTATTTATTTAACATTTTCCGAGGATAACGTATTTGTTGTGTTATCCTCGTTCGATTTCTGTAGTCCATCTTCCTGGGGTCTTTAAGAGGAAAATTACAATTCGAATTGTGCGTTAGAAATCGACGAAATTTTCCATTATTTCTGCGTGGTTTTTTACAACGCTGTGTAAGAGCGTTTTGCAGTGGCGAAAATTGAAAAAAAATGATGTTGGCCGGTGTTTTTGAGAACTGATGAGTCTGAGAACAATTTGTGATCTACTGATCGCGAATCAATTGTCCAGCAGCTTCTTCTGTGCCAAATTGGGCGAGAATGAAAAAAAATGATTTCGTGTTTGTTCATAACGATACATAATTGGATTTAACCACCTTCAATTGCAACTGATCGGATCGACCACCACGAACTCGTTTGTATATCTCAAAAAAGCCCATCGCATTCTCTCGTCAAAAACTGGTGAATCTGTCGAAAATCCGGAAGGTCCAAATAAATACGATGGAGTCATTTCCGCAGCCACGTATCACGAGATAATAACTCGTCAAGTTCGATTCAAGCCAACCTAAAGGGAATATTAAGAAGCTGGGCATTTTTTTCGACTAGTATCGTTAATTTTTGTTGACCGGGATTTTTCTCACCGATATCTGACATTTGTCCAAAATCGTCTGGATACGCGAAGGTTCCAGTCGTGTTTCTGTAAGGATCATTTTCCATTCCGCTAAAATTACTCGAAAGCGAGAGGAAAATTGTTTTTCCGTAACTTCGTGACGCAGGTGAGCTTTTTCCGAGATACCTGCCGATTAAATGTCAATGCATCACGCGAGCGGCGGGTAAAGCGGCGAGGAGCGTAGCCAGGTCGTTCCTCGTGGAACGCGATTAGATCCGCGATTCAGGCGGAGATTCGACCCAACGTCGCTGCGAGTTTCGCGGATCGTCCACTGGGACGTCCGCGACGAGCTGTCCGGGTACCCTGGCAACGCACATGCGCCCTTATCACCCTGCACCACGAGGATAGTCGCGGATTGGCCCGGAGTAACACCCCCGCGGAACGGGCTCACCCGTCCGGCAGGCTTTCCGAGACGCGCGGAGTACGGAAGCCATATTGATTTCCCTATGTTTCCCTCGTGTTGTTACTATAGAGGAGGACTCGACGTCGACGGACGCGCTGCTCCGCGTCGAACCGCCCGACAACCCTCTCTTCGCGAGCCACTGCGTGCCCACGGACGGACGGGACAGTGGTTGACTCGTTCTACTGCCTTTGGCTCCGCAAACATTTTCCTCTTTATCGTACAAATCGAATACGAATTAATCTCATCCACCTACGATTTTACGCGTGACTCGATCGCGCGCTTATTTTCACGCGTACCCGATTACATCAATGTCGATTCTGTATCGCCGGATTTATTCAAAAAAAACTTGTATCGTACACTGAAAGCGAAAAAACTAAAAATGCTTTTCTCTTGCGGTCAAATCGTATTTTAAATGTATTCTGCCACCTATCAATACGCCGAACAAACACAAATCGTCGGTCGAGCGTCACATTGTGATGTTCCTTCGCAGTTACCAATTTTTGCCAAACAGAATGGTACTATTTTAGGTTTTTATAATTTTCACTTCACTGACTACTAAAACTTTACCTCATTTTTTTTATTGCCCTTTTTTTCAAATGTATTTTTCCAATCGATTTGAACTATGGTGAGAAAATTATCAGAGCCGCAACTCATCTCTGTAGTAGTTTGTAAATTCGGTAAAATCGGTATCTTCCATATCGACAAGATAAAATAACTCATGACAAGTTCTTTGCGTAAAATATTGCTGGAGCAAAATATAGCCTAACTACATTCTGTTCGTATATGAGAGTTCGTTTTATACTGAAATTTGTCCCCTACAATTGGTATCTCCACAGATGCTTGACCGAATATTTTTGAACCTGAAGTAGGTAGGACTTTTTTTTACATTTGACGAGGTAGAATCCGCAGACAATTGCGAAGCTCATCTGGGAAGAGCAGTTTTTGTTTTATGGGTTCTCGTGGACCACACTTTTTCGGACACACTCGATTCACAGTTACAAATTCGACCTGCGTAGCTTAAACACTGGTGCAATAATTTATTGCGTCGTTCCAGCACACTGGAATAAACAATTGAAAATGCGAATACTTGCAAGAAATTGGCGTCTTCGGTACGCTATTCGGACTCCGAGAAACGTAGTTCACGATATTGTTAATCGACCCAAATATCAAATCACTGCTACACTGAAAAAAACTCGCATGATCATTTTTCAAATCCCTCGACATCGTCTCGATATTTCTCGAGTATCACTCGTCGTCCGTTTGCAAGACACTTGCGACGACCCGCGAGGTCAATATTTAATCGGACAAGGTGTAATTTCTAACTGATAGGACGTTGGCGTGCGAAAGCTTCATATATCACGTGGCGTCAAACGCCTCGTTTCTATCCTCGTCTGTTTTATTCGGTTCATTCGTGTCCTCTGCACGCGGACATAACGGCGCACCTCGTTGTAAACCACGTGGCATCTGGTTGCCTACCTAAACCTTGAGACGAACATTCCGCCTAAATTTTCCATTATCTTCACACATCTGGGCGCAAAGGTGTGTGATAAACGTGTCTCGGATGCGTAGAAAGCTCGTGAGAGGAGTGTGTGGACAGGTTGTAGTACTTCTTGGATTCGATAAATCCATATACCCTGTGTTTGGAAACGGAACGTATGGAGCAGCGATCCACCTTCGCCACAAAACTGCAGCGCCTCGTCGTTTCCCAACGTTATAAGCATCTTCTGCTGATACGTGTTCGAAGCTTCTCCTCGTATGTGTTATGGAGAAAGGGGATTATCCGTGAATTATTACGATTTAATGGACTGGTTGGTGTGGGCCGTGGCGTTTATTGTTTCCTATTATGCCAAAGCTCTGGCTCACAGCGGTGGTGAGCTTCGACGGAGTCTGTTGGCGTGTTGGTATTGATCATCGTGCATCGAGTCTACAACCGACCGAACGATCGTGCATAGTTTCACCGTTCAACTGTATGATATCGTGGATTTCTTACGAATATACGATATTCCACAGTTCTACGAAACCTGCTACGTCAAGGAATCACCGCGAAGTCATCGAAATCATGTACCCACTAAAAATGTGTGCCTACAAAGCTGTCATTCGTTGTTCTGTTTCGGATAAAAAATTCTACACAACCTCTATTCCGCAAATTTCGAAGATGTTCCCACTAATGTAGGAACTATTTAAATCTGTGAATTAGTAAGCCAAGACAGATGTCAAAAATTGCGATGAAATAGATCCACGAATTTCCCTGGGATTCGTTCGCTGATGTTTCTAAGACAATAATTGGAAAAATAATTAGTATGAAATAACTGGTATTGGAATTGGGTAAATTGGGCGTCGATGAATTTGATTAACGTGAATTTTTCTGTGATCCTGAAAAATACAGATCGTCTACGAATTCGTCGACACGGTTCGTTGGAGCTTCGATTCTGCAAACGCAGAAGCCTCTTCTGGGAAAAGATGCGAGGATACGGAAGGGCGGACGACCCTAAGTAAAGGTGATTACGTAACGCTGACAGATCGTTGAATGAGTAATAGAAGCAGCGGTCTCCTAATATCTCGTATATCTACTAATGTGCCAGCCGAATCTAACCGTGATCTCGTTCGTCTCGCAGCACCTGGGTGGTCCTCCGTACGTACGTAGCACGCTATCAGGTGCCCCGCTTCCCAGACAACCCCCATAGCCGTCCTCTCGGCCCTTGCGTGGCTAAAGCGCCACCAAAGCAGTCCCTCCAGGCCGGCAACCGTCCTAGTTGTTACTAAATGATGCATGGCTTGGTAATAGCTACAATACAACCAGCTTACGAGGGCGCGCCCCACCCCTCTTACTCTGCTCCTGCTCAGACTCCGCTGCGCGAACCACGGAGATTTATTGCTCCGCGCCGGATTGCGGATTCTCAGATTCTCCGGTTTGTCTTAAATGGCTTATATTAATTGGCGCCGTAGGGCGGGCGATTGAACGTTATCTCGGAGAAAAACCTTCCGGTTTTTTCTTCCATCCTAGAAACGAATTCCGTAAACGTGGAAGCCATTAATCGTACGCGGGGAATCAATGTAGCGTGAGCCACCCTCGCTTTTCTCCACGAATCTCGAGCTCTCGCGAGTGTCGATCGTTTTAAAGATGCGTCGTGCGACAAATGCTATGAAACGTGCCTCGGCAAACCTGAAGCTAGTCGACTAAATTTCGAATGCCCAATATCCACAACGAGACTGTTGCCGTGATGGTATCTCGTCTCCCTGATGGTCAAGATTATATCCGTACTCAACGTGCGTAGCAAACGTGCAAGAATAAATATATACAGGACCTGAAAATGTGACGAATCCGACAGAAGCTGAGAATTTGTCAGATCTTATCGGGGAGAACGACGACGAACGGATAGGTAACGGATAAATTAATAAAATGCACTAGAATCATCCCATTTGTAGGAACGACCGTACGCGAGTGGGAACGTGGTCTTAAACGTGGCTTAATATCCTTAATAGCGCTTTGGCGTGCGGCTGCGTGCGTGCGGAGCGTGCGTGGGCGGGATCACGTCACAACATGGGTCACGCGACCCTCGCGCCCTGGACCATCGCTCGGACGGTCTTTCAGGGTCGCAGATCTATTGAATTACTCGAAAAGTTGAATTCATTGTATCGGAAGTCATGCCTAACTCGATTTTCTCATGCGTTTGTCGCACATCGCGCTACTCCACTTTCAGAAACTGGAGTACCGAAATGTATTTTCGGAAAACTTTTGCCAATAAGACCTGACTGTCCAAGCGTTAAACATCGTTGTGACAATCTGCTATACGGGTTTCGGGTCACCCGATCGAGTATCGGTAGTCATGGGGGGAAATTCGATAGGGGAAGTCATTGGACCCATCGTAGCACCAGAAACTAGGAGTGCTAGACTAAATCCAATGGTTTAAGAAGTTCATCAGTTTTTGAAATTACTAAGAAGCTGGTGCTTTCTTTGGTGAACTCGATGTAGCGGATCTGCTACCTGGCGCAGCAAACGGACAACTGTCGACTCGCGATGAATATACACGCGAAGATGAACTGCACTGTCCATGAAAGGTAAGCACCTCTCGAAATTCCAGATGCTAATTGACGAATGCGAACGCGAGCATCAATGAATAAACGAGTCGAGCAGACAAATTTATTCCCGCGAATTTCTATTCATATGATAGGGTGACGCGTAAAGTGGGAAGTTGTAGGTGTGACGTTGGGTCGAATCGAATGAAATTTATGTAAAACCGTTTCAACCACGACGAGCCTCCTGTCTCGCGTGTGGACGAGACTGGCAATAAAGCAGGAGAAACGAAGGTCTCGCGGGTTTGGCGTACCATTCTACGTCTTCATAACATGTAAAACACTGGGATTAGAGGGATAATAACGAGTATGTACCGCATGCGTGGCCCTGCCCTATGGTCAACGAATAGTCAGGTCCGATAATGAAACGCCGGACACACCGGATCAACAAGCAATCTAACCATCTATAGGGGCCACTGTGCGGAAGGTGGTGGACGAGGCCCCCCGGGATCTGAGACCTCCCGTGGATTTAATATCACGTTATTAACCCAGTTTGCCATCGGCCGCGAAATAGCCTGCCTGTTGTATATTTTTGGCGACTGCGTCGTTCCGAGTTTTGAAAACACTGGAAACACGTTGCTCTTCACTTTTTCGTTTCACTCGTCCCGAACATCGTCCCAAGGCTGATGTTCCGAAAGCTCGCAACGAGAGAGTTCGTAGATCGACCGTGTATATTCGTCAGCGGAGTCCTGACAACCGTACCGCGGTGTGTCTGTAGAAAATGTCTAAAATCGATCGAACCGCGAGTACCTAATATCGGCGACGCGGCATGGGGCAATCCCACGAAACAAGCTCCTCGAATCTTCGTACGCCTGAGTTGCGTTGGATCCGGCTTAACGGAAACAAGTTTGCACAAACGATGCACCAGATGTCCCTGCCGGGTTTCTTTTGTCAGCGATGGTTCACTGTCGCTTCATCAGGCAACCGCGTAAAAGAGATCAAAAAGGAATTACTTTCTTCCTCCAGAAACACCCACGAGTCGAGCGCGACGAATATCCGCGCCCGAGACGTTCGTCGATGATCGAGCTTGCGGAGGGGTGGGGGGGTCAGTACGCGAGCGAATTAATTGGATTCCTTGCAACGTATCGTCTACACTCGTCCTTCTCCCCGGATTAAAGGTGTCTGTCCGTGGTGCTGTGTAGAAGTGGTTGGTTGCCACGGTATGCCAATCCGCTACTACTACCCTTCGGCGGCAGGGATTATCACAGCGTATCGTGCTTCGGGGGTGGCCAGGTCTCTCGAAAACCCCTGCTACGAGGGCTCGACGCCCGCTGTCGGGTTTTCGAAGTGAGGCTCCCGTTGAGCACCGAGTATATACCACCACCGCCAAATCCACCGCAAATGCCCTCGAGTACTCCTTGCTTGGCCGTCGGTGAGAGAGCAGGGGGCCAGACCACGCACGTGGTACTTCGGTTCACTTCAACTCCAACTTCAGCTACGTAGTTTGCCGGTGGGGCGGTGCGCGGGCCGGCGAAGAGGAGGAAAAGGGACGAGTATCGCGACCACGAAGAACGTAAGTGGCCGCCGTAGTTGCGCTCGTTGTATATCCTAACTTTTGTTAGAATCGTTAATTCAATTCCAAGAGAATCTCGCCGGTCGGCATTCCGACCAATTTCTTCGTCGCCCCCCCGCGCAGCGGTTTTCTCAGAGGTTTGCGAGCGATAAAATAAAATTTCAAATTGGCGCGATACTTTCGTTTCCCCCAAATCTGGAGTACGGCTGAAAGTTGCAATGCGATGGATGAAGGGAGCCGAACTTCTCCGCTCCTCGAAGGTAGTCGACGGGGGTTGTTGGAATAATTGATATTCCGGTTCTGCAAAGAGCCTAGCTGACGCATCTACTGACTTGTAGCCCTCAAACGTTTATTCCAAACATGCTCTTGCACGCCCCTTGTTGACCCCTATTAACCATCATACGAAAAATCATTCCTTTCATATCGATATCTTTGCATTCCACCGAAACCAGTTATGCGACGAAGAGTCAACTAACGGGGTAGCGAGATCCGTGCATAATGAGAAAATATGATCTCGTTCTTCAACGGACAATCGAAATGTTGGCTGCTCGCTGGACAATGCCCTTGTCATCACTCCGACTCGTAGAGCTTGATATTTATCTGATATTCACGATATCCAGAGGTTTTTTCGGAAATCCGAATTGGTAGCGACCGGTAGGCCAGACATTTATTTTGCAGTCGTGTGTCCCGTTGGAATTCTCACTTCATGGTTATTGCACTCGTGAAATGCGATGTGAAGGTCCTTACATTTCTGCATCGCCTCAAGACCGAAGTGCTGTAGGTACGAGGCACTTCACTGGTGCGTTCCCAATCGAATTCGGAGTATTTTGTTCGGTAGTTTTCGATGCTGAGGGAAGGTCGCAGAGAGCTCGAAGCATCGATCGTATTTGTTGGTCCCATTGACCCGACAATGATAGAGCGCAGGGAAACAAAGACCGAGAAGAGAGAGGAGGCCGAAGATGACGGTGTGGATGCAGTAGGCGCAGGAGAGGAGTAGGCGGAGGAGGAGGAGGAAGAGGATGCAGTGGACGCGAACGAGGATGAGAACGGCGTACCTCTACGCATCGGCGCGTCTGTGTTTCGTGCGATGGTCGGCGGGACTCGGTGTGCGGGATCGGCGCGGGCGCGGAAGATGCGGAGGCTGTGGTGTGGGCACAGGGAGCGATGTAACAAAATCAATAGAGGGGCGGCACGCGGGGGAGCGCGCGCGCAACTCGCCTCCACCCAGGAGGTGACAAGCTGGGATGGAGAGGTATCCTCCTGGTTCTCCTCGGTTTCCTCTCCTCGCTTCCTCCGAGTATCGCTCCCTCCTCACCGCCCGCTTCTCTTCGTCTATCCCACGTTCTCAGCGGTGCTCCGTAGCCTCGGAACGGAAGGTGCTGCCACCACGATCGAGATCCAAAGGCTGCGCTGATATGCAGGCGAAGAAAAAAAGCTCACAATGGCCTACGTTTTACCAAATAGCGACGGAGTAAAAATATACACCCGTTGCTGAAGAATCCATCTCTTCATGAAAATCAAGATCAACTGCCTAGCATTCCACGATCTGACGTTAGTGCCACAGCCAACTGGTCGCTGTACGCCTGGAAGAACAGTGACGATCAGCGAAGGTAGTAGGCTCGCGTGGGCTCTCCGAAATAGCAGTTTCGTTCCAAACTTTTGTTGCTATTTGCATGCTAGGTACTTGTTTGGGGTCAAGAGTTCGAAGTGGACGTCGCGATTAAGCGAGATCTCACAGAAATACTTGACTACGGGTGTACAGGAATCGCAATGTAAATGCGATTTCAAATGCTGTCAAAAAGAAGACGATGAGTCGAACGTCTGTCGTACAAGCTGGAAAACCACCAGCACTGACGCAAAATGCTGAGAATTAGTTCACCAATTGAGAGGCGATCCCTCGCATGCAATGTAGCTGCATCTGGTTGTCCAAACCCACTAGAGCCTTCTTCTAACGAGTAGTTCAAGACCTCAGTGCCACGATCGCACGGAACTGGTGCCAACGGAAATGTCGCGACTTAGAAATAGGAATCTGCACTGAAAAAACTCGCAACGTTGAGTGTTCGTACAACAAAGGCATAAATGCACAAAACGACTCTTCACGTATCTACGGCAGAGAATGTGCTGTAAAGTTGAATCAGCGATTAGTTACAGGTATCAGTACGAGTTGCGCACTACGCTGCGTTCTACCAACGTTGTGGAAGCTGAACCACATTTTTTAGCGATCACTCGAAGGTGTCGAGTAGAGAGCTAAACGAACTGCAAATTTATGCCGCATCAACGTATCCATTTTATTGTTCTTTTTTGCAACACGATCGAACCAGACCAAGCGCGATAGTTACTCATTCTCTTCGCTGTTTGCACGACTTTCAATCGACCTCAGAATTTCGTCGCAGTCGACAGCGGGATCGACTTGTCATTGATGATTATGAATCCTGTACAATAGCGTCGCAAGACATATCGCAATTCACGTTTCCAGACCGCATATTACCGATTCGGAATATCGTTATCTTTATACGACGGCTGAAGCAGTAATTCCGGCAAATGTGATAAATCGACGAACAAATTAATACAATAAACGTCAATAATTATAGTCTTATCGTGGGTAAAGGAATGACGAACAGATTCCAAATATATATATGTATATTTTCGTAGTTTTATATAAATATATTAGAGTGGCCAAAAAAAACCGAATATTTTTTTTTCGAGTCTCCTGTGAAACTATGTTAGTTTATCACGTTTTTAGAGCTCACGCCAAAGATCAGCTCAAGAGAAAATGTGTGAGTGGTCGCTTAAAATTTTTTAAAATTGCAAGATTCTAGATTGATGAAGGTGCTAGAATTTGTTTTGTGAAACCGTCGGTTTTTTTGTTAAATCTACGAAAGCTTTTGAGGAGTTTCAATAGTTTCAGGGTAAATCCAGAAAAGCGTTGTAGTTCCCGGAACGAGTTGATCAAGAGCACAGAGACTCTTGCTCCCCGCAATTAGAGATTCCCTGTGCGACCTTATTGCGGTTGAATAATACTGGAACAGGTCAATATATTTCATCAAGATGGCCGAGGGCTTGACAATGACCAGGAAATGGTCGTCGCAAAAATACGTCTTACGGGGCGAATTTTGGTTCGTCCTGACAAATGGGAACTGATTGTTCATCAGGATATGTTTCATCTCTCCCGCAATCCTTGCCTCTCGCCCTTCGCGAGTATGAGCACGTATGCGTTGTATTCTCCGCGCTACCCTCCCTCTCTCACGGTTTACCAATGAGGGATCCATTGGTCCGTTTCTGTCTCACGTCAGACACCCAAAGCTCGCATGCAACGAATCTAGTTAGAGCCTCCACGCATCTATTATCTCCGTGGTTTGTTGCGCACTTACGTAGCGAAACAAGTGTTTTGATTTGTCCGAGAATCCCTGAAATCAAGGGATAGTCGTTTCTTTGTGCTTGGCTCTGACGATGAAGCTTGGAGAGACCGAGCTTCAATCTATACGGACTGTGTGCAGGCATTAGCTGTAGAAATATTTAGGCAACTGCCTCGATTGTTTGTCGATACAGTTCGATGCCCGATCTGCAATCGTGTTCTGAATCACCGTCCTTACATACACACAGTCAAATAATTGTCTGTCTCTGTGCAGAGTGTAAACATTTTCTACGCAGAATATTTAACAGTTGATTCAGCACAACGCACAGTTCGCTTTTCAACGCACAAAAATGTTATTTGACACAAAAGTACACTTCTTAGATGTTACTCTAAGATTGCTTTGTGTTACTTCTAACACCGAGTTGTGTGACCTTCGACACAAAGCTGTCTTACTGTATCACTACACACGAAGTGTGATGAAATAACGCTAATTTTGTGTCAAACAAGTCGTTGACCCAAATTGTTGTGTTAGATTTGACGGGCAGTTGCTCACTGTGTAGCTTTGTTGAAAGTGCTATTTAAAATATAACTTAGAGCTTATCGTTCACGGAATGGAATTAACGATTCGGCAATAACGATCCTTGTGTTTGACGAGGCCTTGCGGGATGTTTCAGTGTGGAGATAGATAGAGTCGGACGAGAATCGTTCACGACCTCGTTTCACACCCAGAAACAAACGTACCAACTTTGTGCAAAAAGCTCGTGGTTTGTGTTTAGACAACTCAGCGCCGTGTCGACGAAGCTTGGACCGAAGCCCCGACGGAAACAGAACTTTCACTCGCGTTTCTGTGAGTTTTAGTCGCTGCTGTGGCTTCTCCCGTCCCAAATAACATCGAGGAAACTGCATTTTTTTCCAGAAGCAATCGAAGTCGTATTGTGCGACAACCTTCGAAGACTGAGCGCTGGGGTGAGCAAAGCAAAAGATTGCTACTGGCGCCCATCGTCCCGTGGGGCTAGCAATAAAAGGTCATTTAGCCCCCGTGCTGGACGGCCGTTGATTGACTTGAATGTCACCGTCTCTGCCCCTTCCGATGTCATTTCACCCTCAGACCCGTGGCTCTGCGCGACATCGAGTTCGGAGTTCGGGACGGCAGCGCGTCCTCTGAACTTTACATCGCCACGATTCCTTCGTTCATCGTAGCAAGTTGACGAAATATACCGAAACACGTCTGTAAACTTAAAAAAAAAAAATGGAACTTTTCTTCGCCAACCGCGAGAACAAGTAACTTTCTCCGTTACTCCAAAACAGATGATGCTCGTTCTCATCGATCGCACCCTGTCGTTGTGCCCCAACGCATCCCCCCCACTCAACGAATTTCACGATTTTCAAGGCGACTCGAAATGACTGTCGCATACAAAGCGGTGTAGAATCTCTTTGTTCTCGCCGGGCTCACTGGCTTTACGTTGTCTGTCGTCGCGATGTTTTGTCAAGGTCACTCATTCACCTTTTCCCTCATCCCTCCACGAGCCAACGGCACTACCGAGTCGTTGTTCGTGCTTTTCGCGCGTCAATGGAAACCGCCTTTCCACCACCCCAACTATTATTTCTGACCCGATCCCTACTTAAATTCACTCGCCATTTTTCTCTGCCCCACTAGCACGGACATTCGATAATTATAATTCTGATACAATGTCGAGCATCGATCGATCCTTTTCACGGAAGTCAGTGGTAACGATAACAAAGGTTAGCTGTAACTCGAAATTGTGCGACGCGGATGCTCTGCTTCGACTGAAACTCAACGAGCGCGATAGTTTTCGAAACGACTCTTTTGTCAAGGCATTTCAACAGCCTTCGCGATCTACCTTAGAAAGGTGGTCGTTGGATCCTGACGACTCGGAGTATCGGAGGCTGAAGTCCTTCGACAAAAGACGTAACGAACAGCGTGAACTCGAAGACAGAGAGAAGATGCGATCTCCGCGCGGTGAACCACCGCATCGCATCAAGATATCCTTCTCACCTCCGCAAAATCACTTCGCGGGCGCGTGACACACACCTGGCGAGCCTAGGAGACTTTGAGCACAAAGGGCGCTGCTCTATGTCCATCGAGAAGAGCTTGCGAGAGTCACGGAGGGTAGAACCGATGATCAAAGCCTCTATGCTCGTGAATCGTATGAATCGCGTCTTTTCCCCGCGCGCAACAATGTGTATGCCTTGCGATTAGGGCGTCGATAGCTGTTCTTTGTCACGTGGATCCGAGAGCCACGCGACCAAGTTCCACGAACTCAACAATTGTTCGATCTCTGATTCAAAAGCGGATCTTTGTCAGGAAATGTAAACACGGATCTTATACAATATACATCGTAGGAAAGATAAGAGTCCAGTGATATGGCGACTCCCGTTCGTTGTTCAACTTCCATAGTCCATTACTCGCCAAAACCGTATTCACAATTTTTCGCGAAGCAAAATATTGTAACTTTCATCGATGTTCTCGACACGATGATCGCTTTCCTTCCGGAATGAGGACACACCGAAAGGAGCGTAGATATGCTTGGGAAGACCCCGGATCTAAAATTGTGACTCGACTTCGAAGCATCGCGGATCAAGGTTTGGATTTGAAATAATTGACTGTAATTGTAGAAAAACTGAACCTTTGGAATTCACTGACTTGAAAAATGGAGAGATTCCAGATACGCGTTAAATGAAATTCCTGTTAAATCTGACAAAATGCTTCGCGTTTATTTCGAAGGGGTCTGCTCGCACTTTTCAAGTCTGTCGCAATGGCAGAAATGTAATATCGAGAGCAATGACTACTCACTTGGCACAGGTATACTATCTCGCGTATTTTCGCAGAGGGTTGGAAAATATGCGGCAGGTCAGTACGTCGCGGGTAAAAAGTTGCGTTGCTTTTCCAGTGATCCGAGCACAAAAAAACCATTCGATAGAAGATGCTTCGACGTCTAAGGGCGTAAAATTTAGAGGTGTACCTCCAAAGCGATCCTCACAAATCGGTATCGAATGAATTACTCGCCGCGTGTAAGATCCCGAATTCCGACGTTCGAGGGGTTTTATTGACTTTCCGACTTCGGTGACTTATCTCAGTTTCATCCCCGCGCGTTCAAAGAACGGTGGTCGGTGACTATTGAAATTCGTTGTGCAACGGGAAATCGACGGACAATGAAATCACTTCGGAAAGGTAGGCGGAAATATAAATCGGCTTTGTTACCTGTCATTCGTTACCGCTCATTCACCGGGTAGAATGCGAGGAGGTTGAGCCACCGAGCCACCCGCAACGTGTACGTTCGCCAAGACTGGCGTGCCGAAAAACTTTTCGCACCTTGCCACCCCCCGTGGATCGCGTAAGGCCATCCGGTCTCTGAAATGCGAGAGGAGGAAAGCTCGATCATTCGTCAAAGGCATCCTCGACGTAAATTCCTCCCCGAACGAACGACGCGAGTCCACTCTCAAACGCGCAGCGATCCTTCGGATAATCATTCTACGACCCATCGACTTTCTTAGCGCAGATACGAAAGAAGCTGGATTTTGGCGCACGACGCGTATTTAGAGAAAAAACCGAACGACACGAGACGAACGCTCATCGAATAAAATATATTTTTCCATATTTGAGACAGAATTATTGGGCGACTAGAGAAAAAAAGTTACATGTAAATAATTACATTCAAAAAATTGGCCCGATATTATTATATACAATTTATGTATAATTGAATAGAATTATAAATGAAATTTCCAAAAAAAAAATCTGTAGAATTATATAGAGCTATGTATATATTTACCATAATTATACACACATGGATATTTTATACAAAACTAAATTGGGCCAATTTTCGATGTATAGTTGTCTGTAATCTTTTTTTCCCGGGTTAGTGAGTATAATACTTCGTAAGTTGAGAATAAATCGCGGGGGAGATATTAATTGAAGGAAGGATTAACAATTCCATGAGTCCGGACCTTCAGGCTTCGCGATTATAAATGAGACAGGATTCGAAGGCGCGTGAAAGATACGTGGATTAATTGATCCTATCGGTCAAGGTGAGGGATGTGGATAGAATGGTGTTAGCAGCTGTGAAAAGGTTCGAAGATGACGACTCCTGGACGGTGAGCGACACCTGAGTCGGCGAGGACTTCTCGCGTCGTTAGTGTCGCTCCTAGGCATCCATCACTTCTTTTATTTGTGCCCTTGCCGACCCCGAGGACCGGGCCGGAGCTTGCGGGACAAAGAGGGATCGAGAGGCACCTGGGCTCACCCTAAATACGAGATACATCGACGAACCTGGTGCAGAAATAAACAACCAGTCGGTTGTCTCTCCGCGCTGACACTTTGAGATTGCCACGAAGATTTTCCCAATCGTTTTTTCAATTCGTGGTGATTTATATTTTTTTACAATTTATAGCACGCGATATTGTTGACCGCAACGTATCTGCAAAAAGACGACTAGTATGGTCGAGTGAAAAATACCTGCGTCTTAGCACTCGATTTTGGCAGGGAGCAAGTAAAACGACCGAAGGCACTTATGTTGATTAACTTTTTCATCTATTGACCGAAGACATAGAGTTACCCAATTTTTGTAGAATCGCACCTTTGAGGAAAAAAACAGAGTTAGTTATCTGTAAATATCGTTCGGCTCAATTTTATATGCACCGAGAGAAAAAATGGGGTAGATACACTTATTCTTCCCATCACGTTGATGAGTCGTATTCGGTTGGATTGAGCAGCCAAATGTAGGTATGTCTTCCCAGATTACTGCTACATTTTCCGCTTGTTTGCTTCCTGAGAATTATGAAAATATCACGTACTATTTGCTCACAACGCTTTGTGATGTCACAACGGGGTTGGTTGACTGCCTTCAAAGGAGTTGCTGCTCTCATTGTGCAGTGCTACGAAGAACGATATTCACCATTCACGTTCACGGTCGCTTCTCGCGACGCGACGTAGGTATGTAGTACATGCATACGTACTCTTCACTTCCTCTTCCGCGATCCGTCTCATCCGTCTGTTCGGTTGTTTGCTTCTACCCAGCCCGTCGTTTACCCAAACTTGTACCTTGGTATACTCGATATCGGATGTGCGACTTTTTCCCACCGATTTGTCGTCGAGGCATGAAAATCTGAAAATTTCAAAAGCGAGTGCCGAGCAACTTGCCGTTTCGTCCAAAATATCAACGAAACACCGAATTACAGATATTTCACGCGAGTTTTGCTATCCTCGTGTCGGTTCACCTGCCATCGAGTGAGAGTGATGTAGAAAAAACGACGGGAATTCCTTTGATAAAGTCTTTTTTGTCGGTTACCAAGAAACACAATAATTCGATCGGCTGATGGCAAAAATAGCACTATAAAAAAATGCACAACAGAAAAATGCACAGCGAAGAAAAGTACTGGTTGGGATGGGTGCTGTACTGTTCGCGGATTCATTCAATAGAAGACGCTGATTCTTTGGAATTCATGGTACAAGTACGAATTACAACACGTTTGTTCTGCAAATTTTGCAAATATCGTACGAAGTTTGGTGAGATCTGTCATTTTTAAGATCATGACCTTGAAATAAATGAAAGTTTCTCCACTGGATCAGCCCTTCGAAATCAATTAAATTACCTGCAGACATTTTTTTGTGACTCGCGGGGTAACGTAGGTATTTGGGGTGGTCACGTCGAATTGTTCATCTTGTATACGTCGACTAAGATCCGAGAAACCGTATCTCATTGTTACCGATTCAGCCTTGAGCCCAATTTGTCAATTGTAGTTTCGAGAAGGCACTTGGTCGATTTCATTATCGTAACAAGAGCGACGCGATAGTCGGTTTTCACTTTTAGCAAATATTGTCGGGAGTCGCCAGGAGGTCGACTCCGTAGCTCGTTGCGGGGGTACCTAATAGGCGTACGAGAGGACGGGAGACAGTGAACCCTCTGACTGTCGAAAGACCCGCTGGTTCCATTCAAGTCTCATTGAATCCAGGTGTGCCGGATACTTTGGTTCGGGACATCCGCTGTAACCTTCATATTTCAGACTTCGACCCATCAATGACGCTGACACACGGGGGCGGCAGAGTTTCGTCGCCGCCGACCAGAGCAGGTGTCCGTTCTTTCCCTAAAAAGTGTCCCGAGGGATTCGACTCGACGCCTCTCGTCCGTATTTCTCCGTCGAAAACCGTCACGCGGAATAGAAAAATTACAAATGTTAACGGCGCGAAGCGAAACGGCATGGATACGGGGTTTCGGGGTTCGGGAAACTTGAAAGCGTTACCTTGAAGAAATTCGGTAAGGGTTGTGTGACACGCGTCGACGGTTTCTCCCGACCTTTTTTTTCCTCTCTTTTTTTTTTCTTCTTCCTCTCTTTCAAGAAGCGCACGCATTTCGCACGCAGAGGGGAGTCGATGCCGCGCGTTGGTACCGTTGACTTTTCAACCCTGACCGACCGCGACTCCTCGATACTCGGGCAACATTTGCGGATAACGTACTACGCCAACCGCCGACGCACGCGTACAGGAAACTCATTGATGAATCCTGACGCAGCAGTTATGGGTGGCCAAATGAAATGGCTCGCAGCCGTCGCACTTACCTGGGATTCCTTCGATCGCTCATACCCTGACGTCAAAGGACACCTCCGTATATTTCCAAATCTCAAAGGATTCGCATTGTCATCGGGCTATTCGGAAAAAAATCGACACTTGTCTTCCGAAGATCAAATCCCAAAGATGTAAATTCTCGTCACACCAAATCGATCTACCATTCTCGCTTCGGATCAAGCAACTAGATCCCCTCAACTTCTCAACACTGTTGCGCGGTAGCTCTGTTGAGAATTGATCTCCAAAAGTCTGTAAATGGTCAAATATCTCGAAAACTAAACGTTTCTGAGAAAAATGTTTCGTACCAATGTTGTAGGGTTTTAAAAGTTCTATTTGATGATCATATTTGTTTGACCTTGCATGGACGCGTCAAGGCGAGATCGAAACCAACATGATTTTTTGAAACAGAACACCTCATTTTTTATGGCACAGTATTAAAGATAACGGCCAGACGTTTCCAAAACACTACTTGATAACCTATTTCTGTTGGGAATTGCTTGAGTTATGAGCTTCAGAACTTGCGGCGCTGCCAGCATTAGTGTTATCCAACGTGCGCCGCGTGGAGGTTACATGTTCGGCACTAATGCTTGTGGCATGCCGCGGCACCGTGAGCTCTAAAGCTCATAACTCCGGCAATTTTCAACAAAAATAGGTTATCAAGTAGTGTTTTGGAAACGTCTCACCGCCATCTTTAACATCGTGCTATAAAAAATGGAGTATTGTGTTTCAAAAAATCATGTTGGTCTCGATTTCGCCTCGACGCTTCTATTCAAGGTTAAACGGATATGATCGTCAAATAGAACTCTTAAAACCCTATAACATTGGTTGAAAATATTTTTCTCGAAAACGTCTCGTTCTCGAGATATTTGACCGTTTCCACACTTTTCTAACACCCTGTACGTAAAAGTGCTTTCACATTTCAACGACTCCATTTCGTACCACGATTTCAATTTCTTGAGGCTATTATTTCAGCTTTAATTAACCGTTCCAAAGGTCTCGTGTGCAAATTTTTCGGTCTATTTTAACAGTGCCGTACCGTTTTAATAACGAGACATTGCAACTCACGTATCAATACCATTATATTTACATATTCGTTCGTTGTTTCAGGTGGACTATTTGACTGGCTGCAACGAGAAAAAAGTTTTGAGATTCGGTAAGTGTATTAAATTATCATAGTCATCGAGCATTTTCCATCACTATAATTCTGCAGGCGAGTATCCAAGCTCAATTTTTGTTAGCGTAAGAATGAGGATTTTGCGCAGTAAAAATTAGATAGCTGCGTAGCTGTCGTCTTTTTAGCGTTACAGCATAAATAAATATTAACGAAATTGATGGCGGAAATTTCGGGATAATTTGTCGTGAATTCCGAACGGGGAATAAATTGCACCGAGGTTTCGAAATGCAGTCGCATTTTTCTTCGCGTGCTAATGATACACGAAAAATGAATTCGACGATATGACCGGGTGGAAGATTGGATAACGCGGACAAAACCGATTCCGGTAATGCCAGAAGCCCCGAAGGATCGGGACAGGAAACGACAGAGGAGGAAGGCGGGATGCGCCGAAGCTTACACGAACGCGACGAGAATAACCCCGCGCAAATGCAGAAACCGCAATGACACTCGTGGTGGTACTAATTGGGCCCTCGAGGTGACGTTCAGGAGCGAGGATGCTCCTGCGTCGGTGTGGCAGTCGGGGGTGAGAGAGCACGGCTACAGGGCGAGAGATCGCATTAAATCTTACCGGGTGCACGCCTCGATCGCTCGTTGCAGCCTTCGCGCCGATAAAGTTATGACGGCCAGATGGTTCCGTTCCGTTCGATCACAATTATCAGGCGAATTCGTTATCACGTCGCTGTTTTATGGGATACTGGTCCATCGCGTCTCGATGGAAATTTCACGAAACACTAATCCCAGATTTCATTTCTCGTTCCCATTCTCTTTCATTGTCATTTGTCCCTCTTCGTTTTGGTAGCAGATACAAAAAAGGATGGGCCGCACAAATGACCTTGAAAAAACAAGTGCACATTCATCGAATACGCCTAACGAAAAATTCTCCGCCTTTGCAGAAAAATGACTGTAAAAATCTGCGTGCAAAAAATTATATTCGCGATGAGAAATCTGATTTTTTTTTTGGGGGTTGTGGTAGAAAAAAATACGTGGTAGGAAGGATAAAAGTTTGGGCTCTGGAAAAGAGGTTGGGAAGAGTTTGAATGTTGAATAGATTGGTAAATAGGAATGAAAATTTTCGGCTGGGAAAAGTCGACGGTGCGAGTGAGAATTTTTCGAATATGCTTTCGCACCGGTTTTGCAGGCCGATCGTCATTTGTTTTTTTTTCTTCAGCTATAGCATGTATTGTACGAATTTCGCGAGAGAGCGAATAAATATGACGACGTTAACGAGACGACGCGAGGATGACAATTCTTTTCCGGGAAGAACTCGTCGCCAAGTGTCATTGAATTGCATATCCCAATTAAATAACAGGCAAAAGGGCGACGTTGCGTCGTGGAGCGTCCCGACGCCCCTAATTGCAAAAAAAGAAAATGCGGAGAAAAGAAAATACAACGGAACTCGTTGTACCGTAGACTACACAACGAGATATGGCCAATTCTTTATTCAGCGAATGTCTACGTGCATGTTAACCGAGCGCTCGACATTTCTGTTGAATTTTCAAAACTACTCGTGCTAATATCCAGACAACGTAAAATTCATTTCCAGCAGGTAGATATTTTTATACGAATTTTTCCCGATGGAAAATGGTGATCGTAACGCGCATTAGCTCGCAGACTCGCGATGCGATGGTACAGCGAGTTGCGCGTGGCTCCGACCGCGAGAAACGGGCGCCGCGTGGCGGCGACTCGGTGTATCTCGCGACGCGTCCTTATCGTCGTTATCTTGTATTCTGAAAACATTCTCCTGATTTTGTTCTACTTTTCGACGACATTTCGTACACGCCTCGAAAAGCCGTAGAATACTGCAAATTACTGCAATATTCGATATCATCGGAATAGCGCAATAACGTGAAATCGCGGCAAATCGTGAAATTCCGTGTCCAACGTACGCGGAACTCGTGAAAGGCGTGAGACGGAGAACCGAAATGTAACGGAGAAATTTGCGGAGGATTCGCCCTCTCGACTTCGTGACGGGTGAAAAAAAGGCCGCGTGTCGGTAGGTACGTTGGAGTAAGGTAATTAGAAGGCAACACACGAGCGAACTAATTACCAGAATAGCAACAAGTCGAACAAAAGGTCGCGTCTCTCTCGTGAAACTGAGCCGGAATCTTTTCCGCGCGAAGCTCATGCGTTCAGAGTACGCGATGGTGGAACGTTCCCCGTTCCGAAGTCCCCCCGCACGTCGCGAGTTCCGCTTCCCCTGTGATGCTGTGCGCATACAGGAGGAGGCAGAGGAGGTGGAGGAGATAGACGTGTACAAACGATTCTCCGAGAATCGAAATGCTAATTAACTTGGCATCGCATCGCGTGCAAAAGACTTTTCATCGGTAGTCAAAGTGAACCTGAACCAACTACCACGCGACACGAAGCAACAGCAACCTCACACTCGCGAAAAAACCCGCCGACGTCAGCATGGCTGAAGAAAAAAGGAAGAAAATTAGTGGAAATCATTCTCAGATTTCCACGGTAATACTGCGGCTGGGGGTAAAATACTGTAATCTACACATTTCGACGTAATTTACGGTAATTTACCGTAATTTACACGGTTTTACGTAATTTACAGTATCTTACCAGTATTTTACGCGACACAACGGGACGACTGATTCGATACTTTCTCATCGAAGAATTCCTAAGTGTAAAAAACGAGTCATAAATATTCAGAGATGCGCTCGTGTTCGCTGGTTGTTCGTACTGTCCATTCACTAATATGAAAATGAGGTTCGGTGGAGCGAAATCTGAAGAGGGTGGCTTCCCAAAACCGAATGGAATCTTCCAAAGAATGGCCGCTCTTGTCAAACGAGGAGAATACTATCTGTACTGTACTCTATCAAAATAAGATTAAGCTGGACCCGACTGGAATACACTTGGAGTTTGGGGAAAAAATGGAGGCACCCCGAACAAACGTTCTTTTTTCTTCTCCGCGAAACAGTGAAATCGATTGGGCAGACACTTTCTACGTACCTCGATGTATATACCCTTCGTATCGTCGGAGCGAATCCAATTCGAAAGATTTCGAACGAAATGGTACTTTGGGGAAAAACGTGCCGTTCCGCGCGAAAGCGCTCGCACGATGATCGTAACTAAATAATAAAAGCTGCGGAGCGAATCGTCCATTTCTGCTGGCTGGATAAAAAATAAACCAAAAACAGGGGAAAATCTGGAAAAGCTGGAAAAAATGAGTAAGAGGTGATAAGTTTGACCTTTCGAGCTCAGTAGATAAAGCAGGAAACTCGGACCGAGGAATAATTCGTTATTTGTGATTGTTTTCGTGAAATGCTCAGTCGTCGTCGAGTTGTAGGGGATAATGCCCGGGGAAAAGCGAGAGTCTTTCGTCTTCTCGCACATCATTTCGTTTCGCTGTTTCGCCCTCCTACTCTCATCGCCACATCATCATTCTCAACTTTCCGGACCCCTCGCGTTGCACCACTCGTTCATCGTCTGCTTTCTCGCGCCACTGGCATGCAAGAGAGATATTCGAGGGAGGTAAGAGGAAGAGAAGCAAAGAAAAACGTCGTAATTAGTATGCGTGCACGGAGTAGTGCGCACCTCGGAGTGTTGCGATTCGCACTTACGCGCGAGGGTGCGAGAGACGCGACAGTAGCAGGACCCTGGCGACGTACCATGTACGTAGAGGCATCGGAGAGGGTAGAGTAAACGCGAGTAGAGGTCTTCGTACGCTTACTACAGGGTAGTAATGTTCGCGGCTCCGAGTGCGTGAACGCGTGACTGTACGCATCGTGAACACTGAACACGCCGCCGCGGCAAGGTGGGACGAAGGACGACGCGGAATTCGCGCTTGGGGGAAGTGTCACCGTTCGCACTTGTGAACAGAAACGTTCGCGTTTTATACTAATAAGTATAATGGCAAGGGGCAAAGAAAAAGGGACGGGTGAGAGTTGACAACGAGACGGACGCAGACGGAGGTGTAGGCGCAAAGGACTGCTTACCCGGTGAAACTCGCGATGTTGGACTCTGCATAATTATTACACGGAAAAAGCAACCAATTTTCCACGCGTTTCAAACAATGATGCGTGATGTTTTGTTCTCCTCGCTCCTTCTTCGTTTTTCCTTCCATCTCGCTCGATTTCTTCGTTCTCCGCGCACAAATTTTTTTCACAGATTTTTTTCGGATTCCTACTCGAAAAATTTTCAGAACCGAGTCGAGAGAGTATTTTTTGAAAATAGAATACTCGAAAATTCAACGAAAATTATTCTACCCGGTTGGAAAAACAAAAACAGGGGGATTCGCGTGATATTTGTGCGCAATATGACCGAGAAGCATCATCCTACTTCGTGCTCGGCGACTAGTTACGTTGTTTCAGTCGAATCAAGAGGCGCGAAGCTGTAGAGCGCACTATTTACTGAACGAGAAAATACCAGGCTACAGTTTTTCATTCGGAGGTACATCAATGACCGCAGACTAGTCGGATTTCGAAAATATTAGCCAAACCTGGTGTTCTGGATTTTGACGTTGAGCACGCGGAATTTTCATCTCCTCGCCTTACAATTATCGCGTTTTATCAGATTTCAATTCAAAGCGGACTCAATTGCGTGATTATCAGGGAAACTTATGTGCATTTTCTCTACAAATCCGAACTGACGTTGTTCTTCGTACGGAATTCCGCGAAAATGAAGAAAAGTGACGGGGTGAATTTTGACGAAATTTTACGCGACAAATTGACTCGTCAACGCGAACTGTGATCTGGAATGCGCGAGATTAATTCCGTAGTTGTAAAGAATGTTTATATCGTCGCATGGAAAATTTAATTGGCTTTCACTAACCACTGTATGACGCGTGGATATGTGAATGTACGAAGAGCCGCGACGATATACGTGGGTAGGTAGCTACCCCATCGCACGCGACTGTAGTTGTACGCACCGTATCCGACTCCTACAAACGCGTGATCCGATATCGTATCTGCTCAAAGCTGCGCACATTCAGGTACAAATACAAACGTTGCGATGATGATTGCGGTGGCTAATTACATCGGGGTCCACCTTCACGTGAGCTTGCACGATCTGAATCGAAGCTAATTTTCACCACCGAATGAAAAAACAACCTTTTTCACACTCTGCGCCAAAGCTTGGTGATATGGATTCCGACGAGCCTGGTTTGAATGAAGGTACAGGGAAAGAAAGGGAAAAAAATCTCTCGAGTCTACTTGCATGGCTCTCACGGACTCACACGTGCTGTTATCAATTCGTTCGTTCAATTTATTTCTCAGATATCGCTACTCCGTACTCCTGTACTGGAAATCTCGCGAAAACGCACCCCTTTATGATACTGCAACGATTTGCTACATGTTCTACGTGTTCCAAGCCACATAAATTTACTATTCGCTATTTACCATTCCCTATTTCCTATTTACCGCGTGTTCTACCTTTTCCAAGACACATAAATTTACTATTTACTATTTCATATTCACTTTTTACTATTTACTACATGATCCATGATTTCCAAGGCACATAGACCTACTATTCACTATTCAATATTCACTATTCACTATTTACTTCTACGTTTTCCATGGCGAATACACTTTATTAGTAGGGGATCGTCATCTAGGTTGGAACACCGTATGGGTTGAAACAGGTCGATATCTTCGTTTGTTTACGGTATTGGTGTTTGTAATTGTCGTCGTTTCTTAGCCCTGGTTGTAGCTTACTTTGTATGTTGAGTCAAAGACATAGTTCACGCTTGTCGCAGCAGCACCAAGTAGTGCGTTTTCGTCGAGTGAAAAAACTACCGTGTCTTGTGATTCGATGCACACTAATCGAGTGTCTGTCATCGAAATTGCAAGGTGAGTAAGTCTAACATGTTGCGAAGGAAGTGAAATGTTATAGCTGTAAAGGATTTTGCATTTAGTTCCCTGAATTCTTATTTTACGAACAACAAACAAATCACGACGAGTCGTATGGATTGGGATACGCGTACCGCATAGGTTGACACACCTCCTTCGTTTTTTTTGGATGAAGATCGTTTCCGAAGTCTGGTTTGGGTACCTATTTATAGTAAAAACAAAGTGATTTCCGATCATTGTTATGTATATTGCACGTTCGGCATTCCAGCATGTTTCGAAACATACGAAAAAGCGAATCAGGTTGATTCGCCGAAATGGATGCGAATGAGCTTCGGAATCGCTGATTTCACCTTGAGAATGTAATACATTGACTAAAAGTTCACTAGAAGGCACATTTTGGTATTCAAACCAATGTATTCTCGCGCGTTATTGAGTTTTTCAGAAGTGTCCTAACTTATACTGCAAAACATGATAGAATCGATTAACACTTGTGCAGAAAATCGATCGACGTTTTTTTCTTGAATTTTCATTGAACATATTTCATTTGCGAAAGACAAAGCTTCGAAATGGCGCGAGAGAAACCGGGAAATATTGAAATGGAAAAAATGACGAGCTACTGAAAAATCCCTGCAACGTAGACAACATTCCCCTGCATGGTAAATAGTACATTATTATTGCCAAACTGTAAATATTAAATAGTGAGGATAATGTCTCGTGTAGAAACAATTGATCGGTGTACTTGTATAACGTTAGGTAGTTCCAAATAATTGGATAAAAATGTTAGCCAAAATAATGTATAGAGGAAAAGAGTATGCCTCGTAGTTTCTCGTCTCTTCGATTTGAATGAGAAGGATGTATGCGGAATTGCGAAGTTATCGGGGGATAAATGACCGTCGAACCGAATTATAAAAAAATGGGTAATGGAAAGACGCTCGGGTGAAATATTTTGGAAAAAATATTATTTTCCTCGCTCACGCTTTGGTAGCCTTGTATCGTTGGTCCATCAACAAAGTGGATCCGCATTCTGGGAGAGAAAAAAAGGAGAGAGAAAAAAGGAGAGAAAAACGCTTTCCCGACATGTAAATTAATATCATAATTCATAAGGTTTTTACTTTGGCAAAAAAGAGCACCGTCACGCCACGTGTACCTTCTCACACGGCTATTTCCTAGCGCCTGTTTGATATAGGTACCTCCGCCGTCGCGTACCGTCACGCTTTGCCGCAAAGCGAGTGAAAAGTGCGAAGTAACGATTTCGATATTTTCTTTTTATCGATTATACAAAGTTTCCGAGGTGCGAGGTGAGGAATCGCCCCGCGTCGAAGAGGGCGCGAAGAGTGCGTCGGGTGGGGGGCGACGAGACGCCCGAGGAGCGGAGGGATTGATTGATTGATCAGTTTATTTCATTGCGCGGTGGGATAAAATCCCTTGAAAGCATCCAGCCGAAGAGAATACTTCCGCGTTAATAAAAAAAGGGCGATATCAACAACCCTGATCTGGAAACAATGAACAGCGCGAAGGGGTGCTGTTTCTATGAAAATTATTAGCAACGCGAACAAACAAATTAGAAAAGCTGGCCGACCGAGTTCGGCTATTTGCACCGGAAACACCGATTTTTTTCTCTCCAACAATTCCGACAGACGCGATAAAAACGCTACGATGCGAAGAATATCGAACAACCATGTATCAACGCATTTTTGTCGCCTGTGTAGAAAAGGATTTGCAAGTTCGTTTTATAGGAACATTCGTGCTTATTTTATAATACGAATTTGAAGAAATTGAAAACGGAAAATTCGAAATCGAGGAGAGATGGAGGTACAATTCGGAAAAATTCACGACATTGTAACGCGCGGCTCCTCGTTTTGCGCCCGTGAGAAATATTGGTCAGAAGCGAGGTTGGAAAATGTTTAAAAATCTGCCTCCGGTGGAATTTTCTGGTGAAAGCATCGCGCACGATAAACGAATAAACTGTAAAGGGTATTTTTAGCGGCGTGTAAAATGAGATATGGCGCATCTCGACCCGGAGGTGATTAAAATTTTCGTTTTCAATGCGATCGAAATGGGCGGTGACCCGTGGACAGAGCTCCGGCGAATTAACACGCGCCACCGCCAATTAACGCGCGAGCTTTTCTCCTCGCAAAAACATATGAGCCGGTTCATTTCTAGTTATCCATTGCCGCCATCCCTAATAAAATCGCGCCGGGAGCGATTCAGGAAAGCTCCGAGGCTAAGTAGTTACACTATCTATTCATAATTATTCTACTTACAGCTGCGCCGTAGGTGGAACCCGTAGCCTCGGTATAATCCGGCGCGACACAACAACTCGTTATTATCTTTCGCTACCAGAGCAGAAGGTTGCCGCGATTCCGCCACAATTCCGTCACAATTCCGCCACTTCTTTTCAACATTCGACATAATAAGCTCGCGGGGCGATGCGTTGCCCGCGAGAACGACGGATCCGGGGGGCAGCGGGGATCGCACGTGAAACTGAAGGGGAAAAAAAGGAAAAACGCCGGCACCGAAAGAAACGGGCGGGGGTGGCTGAAAGAACGAACGGAGGATGGGGGTTTGCTATTCAGCAGGGACGAAGACTAGTCGAAGTGCTACGGTCCGTATCAGATGTCGCGTTCACAGCTTGACGGTCGCATTATCTCGACTCTTCGAGGCACAGGTGACATTTTTTTTTCTCGTAGGCTGCTCTCGCCGTCGACGGGAATAACTACGCCGGGACTTGGCCGAGGCGAGCGAGAAGAAAAATATACGCCAACCAGCGGCGCTCCGTGCAACGAAGCTGCGAAAGATCCGGATGGTTCAAGGCCTTTTTTGAAAAGAACTGCGAACGCGACCTCCGATTATCTTTTTCGTTACCTAGAAATGAAAGCATGCGGGTATTATCTCCAACTTTTTTCGCGACTAGCGATTAGCTCTTATTTCAGCCTTCTCCGAGGATGGTACGAGGATTTTTGTTGGCCGCGACTACAGCACTCGACTCGGGGCCGTACGAAAACTATTTGTTCTGCGAGTAGATCCGCACATTTTTTGTCACCAAATTTTCCCTAGCGTTCTACCTCGTTGTCTGAAAGCATTTTCATTTCGTAATTTATGGTACAACAATAACGTTGCATCGCGGTAAAAAAAATATATTTTTTTCCAAGTCCTATTTTCTCTAAGGTATGAAAAAATTTCTTCCGACAAGCCAGCTTGATATATCAATTCTACGAGATGCTCAATCATTTTTTGTCTTTCCCTATAAATAGCATGCGAATTTTTTTCTCGTTTTCTCCGGTTAAAACTGAGGATTTTTTTTAGGTAGGAAATTTAATTCTCTATCAAAAAGCTCTGACATAGTTTTTGATCGTATTTTGAAAAGCGGATTTCTTAATATTTTTCCTATGTAATTGCATTGTATAAAATTGTTCAAGGTCATTTGTAACCTAATTAACTACGCAACGATATATTTATGCTATAATCGACTCAGTAAGTTTTCTGTATTGTCAACAGTACCCACATCCAGCCTCTCGGTTTGGGGTTAATATATTTATCATTAAATTTGTTGTCATGAAAATTCGTAGATGGGATTTTACAAGCAAGAACATCTACTTAGTTGCTACGCAAAAAAAAATTGATTATATTAATTTGAAATGTGAGGAAAAAAAATTAAAATGTTTACCGTCATTCTTACAGTGTCAATGATGGGGGCTTTTACTGAAAGAGTGAAATTTTGTTGCTCCAAATGTATAATTTTGCACGAAGATCCTGTTAAAGGACGACGGAAACGATTTATACCGTGAATATCCGTTTTTTATTCGATTAACTTCGCGGATTGAAAATTATGTTGGTGAATGTTTCATTTATTTGTTTACAAAAAAAAAACGGTTATAACCGTTGACTCGGCGTCATTTTTTATGGCTTGCAATTTTCAAGTTGCAAAAGTTTCAAAAAGCATTATGTGCATCAAAAATGGTATCGATATCGCAGTGAAATCGATTCGTTGATATTGCCAATGCTAAACCGAATACCGTGTGCCTGTTTTCACGCGTCGATAATTATTTTTTGTTCGTCTACGACCGCGATGCAACTGATATGACCAGTTTCTGTCAATTTTTGCGTAATATTTGTCATATATTCGGAGCGCATCGTTCGCCGCGTCGCGTTCTGCTATTAGGGATGTCGCGAAAAAAAGGGCGCAGCATCCAGAGCTGCATCAACAAAAATCCCATTTAACGAGCTCGTCGGAACGCAGATACGAAGATATATCACGCATCGTTGCCGCCTGCCTCGTCACAAACAGATTTTTCTGCAGCAGTCGGCAATAATTAAAATAGCAACAATACATCCAGAATTGATAATTACGGTTCACCGTTTTCCGCGACACGGGAACAGTTTTAATTACGCGAATCGCACCGCTAATTCGATTCGTTTTTTCGCCTTTTTTATAGATTTTTCTACCGAACAACAATGATCTCGCACGCCAGCGTTAATAATTATTCACGCTCACGGTCGCCAATTATCGCGGCACGAGGAATAAAAGTGACACGCGTAAACCACCGAAACTCATCCCACGTTCGAAGTATGACGCGTTTTTTTTTCTTTCTTTCTTTTTTCTCACTTCAAATCCAATTCAGTCTCTCACGAGTCTCGCGAAGCCGTCTCTCGACCCAACCACGAACAATGCACGTGACACCCGTCGTGTTTTTTACGAGCAATTTATTAAACGCGACGAAAAATAAAAAATCTCGCATTCTACTTACTCTACACTTTTACGCCCCACGACGGGAAAATTTAATACTGCCTCGCGATTGAATCAACCACTCGCTTATATAATAGCATGGTGTAACTAATTACCTACTACTCGCCTGCTGGATTATGAAAGTAAATTAACAAATTCACATATCGTAATTACAACATTTGCCGTTGTAACCGAAGGACGCTCGAAAAAACTGCTTCACCCTTTTCGTTGCACGCTTGTTCGCTACTCTGTGACGGCAAGTGCGAGCCTCTTGCTGGAACACACTCATTCTCAGCTCGACTTTGCGAAAACGTAACGTTGTTTTATGGTTGTACATCCGAACAACATCTGTACGTCTCATATAGATTTGGTGAGATTTTTTTTTTGCCATTTTCCGGATAGACGACGCGAAATTTTCGCGCCAGGAGTTGATTCGACACTATCGTCAGCGTGGTTCGATCAGTCCGTTCTTCAACCCGCAATGATGCTGTTCCATACCAAAGTAACGCTTTTGAAATGATACCTTAACATCGGTTCGTGTTACTTCTCTAACATGGAGATGCGTTACCTCGCCACTACGCACGAAATGTGTTGAAGAAACATCAATTTGGTTTGAAAAAAGTCGTGAACACAAATTTTGCTGGTACATGTGACGGAGAATTTTTTACTGTGTGGGGTAAAACTGGAGAAGTTCAAAATCGATGGATTTGACGCGTTCACGTTTGTAGACATGGCGTACGGTCGAGATCTTGGATACATACAGTAGGATGAAAATTGTAAGATTATGTCCGATGTGACTCTGAGTCTCGATTAAGTCGTGGAATCAAACGTTATTCTGTCCTCGTCGATAATGGCTTCTCGAAGGTCTGCGCTGCAAGCTCGGGCGCCTCGATACGCTTTCTCGAGTCTCCTGACTTCTGTCTGCTTCCAGCCCTCTGCAAACCCCTAGCTCTCTGTTTCTCTTTTTGTCGTTTTGGCGTATTCGCAAGTAGCAGCGCGACTGTTGTGCTGTATCGCGGTGCTTTTCGGGACACGTCGAGGCCCAGAGCGAGACGGCATGCGCCCCGGGAGCCTTGTTCCTCCGAGACGAGGACGAAGGCGATAGGGAGGGCGAACGGCAAGACGAGGCCTGGAGGATGGCGGGCCCGACCAAGTCGAAAGGGGTTTGCGAACACAATAGTTTGAAATATTCGAGCCTTGGCAAGAAGTTGCCCTCGTGCCGGTAATTAACGAGTTAAAGTTTGGCGTCGCGACGCTCTATGCGCTGCCATAAGACTAGCAGCCATTAGTCGAGTGCCTCCGCCGGAGCTTGTATTGACCGCTAAGAAAGCCCTCTTCCCAAGCCACCCTCTTCCAACCCTGTCGCGACTCCTACGAATTCTCGAAGAGCCAAAATACATTGACATCCGGCACAGTTCAGCTTACCGAGCAGCGTCGTTCTTCCTGCAAAATTGTTCCTCGGTCAACGATCGTATCTTTGCCAAATGTGGAAGCACCACGGCGAGGACGACGATATTCCGCTCTTTGACAGCACTAGATCCGCCACAAATTCACATCGGTAACAAATTCAATTTGTCAGCGTAAAACGATTACAAACAACTGAATTTCCGAAATATGGAAATTACGTGGGATTACGTTTTCGGCATAGTTTTATCGTAATTTGTTTAAATAATTTTTTATAAACAATTGCACATCACACGTTGCCTGTGAATGGATAGTTGGTTTCGTGCTATCCCGTCCAGCTTTTGCCTCGGCATCAATGGGTCAAGTGTGGCGCGTTCACGTATTACACGTCGCGACGCTCGTGTGCGTGCATGGAGCAGACGCCCAGCTTTTTTAGAACTTGAAGAGAGTCGATGAACGTTGGGGGAAAAATTCGACTTCTGAAGCCAGTGAACAGAGAAAACTGAAAGCGTTTGACGAATTTCGAAGACGGATTTCATGATTCTAGGGGATGTAGCTCGTCACCTTGGGGTGAGAGGGAAAAGGAATGTAACGGCGGTAATAATCGTGAGATCGAGTGGAAGTAACGCGTAACGAGTCGAACATTTTCAGGGGTTATTGTTTGCGGTAAGGCACTTTAAAATTCGAATCGCCGCGTCGTTTCGCCGCTGTCGTCGAACGATCCTGAAATTAGACCTCGTCGCATCGACTGCTGCCTTATGATTTCCCTTGAAAGTCCCACGGAAGGTGTAAATTCGATGGTAATTTTATGCCGACTCAATATACGCGGGTTCTCCTTATTACTCATTCATTCGATTCCCGCTTCTGTTTTTCCGGCACGACTGAAGGAATAACTTACGGAGTTTACATCGCTTTTCCCGCTGTTTAATTCCTTCGCTCTCACCAAAGTACAATTTCGAAAAATAGAATCGCTTCTCTTCCATCCGACGAATCTTACGCAACATCGTGAACGTACTTCTCCCATACAGTTCAGCATCCAACGACCAAATATTTCGCAATCAAGAACCGTCATTTCGATCATCGTCGATGTATTGCAAATGCACGAAACACGATCGATGTGACAGCGTTCGAGAAACTTTTCAGTTTTCCTAAAATTAAAAAAAACGAGCACGTTACTACGGAGCACGGAGTACAACGGTGTATTGAGAGCAAGAGATAGAATAAAGTTTTAAGTACATTTCTAAATATATGAAAATCAATGAAAAATAAATTCCACTAAAAGCACGTGCGTAGCGGATGAACAGACGAGGAAGAGGCACCGCGCGTGAAGTAAAGCTCCCAGGTCTTTGACCCCACGCGAATAGAGTACCTGGCGAACCATTCAAAAATGGGGAGTCAGCGAATAACACAAATATTTGTCCGAATGTTGTAAGACAACAAATATATTCCCAATTCGGTCGATGGATATTTAGAGAAAAAACCATCAGACACAGCGGCGTTCACTTTAGTTGTACCGGTGATGCGCACGTCGATGAACTAAAAAATATCAAGCGTTGGGAAAACGGAGTCGACGTTTTTATACCCTCAAAAGACGTCATAGTTCTTTTATTAGATGAATATCTTTATGCTACGAGGAGCAATCTTGGCGCAAGTTATAGTCCAATTGCTAGGGTTTCGACACGGCACTAGTTATCATTACCTGGTCAACGTCTAGGCTACGCGACGGGCACTGTCAACAAATTTGCAGTCCACTTTGTGTCTCGGAACCGATGTGTCGACGTTTATGTTTATTCCTAGCATTGTTAATCGTGGAAGGTCGCGTCGCAAATTACATGCAAGTCTATTTCTCGGCTGGTATAATCCAGGCTCCGCTATCCAATGATTTATCCCGAGTCTGTGTCTGACAGCTCTGTTGGGAAACGTGGAGAGTTCTGGGAGAAGAACTTGACAAGGGGTAGTAGAGAAGGCTGAGGGGCAGTCTTCGCGTCATGCACTTAAATATGTACGGAGATAATACCGTCGCAGGAGGACGTGGCGAGGGCGAATAGCGGAAGAGAAGTAGCGGAGAGGTATACCAGACATGGTCTCGGGGAAAGTATGCTGCCGACAGCTTGTTTACCACGTGTATTTCTCAAGTACCAAACCGATTGATATCTACGATTGTATCTGACAGCGAACGTATCGTGGTAAACACATCGATTGTTCTATCATTTCTCCTCGTACGTCGATGTATTCGTCTTTTGTTTTTATTATACATTCGAATGATATAACGACAATGTTGGGTTTGGAATCTCGATTTTTGTGTGGACACAGATCGATTATTCTGTAGAATTAGGTAGGGAGGTGGGAAAACAATCCATGAAAGATTCTTCGATCTGTGAGGTTGGATTGCCTACGTTTTGTAGACGAGACGAGATGGAACGTCTTGGCAAACTCCCAGCTCCGCTGGTACAAAACGACTCGAGATGGTGTACCACTCGACGTGGAAATTCGCACGAGGAGAGAACGCACCAGTTGGAACGGTGGGGCAAAGGAGAGGGTTCAATGACGATTCAACAATTCATCGATTCTATGCTTCCCGCTCGTTTAGCATTTTATCCGCGATCCGAGCGACGGGTGCAGGCGCGAAAGTGAGAGACGCTCTCGACGCCATTATTCGTTTCTCGTCAGCTGACTGCTGATCGGTTCACCCTCTTATCCTCTACATTCAACGTCCCATATACCATCACCCCGAGGAACTGTCTTTTTCGTCCTCGACGCTTCTGCGAGAATACGGCGTTAAAGTCAATATTGACATTTTTCAATTACCCGGACATGCGAGAGATGGATGTGGAAAGTCATTGTTGTTGATTGATTATGATCAGCTCGACGGAACTTCAATCGATATGACATTTGAATCGAACACTTTGAATACGAAAATGCCGCTTTGGAATTCAGCAATCCAGCACGTTTTGAAAACATGAGGCAAAAACGAGTAGCGTAGGACGATTATATTTCCATGGCTACAAATTGGCGGAAATTTTTATTTAGACACCGATGGTTTTACTAATATGGTAAATCGCGCGCGTATGTATGCAGGGCCAAATGCTCCTTTACACATACGGCCTTTTCGCAATGTCGAGCAAGGCTGTTCCACCCCCATAGAAACCCCGAGTGCAACGTCGAGGGCTGCATTGTCCACGTACGAGTTGAGAATAAAACTCGTCGTGTTAACACCTTGAACGACTTCGAGCATCTGTTCCGTTAGACTGTATGACTCGAGAGTTTTCAATTAGAAATATAGCTCGTTTTTCAATGACACAAACGTCTTTTTTTCTAGTTCTATCAATTACGATATAGAGTTAGGTAATTGATAGGTAACTGAAAACAATGGGTAATTAACGCGCTATGAGGCTGCTGGGTGGTGTTAAACTGTTGCTACGCAACGCCTGACGGTTGATGGGTAACGCTATGTGGTTTCCAAGCAACGCTACGCGGTTGCTAGGTAACGCTAGGCGGTTTCTAGGTAACGCTATGCGGTTGCCAAGCAACGCTGAACGGTTGCTAGGTAACGCTACGCGGTTACCAAGCAACGCTAAACGGTTGCCCCGCAGCGCTAGATAGCTGCCAGGTATGGCTAAATGGTTTCTACTTTGCGCCTGTGAATTGATAACGATGGATAATAATTCTCAGGCGACGTATAAGAACTTCTACAAATGTACGATGGCAGACAGAAGGACAAAGATGAAAATGCTAGTGAAGTACACATTTATTCTACGCGAGAAGTTCTGGCTGGTAATGATTTCGTGGCTTGAATAATTAATTTCTGATTTTAATGGCATTTCATAATTAGTGCGCGGTCGATCTCTACGTCCAAAAGAATATAAAAGGCCGCGTTGACGAGTTCCGTTTCATAATAATTATAGCTTAATTTAATATTACGAGATTTTTTGTTCAAAATATACGAAGTTATATCTGTAAAGGGATCTTAACTCTTGCGCTTTCCTCCGTTCTTTCATTACGGGTTTTTCGCTGCTTTCGCGGTTGTTGTGAGCATTGTTGTAATCCGGTCGAGGCTTTCGTCAGACTTCGGAGCTGGAAAAAGGTATGCTTATAATATGCAATTAAGGAGATGAAACGGGCGCAATTAGAACGTTGGTTGGCTCAGGCTGTTTCCTTCGCACTTTCTATCCTCGAATCGCGGAGAGACGGTAACGGGGTGACCCAAGTTAGTCAGTGAGTCAGTGAGTCACCGAACAAGATCAAAGACATGGTCGGACCTTCGCAAGCTCACGCCTCGTTGACTTTCGAACGAGATTCGCGACACCGAATATCCCAAATGCCGCTGAGAATGCGGAGCCGAAGAAAAATTTCCGCCATTTTTACGTCCTCGTGCGCACGTTCTTCCCGTAGGTACACCGTGCTTGCTGATCCGCTGCCTCGCGCAGCGGCGAATCGCCTCGCGTCACGCGCCGCATGGATGATGGTACGAAGCGTGGCGCAAAAAGGGGACGACGGTCTATCAGCATATTTCAAAGATAAGCTCAACATTCCCTTGCCTGCACCGCGATTCCCGGACTACCGTCTGGCACGGATCTTCATCGTATAGTCGCACTACCTCCCGCGGAACCATCAGCCATAATAACAATCCGATATGATTACCCCATAATCGTAAGTCGAGAACGGTGGGTCGAGAAACGGGGTGAGAGAGGCGAATCCACGAGGGAACCGGCGACGTCGTCGAGAAAATTACATCCAGGAATTGAGATACCGTGTTTACGTCTTCTAAAGTGAGGACATAAACAAAATTAAATACCCTTTTACGGAGAGACCGTATTCCATCGCGGGGGAAGAAGAATAAATAAATAAATAAATAAATAAATAAAACACATCTTCCCTGCTTTTTTCGCCAAACGCTCCCACCCACCTCATTGGAATCGGCGTCAAATTTTCTGCCGCTCACAATCAAGCGTGTTCATCCGTGACGTGCGTTGAAGCAGATTCCAGAAGTTGACGTCGAACATCGTTCCACTGCAGCATCGCGTAGTTGTCTCAAGGACGAATGACGCCTGTCGACGAAGAGTCGTTCCTACTTCGTTCGCCCTCCCAAGGCAGTCCTCCCCCCATTGGTCTGTGGAGGCCGTTAAGAGCGTCCGTAATGTCAAGAAAATCCTCGTTTATCGTATTCTCACGCGTTTAATATGGCTGAAGGCTGGAGAGCGTGTAATCTTGGATCTGGAATCCATACTTTAAACTGGATGGCCGTGACTCACCGCCTTAAAACCACTCAGGACAAAGCGTAGAAGGGGTTTCTGCCCTCCGTAGCGCCCGTCCGAGGCTTAATGCCTGTTGGTTATCAGAGAGTAATCGCGGTCCCCCTCCCCCTCCCCTGCCCGCGATTCCGCCTCCACCCCCCCGGACCGTATCCAACCACCTATAACCATCTCCAACGCCGCCCCAGAGACTGTTGATTGAAACGTTCTGATTGCATCCCTCGGAGGCGGTATGCGGGTGTCGCTGGGGGGTGAGCGCGAGGCCCTAGGGCCGTGTTCTCTTCTAGGGTTGCCTCGTCTAGCTCCCCTTCGCTTCTTTCTCGCCTCTCTCCATCTACCGTTCTCTCCGCGTCTCTCTCTCTCTCTCGCTACGCGCGGGCAGCCGTCTAACGGTGACAAGCTTCCCATCGTGTCTTCTGCCTCGGATGAGATTCTCCTCCTACTAAACTACGCATTTGGTAGTCTAATAATGCTTCATTCCAATGTCATTCGCGTACCGCCAAGCCAGTATTCCCGTGACGCTGAGTACTTTTCCGAATTCCTGCGATCCATGCGTCTGCATGTTACTGATCGCATCTGCATCCGAGGAAATGTGCATCGCGACCCTGCAGGAACATCGCAAGGACTTCTAGTTTGCGTAACGTGAAAGGTACTGTTAAGTCCACTAAACAACGTTACGCTCGACTTCTCTCTCCTTATCATTCGTGTATTTTCCATATAGTGACTAACAACGTGATATGCTATCGCAACCACATAGCTGAAAATCGAGGTGTCGCGATTGAAAATCGAATGATTGTACCATTTCGAATGATAGTTGTATTCGTGAGCGAAAACTACACTTTTCTGGTCTGATCACTTTCACTAAATTAATTTCTTGCATCGAACCAAGACTCGTCGTTTTTCTCAACTACCAGAAGAGTTGTTATCATCTGCTCTGAATTTTTTTAAGAATAAATGCATACCAAGACGAAGAAATAGCTAGTATCATCTGAACATTTGTATCCAGGGGTCTTTGAGGTCCCTGGTTATGAACCTGCTGTGAAATTTTTGCAATTCAAGATGGCGGGTTCAATATGACGGATCAAAATTTTGGAATAGGGTCAGTTCTCGTGAAATGTGGTTTACAGGGGCTTTCGAGTGATATTGACAGCGAATTCGTGAGGAGCAATCGATCCCTTCGTGCAGCAAATTTCATGGAAAAAACGATTTCTGAACAAATTCGGGACTGAAAGGGTTGGACATATTCGCGTGGCTCGTGCAATGATATTTCGGCGATGGCGAGGAAAATGTCGAAGGATTCTTCGGATAATTTGCGCTTGCGGATTCCTAGTTCGCTATGATTCGGCAATCAGTCGCCAGCTTGACGAAATAGTTTCCCCAGAAGTGCGTCGAAGGGGGTTGCTCGTGCCTCCATGCATTCTGGTTTAATCCACGTGGACGTGAATGAATGCCAAATGAATGGGGCGTGTCGCTATGGTGAAAAGTTAATCATGGTTTGCCGTGTTGTCGGTAGCAGGGGTCGCGGGGACACGGGGTCTCAGAATCTCTTGATTACACGGGCGTCCCTGGGCGTCGACGACGAGCGTCCGGCTCCCGAATCCGTCGACAGTGTAGGTACTACCTACGACGTCGCGACGCCGAACCGTGCCGACCATATGGCTGCTGTTGGTTCTTGGGATCGGCGGGACCGTTGGCGAACAATTAGCGGCATGAAAAAAAAAAAAGGAAAGAGAAAAAAGAAAGAGAACGACGATCTCCTCTATTCGTTCGCAGGATATTTCTATGCCTAAATACCCGCCGTCAACGTTATCATTGTTCGGAAAGCCCCAGCTTCTACATCCTCGTTCATCCGGCTATCAGATTTCACGTCGAAATCGACGAACCGCTCGCGAGGAAAGCGCGGCGCGGGCGTTACGCAACCCGCGCGCCACAGCAAGATCGACGGAGTCGAAGAGACCGAGAGAGAGAGAGAGAGAGAGAGCGAGAGAGAGGGAGACGGAGAGGGAAAGAGAGAGGAAACAAGTCTGTCCCAACGGCTTTATCCCTTTGTCGATCTACTGCCATTTGGAAAATGGCGGATTTCTTGCGTCGTATCTCCCGCACGCAGTTTCTTCTCCGTGTTTCCTCCGCTTCCATTCTCGGCGAGCCTCCCCTGTCCGCGTTTCGCGATCACCCATACCTACTCCGAACGCTGGTTCGTATCTACCTAGCGAGAGGTAATCTCACTCGCGAGCAGCAACCCGTGCGCCAGCGCGATTCGCCACGCCGACAGTCAATCACTGTAATGGCTGGTCGGTGCGCCGACCATGTTCCACCGACTCTTATTCGCCCACGTACAAATATTTTTCTACAAAACTCGGAAATTTTTACCTCGATGCTCGACTCTTTCACGGCGAAATCCAATTCCCAATTCGGATGCTCGCGAGGATATTGCAAAGTTTTTTCCAAAGTTGCGCGCAACCTCGGCAACTGTCAGTACCTACCGACGTTTTTGAGGATTTCTGCTAGACCACGTTTCGGCATCCTCTGGGAACCAAACTGAACCTACCATTCCGAACTCAGAAATTGTAAACAATTAATTAACAACAACAACAATAACAACAATAATAATAATACATTATTGAGAAAAATTGGCTAAAATGAGTAAAAAAAAAACACTTATCTGATGGCATCGCTTTTTTCATTCTCAGCAGTGTAACGTTTGGAGGGCTGAGAGAAATAAAAGCATTCCGAAGATTGTAGGTCGAAAGGTAATTTTTTTTCGGAATTGTTCGTCCTGATTTTTACCCTCTTTAGCAAAAATAAGAGGGAATGCATATTTTTCTTGCCAGAAATTGGATGATGAAAATGTCAAATCGCGTTGATTCGGCTGTTGAATTTTGGATGTACAGACATGCAACGTGCCAATTGGGAAATGTGAAAAAAACATGAAATTCTTATGTTTCGTAATTTTTGAACTAGGAAGTAACATTCTTTACATCGAGAACTGGTATCAGAAGTGAGATGATTACAATTGTATTACCGAAATATCACGTCGTTTGTGTGAAAAAAATTCGGAGTCATCCGAAGAATCGCGCGACTCGTGGAATGAAATTTAAGAAGATTACGAAGATCTTATCGCGACTGGAAATTGGAAATGTCGCGGAATAACAGTGATTCCTCGTCTCGCGAAACTTTGTTGCTGTCAATGAGCTGATTGCTTTGTCGACGGGTTTCCGGGCGTCGCGATATTCGAGCCAAAGTCGAGGGATCGAGTGACAGTTGTTGAAATCTGTGCGTTTCTAACGCTCGAATGAACTGAGACAATGCAGAGTTTTTGGCTTTGGCGCGCTACTCTCGGCACTGCGAACTCGTATTTGTTGGCACGAAGCAATTCTGGACGAGGTACGTTGCTGGCTGGTTGCTTGACAGCTGGTAGATGACGGGTGCCTAAGATTTTTGCGTGCGTGCGCCAACCTTGCACCCCCGGGAACATCCTCCCACAGCACTCTGTCGTCCTTGATGAAATGGAGCCGTTCGACTTCCCGTATCTCCTGGGATCTGGATTGTTTAGGAAGTCTTTATAGTCTTCAATAACCAAGATTGGATAGGGGAAACGCAGAGAAGGATATCGATATTAATTCGCGCGTCCGCCAAAGCGTTGGCCAAAGCCCGACTCTTTCAATTACCATTTCTTGTCTCCAAATCCTACCAGCGAATCTCCGTTCGCAACGATCAGCCCGAATCGCGGATTCTTCTTCGTGCCGCCACCAGAGATTTTTTTAACGAGCTCCTATCATCTCAAAATCAGTCAAAAATCGCGACGCCATTTTACAAATATAATTTCCATCCATCCACAAACATTATTCCTGGCATAACATTCCCTCAACTGGGTTATTTACTCTCTTATCAAATGGTCCACCTCGTCGGAGATACAATTTTTCGCTTTTCACAAAGAATAGAATTCATATTTCTTCACATACAACGTTAACAGTCAACTAATCAACGCTTAATTAGATCGCTCTTATCATTATGTGGGACCTAAAAATTTTGCCTTTTTTGAAACTTCGTTTTTTACCCGAGTTGATCGTTGTGATGGCACTTCAACGATTACTTCATCATTGAACTCGTATTCATGATTTTCCTTTTTCGACTAGTTAGTTCTAGCAGCTTGTACTAACATTCGTTTTCGAAACATTACTGTTGCACTTTTCTCTAATTACCAAATTTGCAATCACTGATGTTGCTCAGATGTTTGGATTTTTCCTACTCGTCGTAATTTTGTTACCTCTTCGCAGCAGGTTGTAGCGCGATTCCAAGTATCGCGTGGGCCTGAAAAATGTGGCGTATTTCGAACGATGTTCCGGTACATTATTCATTCGCAGTGATACGTATGCTCGATGCGGGAACATCTGACGAGTATATCGCTCGTTCGTCTTTCTCACTCGCGAAGTTGGTACTTTGAAACAAATTGCAAAGTAATTGCATAGCGTTAGCGGTTCAACGCTCAGGGCACTCTGTCGGTTACTTCCATCTCACCGATTTTCAACAACTTTACTTTGATTTGCCCTTTCCGTACCCTTCCTCCGTTTCTCCGTGTCTCCCTCGAACCTCGCAGTAGCCGGGCAGCGATGCCGCTGACTCAAACCACCGAGTCTTCAGTTTGCCACATTCACTTTGCCTTCCGTCCGCGTTTCATCGAGCTAATTCGTCGAGATACAAGCCTGGAAATATTTTATTTCCCTTCTCCCAGGGTCTTTGAGCGTGAGCAATTCGAAAGGTGCGCTCGCATCAGCTACGCGACGCGGTATCTGCATGCTGCAGCTCGCAGTCGTACCGAGCACCGCGAACAGGTCAAAGAGGACGAGTCCTTTCCACGCGCGTGCACTCCGCGCCTCGCTTGGTATTTTGTTAATTACTCAAATTACTCCAATCGCAGCTGCCACAACAAGATGTCGCCCACGTGAGAAAGCTCACCGATTTTGCCAAAGCGTTGTTACCGAGGTTGTTGCTACATTTTGCGCTCATCGACGAGATGTTGTTCTACATCTGGGTCGGACACGTATTTCGCTTACTATACCGAAGAGTTCGCATTGTACGTGGAGTTTTATCGACGAGGAGGAAGTCGATAGCCCGGCTAGCTGGAGCATCATCGTCTGTCTCAAAACGCCTTCAGGGACGACGGACAGAGTCTGTGGCTGCCTCGCGACCTCGTCGCCACTGACCCCGCTGAAAGCTAATGTTACTGATAACGTCAGAGTGAGCTGTTTCTCGTGCTAGCTTCCGCAAGCAAAGTACTTCCTATCCTTTGACACTGAAGAAAAAATAGTCTAGACCGCTATTTACCGCGGAAGCATATGCGCGTTCCTGGAATTCTCATAGTCATTCGTACATCGCGTCTGATCAAATCGTCTGTGTCGAACCCTTGGAACTAAAAATTGTGAGCTTCTTCTCTAATGCGTGTAACAAGGTCTTACGCTACTACGCTACAACCAGTTTTCATGCTTGTTCATACAAATTTCAGACAAGGCAATTGATAATCAATCGGGTAATTGATGATTGTAGGCAAGGGCTGGTTAGTACTTTGATTGAAGTAATAAAAAACACAGCTCTTTTTAGTGTGTTCAGTTCTCTGCAAACGTTTTGTACAGGTGAATTTTATAGACTACACAAAATCCACGTGGATTCGTACGTAAATTGTATATTTTGGAAGCTTCAAGGACGTTAGCGTAATAATTTAGATTTCTGGATATGATTGATGTTCACGACGAATAATATTAAACATTACGCGTTTTTTCCAAGTGCAGCGAGAAGTAATCAGATACTCGAGGACAAATGTGTTTCAAGACATTCAATTTATGGTCGAAGAAATATGAATATTTCTAGTCATTCTAATTTCATTCTCACAGACAAGTCGCTTAGGATTCGTAATTCGAGGTTGAAATTATAAATAATGCAATGTTGATCGAGATTCGATTTTGCAGAGCGATCGGCTCGCGCTCGACTGAACGGCAGCGCAGTAACTTCGCAGAGTCCTCGTTGCTATCCGCTCCAAAATTCGCTTGTTTGTGGTCTTAAGCAATTGACGCTAGCAAGCACTTTGCAGAAACAGTTTTGAGAAGCGGTGCCAGCCAAGGGTTCGCGAGGAAACACGCGTCTCCGAGCCAAACACGATATATTTGTTGTGTCAACAATTTATCCCGGGGGCTCTTGACTTAATGTGGCAGGCGCCCTCAGTTTTAAGTCACCCCTCCACCAACACCCACGCGCACGTCGCTGCCAACGCCCCAGTTTCAGGACAATTCTGTCGCAGGGGTCGTCGTCGGGTCGTTGGGTTGCTCCGGGGGTTGCTAATGAAATATCCGTACTGGTTTAACCGAGTTACAGGCCCGGACTGCCGTGCCGTCTTCGACCCTCTGCCCAGCGGAGGCGAACAAACATATTGTCGCAGAAACGCAACGGTTGATTTAATTTATCCCCAAGCACTACATCGTTACGGCGAAAAAAAAATAAAAATAAAGTCAAGCAAACCCGTCGACGTCGTGTTTGCGCGGCTACTCGACGGGACGATAAAGGAGAAAGAGAAGCAGAAGGATATCGATCTCACCAGCGATCCACGATCAATTTTACTACACAGCAATTCCGGAAAGTTTATATTTCAAGGGGCCCAATGAAACGTGGTTCAGCTTCTCCGCGGTCATTTCAGATTCTTGATACGTAAACAAGATGAACATCGATTTCTATGATCCATATACACGGCTATGGTTAGAGAGAAAACGCGTCTCTCGTTGGCCACTGAAATTGGGCATCCGAGATTCTTCCTACCGACAGGCCAGGTTATGACAGTAAGGCTGAACACCTTTTGTTGCGACTCCCACGCTCACCCCGACTCCGCGACACCGTTTTCCTGTCGCGCCGAACTCAAGGCTCAGGATTATCCATGTCTGCCGAGGCAGACCACTTGCAAGCTACGTTAACTCTTGCTGCATCAACCAATGGGGTCTCATCGTGGCTCCAAGTACACTTGCTCGAGTGTAGGACTCGCTTACTTAGCGATGGGGCATCTCTCCCCTCGTTACGCGCAGAAACGTCTCTTCGCGGTACGCTACTCCCACTTGGGAGCTCTGTTAAAAAACATTTAAAAAACCGAATTTCGAGATGATTTGTGCCGGTGACATCGCGACCCATATCTCGCAAAATACCTTCCTTTCAAAAGCAGCATTTTGGAAGAGAATCCAACATTTTGGAACGGGCACACTGAACAGCATATTATACTATCAGGTAAGTAAGGCGGTGAATGTTCACTCGGTGAATGTCATAAAACTTCTCTATTCTTCTGCTCTGTTGTGCTGAATTGATTGCGAAGCGGTACGATGACGTCGCTATAAAATTGGATCACGAATGCTGCATCGCTTGTAACCAGATGATTGGTTTGAATTGACGTGTGATGACACGGGCACGCAACCAAAAGCCATCTATGTACTCCTAGGTATTTGTGACCGCTGAATACGAATCTGAAGTCAGAATCTGCCTATCACTCTAGGATTTTGCACAAAACCCAAAAAAAATGGGTCCAAGTAGCCCAAATTTTGATTCGCGACGTCCACGATAATTTCAAGAGTGCGGTACGTGTCCTCGGTGTATTTTTGACCGCTGAGTAGGAATATGAAGTAAGTATCTTTCTAATTGTACAATGTTTCGTAACCTTAAGTGTCGTGACGTGCAGGATCTTCCCTAGTTTAGCTGTGCATTACTTCTGGTATCGCAGACCAAAATTTCGGGAGGATATTCTGGCTTCTGGTTCCGAGGAGACGAAGTTTTGATCGGCGATGGTATTTGGTGCAGGTTTCGATTCTTTAATTGTACGACAAGGACTACCGGTACGCTGTTAAGTATACCACCCGTGCACAAATCTTCGAGACGTGAAACGACGTTAATCCTTTTGGAATGCCTCGTGTTAATGCCGTCTAACATTGACCCACGCGCGGTGCATTAAATTCGTATAAAAATACCGAATACCACGTTCACGACAGTTCCTATAAATCAGAGCGGAGGGGAGTCCGAATGACCACCACCATCCGACTGACCGACCGGCTCCTGGTATAATGCGTGATATTTATGCTTCGTCGTCCCACCCTTACTTATCGCTCGACCGGTGTTTCACGAGCGCGAATCGACAGAGCATATTCAACGCTCCCGAATCGAAGGGAAGACAAATAATCGCGAGAAATATTCGACAGAGCTTCCGTTTGATGGTTTTGACGAAGACTTATCATTCGTCGGAATTGTTATTTCCTCCGCGTAATTTCATACCCCGACGTGGAATCAAGAGACCAGCATCCGACCGCGAGCTACCGTGGGTACGAAACAACCGTGCAGCAGGCAGCCTTCCGCCACGGATGTCTACAGCCTTAATCTGTGACAGGGTGCGGCCCCGGTTACGAGTCCCATTCCGCGGTAATGAGGCTCCGTGGTAACGGGATAAATCACTCCTTCGTACTTACTCTCCTCGGGGATGATCATAATCCGATGTTTCTCGACTCCCCGAGACGTCTGCGCTCGTCGTCCATTTGCATGTCTCCTCGCCTCTCGGTAGTCGCGTTGCTTCGCCCTTTTTTCACAACGAAGTGTGTCCCGTTTCGACAATTTTCCGCGTGCATTTGCGCTCGACCGATCACATTCGGCGACGTGTCACAGGAAAAATGACAAATCTAGGATGAGCTCAGAAATTTGAGGGCTTAAAGTAGCTCGGAGCAACTCGAACCCTCCTTGGAGATAGACTTCCATCTAGGAATTACGAATTTCCTCGCAACATTTCAACCTCGTTACATTTCGTCCCGCATCTATTTGTTATTATTACGATTGATCTACGACTCTTCGTGAACCTGAAGAAGCTGAGGTTAGAATTTGGACTTAATAAGTTTTGACTACTAGTTTTTGTATTTTCGAACTTTCATCTAGACTCCTAGAGCTTAGACTTGCCATTCGAGTATTGATATCCTTAGATCTTCGTCCTGACACGAACTCAGCCACATTAGCACGCGGCTAAGGCTACTATGAAACACGAAACATCCTGCGAGACATCGAGCGTGGGCATCGACTCGTGTCACTCGTCGTACCCTAAGTAATCCTATTAACACGTGCCACCATCTTCGGACGCCTACATTCCCAGATTCGAATCCTGCCATTCTGCCCAACACTTCGCATTTGTAGTCTTTTTCTCAGATAACTTCGACAAGTGTTTTGATCGGACTGTCAGTGGGAGTACAACACAAGCATTCACGTGTCATCACATCAATGTACGTACAGTATATGCACACGTGTTACGATTACCTTTGTTTTCACATCCGCGAAAAAACTCTGTCACGTTTGTATGCGCGTTATAACCGAATCTGTTCTACAAAACGCAAATCGAGTCTACCCTTTCGTTTACTGAGCTTTGAAAATATACAGTTGAGCATTATACATACATGTATTTCGTTTACGTTGAGGTTATTCATTGCAATTTATTAACTGCGTCGAGACAAGCTTTTTATCGTATCGAAACATTTATTCCAGTTCGAGCGGCGTGGCGAACTGTAGGGAGAGATGCTTGATATTGTCATGTTTCTTGAATCGGGGTCATCCTGACCCAAAGTATGTTTTATTTTACTATCCAGTAATATATTTTCTACTTTTTCTGCTGATTAGAAATTGCCTCGCCCTACCTCCAATCACACATAAATATCACATGTTCAGAGGTAAATAAAATGCTTAAGGCCTTCCACGTGGAATGTCACGAGTCTTGTTGTAGTATTTGGAAGTCGGACTCGTGGAAATTCATAGCATCGAACTTACAATCACCAGAATACTCCACATCCAGCGTAGGAAGCTTTCCGAGCCCACAGCCATGGAAGACGCATAAAACCACCTTTGGATATTCATTCTGCGAACCATAGAATCAAGGCGACGATTTTTTCAGTCAACCTTGGCGTTTCTCTGTTTGTCCAAAAAACTAAAAATGCTACGGACACTTCTCTGTAGCATTTTTCGCTGTTTTGGCAAAATTGACCACAACCACTTGGATCTCCACTGTTTATGCCTACAAACTATTTTCCACCTAAAACCCCGATTGACCGTGCTCAATTATCTCGCCGAAATCTGCCCAACACTGCGTAACTTGTGAGGAAAAAAAAGTGAGGCAAAGCATGGTGGTATTACGCGAAAGGAATGACATTCTTCTCGCGGTTTCTCCCCTCGAGCGATCGTATGGATATGACATATTTGATGTTGACTCGGTTGCGCACACGAAATATTTAATTTACTAGGCGTCGCATCGCGTAAAGGGCGTTACGTGCGGATTTTTTGGGGTTCGCAGGCACGTGACCACGTGTATACGCGTACACGCGGGGGTAGTCCACCGCCACCACGTGAAAATTATAGGGAAAGGGGAACGCTTGAGTTATTAGAGCGTGGAACGAGACGACTGACCATTCTGTGGTCATACTCAGCCCTTTCGGTGAGAGGAACGTGTTCGAGTTCCCTATCGAATAAAAGAACGTTTCGTCATCAAACTCATCAGCTTAGACTGACCGCGCCCAACGAGTCCGCGAAATATGCGAGATTTCCATTCATCGATTTGAACCCATTTTTCTGCAGTCGAAACCGTAATTCCGCCTGGTTCTAACAGCGAATATCTAAACATCGAATCCATTTTTTTGGGAGCGAGGAGAAAAGCTTCCTATCGCGATGACGCCTGGAAAAAATCGGATGAACCTTCAATTATATCTGAAGCATCGAACTATTCGAGATGGATTTTAAGCACGTCGTTTTTCTCGTTTTTTCTATACCTCGAACGGCGTTCGTTCGCCGCTCCACGACGCGAAGTAGACAGGCGTTTATTGATTTTTGATGTAGTGTGACTTTGATGTAGAGTTTTTCGATCTCACGCCAGAAGATGGTTTACTAGGAGCGTGAAAAAAAGCCAAAAAAATAAACTGGAGGGCTGATAAGATGAAGATGGTAGGCGACTATCCAGGAAATATTTAATCTCCATTCTACTTCTCTCTATACTCATTGCATCTGTATTTTTCAGGTGGCCTGAAAAAAAATGTGGAAAGAGACTTTCGATGCAGTGCTTTGCGTATATTATATCTCGCGTCAAGTTCATTTGCACTTCCCAACTTTGAGCTGTCACGACCTCTGCTTTCGACTTGCCTCGATCGTACACGACTTATCATCCGTTTCATATCCTATATTCTATTTAATCTCGTAGAAAAACTTGGTACTGGTAAAAAATGTATAAAAATGTAAATGTAAAAGGTAAAAATGTATTCAATGTCATACGAGCAGCAAAACCTCACATGTGGACACAACTTTTAAAAATTGACCGCGCGACCGAGATTTTTCTGATATATACTGTTTTATATACATACTTCCTGTGTATATGCATCTCCATATACTTTCCTTGTATATACTCAACGAAAGATCTGCGAGGCGAAGTGAAAAAAAAGCTGGGAAAAGAGCACTTTAATATTCAGTGATGAAACCATTGATTCGTGCTGACTTGCACCTATTTATAGCGGAGCATGGATTATGAATTTCAATTCATCGGGTTGTTTAATAAAGGCTCTGAGTGGCCGCAAGAAATGAAATAATACGAAAATCTTCGTTACCTCTTGTGGTTCCGATCGATCGATCATGATTGGAAAATCTCAGGCCTGACGGTCTATCATCGAAACTCATTCGTAAGACTGCTCTTAATTCGTCCGTTTGACCCGTTGTTCGTTCTCTCGCGTTCCGGGAAACAGCAGAAGCTTGCAAGTGCGAGTAAAAAACACAAACGCCTCGTTGATAAAGAATATATTTTCTGCTGTGCGCTTCGTCGCTCACCAGCGGCACGCGAAGCATTCACCTGGCCTACAATGCAAATTGTTAGACCTCTCTCTCTCTCTCTCTCTCTCTCTCTCTCTCTCTCTCTCTCTCTCTCTCTCTCTCTCTCTCTCTCTCTCTCTCTCTCTCTCTCTCTCTCTCTCTCTCTCTCTCTCTCTCTCTCTCTCTCTCTCTCTCTCTCTCTCTTTCTCAGTCGGTTTCGTTTATTCTTGTCACCTTTCTCACATTCATGCTGAACCCCCTTTTTTCTTACCGTCGCCCCCTCCGTCATTTTTCCATGCCTCCCACCGTCACGATGCAACCTGCTCATCGTTATCGCCACGCGATCGGCCTAATTCACTTTGCTTTTATCGCGCTCCATCGCGCTCCATCGAGAGTAGAACCGCCAACAAGATCGCGCACATTGGTAACCCGGCTACGACTGTAAGTACGAGACGCTGATTACGTCTGTGGGCGAGGGTGAGGCTTCTGAATATCAGGATAGCCAGAGAGCAGTGAGGGCGCGGTGGGCACCAAACATAAATATAGTTTATCCAGGGACGCGCCCATACCGCTCATTATTACAAAGTATCTCATCTTCCCTCGGCTCTGCTGTCCTATGCGGCAAGATTAACAACGAAACGGAAAGAAGGGGAAAAAGGAGAAAAACTTATCAGAGTTCCCTGCCGAGGGTGACACCCGAGAGGAGCGCGGAAATGTTAATTGCCCAATAAACTAGAGTTATGGGAGGAAAATTGTGGCGGGCGAAGTTCTTTGCCAGGCATAAGGCGACCTGTAAACGACGTGGAAAAACGCTACTGTTTAAACCCTCCGCCTTAGATTGGCTACATTCGTTGGGAGCGAACTCTTTATCGGGTATTCTAGTCGACCTTGAGGCAGTAACGATCATTATATCCGAGCATCTCGATGATATTAGATGTTTATGCTTATTTATTCGCTTAGACTTTCCCCACCTCCGACAATGAGTCGACATAAACGCGAATGCTGCTTTTTTATAGTGGTAATTAGAGGCATGATTAAGTCTCTAACAGCTTTAGTCTGATTTTCAAGGCGCTCCGAACCACGGTATATCGGCAATTTTATTCAATCGAATCTCATCGACTACTCGTCTACTACGAATTAAATTTTAGTGCACGAACAAACTGGCGATGCAGCGTTTTTTAGCGATTGTGATGTAGCGAATTTACATGCAGTTTACTTGTAATTAGATGACAAGCCTTAAAGCTGTACCAAGCCCATCGACATTGGCCGGAATAAATGAGTACATAAAACTAGTCTACTCGGAAAACTCCCAAGTATGCGAATGTGGCTCGAAAAAGTAGAGACTAGTCCAGAGTTACACGTTGAAACACGATAGATGATAATTTGCGTCTCAAATTACGATCCTTTTTTGGCACTCGTCAACGTGCATACACAAGTCTGTGGGGCTAACCGCAACCGTCTTCGGCACAAAGCATGTAGCCGCGACCACGCGCGAATCGGCTACTAAATTAGCGTGTATACGTACGTCGTTCGTCCGATATACACGTGCGCGGTGCGCGGTTTGCCCAGATGGAGATATTACCGTGAGATACGACTCTGAAACTAGGCTGTATAACATACTCGCGAGCACGTTTCGTTTAATACAGATGCCTAGTCGAGCTCGAACTATTACCGTTTACACGGTTGGTTGTGTAAGCCCTTTGACAGCGGTGAGGGTCGAGGTAGATCGTAGGTAGGTACGAGTTTTCCGGGACTGCCTCGTGCCAGCAGAAATAATAATGTGGCAACTGCGATCTTTTGCCTCGTTCAAAGGACGTCGAGATTGAAACGGCGCTACGTAATCGCCGGGATCCTACAACTCGATCAATTATCTTTGCGCCAACTAGCAGCTAATCCAACTAATTCGATACGGGGGACGGGAGCGAAGCAAGAGGTTCGTCGGTAATGGGGTGCCGGCGAACGCGATGGACCGGGGCATACGCGGAGGAATATCTCTGTGTACCCCGTGCAATTACCGCGTGCGGTTAACAAGGAGATCACCTCGATAGATGGTGGTGCTTAGATCAGGTCAAGTTGCCTCAGGCTGCTATATCTATATCTAGGGCTGCCCGTCCGGGCTAACGGGTACATTCACTTTGGCCCAGGATAATCGGCTTACGGATTGCTAATCACGGGGCAACGGGGCGCCCCGCGTCACCTAGGCGTAACATCGCTCGGCTCTCATCCAGGTAGGGTCTTCGGAAGATTTTGCAGGATGCGGGCGCCTCACTTTGCCGTAGGTGCGAGCCTGGGGGAGCGCGAGAAATTGCAAAAATACGGGCTGTTGCGTTTCCCGAGCAGAGATCTGACACATCGGATTGCCACATACCGGGGAACATCATCAAATCCTGTATGTTTCTGTACGTCCAGTCACGTTTTCGAATCATCATATGCGTATGTTTGCTATATTTCAATGAATGCGCAATTGATTAGAGATGATTGCAAATAACGTGGCGCTACTCCGAGTCCGTTGTGGCTGCTAACCTTGCACTGCAGCCAGGTTCTAACGGGGCTTACCCCAGTTATGCCAGTTTTAATAAGGCCTAATCTTCCTCTGCGTATAGTCAGCAGTTCGTACTCAGCTATGGAACGCGACAAAGTGTCTCAAAGGGTGAAAATGCGTGGTAAAGAAGAACAAATCAGTCGAACGAGACGGAAACAACGGGCAATGGCTTGCGATATCGAAATGCGTGTGTCCTCAGATAAGGACTTCCATAGCTACATCGGATAACACAAATTGAGTCGTATCCCGCACGTGACGGGAGGTGACGCATGTTCCTAGACTCCATGCTTTGCTAAAGGCTCCTAAACATGTTCTGAATTTAATCCTTACTCGTTCGTGCCAAATATTCCTTAATAATTATGTAGTCAGCATACCAACTGATTGTTCCATAAAATAAAAAAACGACTATTTTAATCCTAATCACGTATATTCTATCACATATTTATGGTCCTGCGAGGAAATGTGGAGTGGCTGTTTCATGCTAGCCCCATTAGCACCCAACTTGGCAGTGTTCTGAAAAGACGAGCATCACGGTGGCCTTGACCAGGCTGCCATAACTCAGCCAGATCTGGCCCAAATTTGTAATCGGGTAAGTCACACCCAGGGCTGGCCATGGCCACGTTACAATTGTTACACGGGTTGCTGCGAAGCTTCGCTGCCGCAAGCTCGTTGCTCAGCCCAGAGCCGTTGAGAAAATGTTGGCACGTGGGAAAAATACTACGCGTCGTAGAATAGTTTATGCTGTTAGTTTTATTGAAAACTTGGCTATCCGCATCTCGCGAAACTGCCCGTTCGCCTTTGGCGGAATTGATCGCGTAAGGCGGAGCTTTTTTGCAGAGAACAGCGAGATTCGCGAAGTTAGCGTCGGCTTAATTTCAATTACCGCGGCTTCGTCGTCGTTAAATTAATTATTGTTTGACAAGAAACGTCGTCGGGTAGAGATGCGTGCTGGCTGCGATGTAAACCCTTAATTTTTTTCTACCGTCGAGGCTCTGAAAGCTTCAGACGCTGGGTTGACCGTCAAGCGTGAGACGCGAAGTTCCCAGGTGGTTTCTTACGGCAATTTACTTATTTACTAATCAGCAATTAAAATCAGCACACCAGCGTTGCTCTCACACCGTAAAGGGCTTGTTTCCGTAGAGTGCCTCTAATTAATTAACACCTAGCTAGCTGCCAGTCACTAATTAGAACCACGCCGGTAATTAGTGTTCACACGAGCTATAATTGGCGATTGATTCCATAAATCAATTAAAATATCGGCCACTCGGCTGGTTTTGTCTCGCAACAAACTCTTTGTTCCGTTTTTTCTTTTTTCCTCTGCCTTTCCACGCTTTTCATCCTTTATTCTCACGCACGATGTGATGTTGAAGTATTCGCGGATCGTAGAACCGAGAACGTGTGTGTAAATCGAGCTGAAACCAGGAAAACCAGCTTCGTATTTTTCTTCCTCCGATTTTCGAGTAATAATTAGCGTGTCTTGATCGTCCGGATTACGAGTGACCGGTGACACTCGAAGCACAATTAAAAACCTGCGCCATCTTGGTAAAATTGTAAAATATCTCTTCTCAATTTCCCCTCCGACTACACAGAATTCTGTTTGATCCTTGAATTTTATCAGGAACGTGTCACTTTTCTCGTACGTTGAACAGCAACTCATTCTTGGTGCATCGACGACGGTACTTGACTCAACCAAGGAAGATGTTTCACGATGCAGCAACCACGGAGAAACCAAGTTGGAATTTTATTGTCGCCAAACGAATTTGGATAAGGAAGAAAAACAATTGAGAATACATTCGCGATATGAGGAAGGCTATTTGTTTTTTATGGCGCAGTTTTTCTGGGACGATCCCCGTGCAAGCGAGAGGGTTACATATGTAAGGATTCCTCCGCGCTGCACCGCTACTCGCAGCCTCGTTGGGTCATCCCAATCGGAATTGGCGCGTCAGGGCTTACCGATTGTAAATTTGGCTCACGTTGCTACCAACCGAATGAGGAAATAATTGGTGAGTTTCGCAGCTGGCAGCTGTACGCCGTTGGACACGCGCGTTTTGTAACGCTATTATACGGGCAAGAAGACCGCTAGCCGTGTGCCTGAATGTTGGCATGATTGCAGCCTCGCGCGGACCTCCGTGGCATTGCGAACCTGACGCGAATCTCTGATTATATACATCGATACTTGGGATCCCGTGATTCTCCCGTCCTCTACCCCTTCGCTCGTCTCCTCGGGCATCCGAAGTGTAAGGATGGTCAAATTTTCAGGTTTCCTTCGCTCGCTCGCCGCGCCCTCGGCTTTTGTCCGGGCGAACCGGAAGCTGCGAGTTCTGGGACCGGAAACCGGCGGAGGGATGAGGAGTATACTTTGTCTCATCGTTCAACGATGACCACCGGATCGAATTCCCCACGAACCAGTCGCGGCGGAGCGGAAAGAGCGAATCGCGACGACCGAGAGAGAGAGAGAGAGAGAGAGAGAAAATCTCGCGGGGAGCTTTGCCAGGAACCATCGACGCCTTTCTTCCAGACGCCTTCGCTTTTTCACGTCACCGAGACCGCATGAGAAATGAGACGTCGAAGGGAGTCGCGCGCGTCGCGTCGGTCGTGTAAGCGTCAATCACACGCCGCGCATATATTCACCAGCATTTCATTCGAACCCCCGAAACACACCCCCGCGGCATGCCAACGTTGGCTAAATAATAGGCTGGGAGGGTGGCACGACTTGTCAACTGCCTTGACGCGACCAACGAAATATCCCGGTCTTACGCCGAGCTGGGAGAACAATTATGCTACCAACGGGGTACAGAGTGTTCGGAACCAGAACCCCCGTAACTCTGTCTGCCGGTTAATCGTTGGGGAAAAAAGACGAGCAGTGCCGAGTGCTATCGCGGATCTCGAACCCCTTTCGACGACCTCGCCACCGGTACATCCGAATTTTGATCTCGCGCTACGTATTTTCGCTGGCTCCAAATTTCTCAAATGATTCTACTTGCTTTCGCACACTTCCCAAAAAAGTGTGCTGTTTATTTTCGAAATCATTTATATGAAATTTGTGAAACTCAGAAGCCTTGTTATTTCTTTCCCTGTGCTGGTTTTGATAAACACCTACGAATAATTTTTGAAAAGGATTTTTTTTGCGGTGTTCCATTTTTTGTACAGCTGTAGCTTCATTGATCTTCTGTTTCATTTTGAAATATTTTCAGCGCTGAATATTTACAGGCTCGGAGGCTATTGTAGATCGTATCTAAAATGGTGGTGAATTTACGTTTTCGAAAAGCGTTCGTAGCAGTCCAGCCTCTCGGGAACGATATTTTAGGCTTAGTTTAAGCATACCTCGTCGTTATTGATAGGTTTCAGGTTGTTATCGCCGAAATTGACCGGGTCGGTCGCGCGTTCGGAGAGCGTGGGGATTGGTGAAATAATTCGGACGAGGGTTAGGTTCGAGATTTTAAACTTAGTCGAGAGGGTAGAGAGACGTTTCTCCGACAGTAAAATTCTCCCTCCGTACCATAAGTCTGTCAGGCTTTTTCCTCCGCTTATTCGACTATGCACAGTGAAAATTGTTCCGCCATTGTGCACAGCGTACAAATTTGTGTGCAGAATATTGAACATTTTAGTGTGTTGATTCCACGCAATCGCTAGTCTTGTTTTTACTTGTTCGAGTAACACTTTTTCAGCGTTATCCAAACATTGGTTCGCGTTACTTTCAACGTTGTGTCACTACGCGCAAAGTTTGTTGGGAATAACACGACTTTTATAAAAAAAAAAAATGGTCGTCGACGCAAATTTTTGTGTTAAATTTGGCGGAAATTTTGTTAGCGCGTATTTTTGGTGCGAAAGATTGGTGAAGACGGGAGAATTTTAGTGGCGAATATTTTCGACGATTCGTGGAAATAGAAAAGATCTATCGCTGGCTCGGAGCCGTTTTCAAATTCGCACGGCTTCTCGAGGCTTATAAATTTGAACGGCTGGGCGTGGAGTGTGGCGATGTGGCGAGAAGGGGGTGCGAATGTGGCTCCCCGAACCAGGCCTGAGGTTAGAAGATCGGTCCGGGACTACGAAGGGCCGAGGGTGGCGGAGGGTGATCGAGGGGGTCGAAACGCCACGTGGTGACGTCGAATAAATCGGAGGGAGCGCGCGGCGCGACGGGGGGAGGAAGCGGAGTACGGGGTCGACTGTTAACCAGTGCTAAGTGAATCTCGGCTTGTGTTTCGCAGACCTGGAGAGTCCCCCCGTCGACGAGACATTCGACACGATTTGGTTACGAGTTCCACTCTCGTCTACCACCCCGAAGCGCGTTCTCCTCGCTCGCGAATGACTCCGGTTTCATTCCTCAACCAAGTCCGTACAGCATTGAAAACGCATCTCGTAGTCGACATTTCCACATCGCGAAATAGCGGAAAACCTTGCGGAGCTCGTTTCGAAAACGTATCTCTGAAAAATGGGGAGCTTTCGATTTTTTTATTTTATTTTTGCGGGTATTTTTCAAATCGCAGATCAGTGTCGTTCGCCATGCGATGATCATGCGTCGTTCAGGACAGTGGTATACGGTGAATGGTTAACTCACGTTTCAAAGGCCGTTTATCTGTTCCCTCGCCCACCGTGATAATCGCTCAATCAGCAGCCTAGATATGCGAATAAGACAAGACATTAATACCCTCGCGGCCCGGAGGTACATCGCGAGTTAATCCTGACCCTCGAATTGGCCGTTCCCCGTCGGTTCGAGAAAAATCAACGGGCTGTATCAACTATCAAGCGTGCCGCTGACAACGTATCGATAACCAGATAAAATCTGGATGTACGATAAATCGGATTACGCAAGGGATGCAGCAGCCGAAGCTAGCATATGCTCGAGGAAACATATTGAGCCACCCTTGTTAGGATGAGCACCGTGTGGCCTAGGGGTGGCCCAAGGGTGACCGGGGGGTTGGAACGACACGATTCCGCCGTCACGCTCTGCGCACGGGCGTAGACGTCGCCGTCGTCGTCGTCGTAGTCGGCGACGATTCCGGGAGTAGCGCCGTTAGTTTTGGGATAGCTGGAATATTATATTAGCGAGCGGGTCGGGGAAAGAAGTTGTGGGGGAGGATGGGGGTATCACCCTTGAAACTTCATCCAACCGTCACGCTGTGTTCCATTGTACTTCGTATTTATGACGTGGACTCGGCTCGCGTTAGTCAACCCGGAAATAATGGAGAGCGTAGGTGATGTGACTCTGGTCGGTTACTTTGCAACCCCCTAGGTACTCCTCCCGTTTTCTACTCCTGCCTCCGCCGGGCAACGCGCGCGCGAGACTGGTAGCGGTTCCGGGTGAGGAGTAGTCCAACTGGCTGGCCACCATTTATTTTTTCCATCACACGATTTCGATGACTGGAGGAGATTCAATTGGGGATTAACTCCGCAACAAACCCGCCCCTGAACCTGGCACGACAGCGTCGGCCTTGCGGACCAAACACTTACATCAGCCAGAGTACAAAGCGCGGAGCGTCTTCTTCGGCTATTTCAATCTCTAAAATGAATCGGCGATGAATTTTCAGCGATGTTCCACGTTTCAAGAGAGACTAGATCTCGTTCGCGTGAAATTAATAATTGTTTATAATTTATAATAAACTCTCGGATGAGCTAGAGGGAAAATTCGGTTATTCGTACAAATTCGAGTGTTATTCGACAACAAGTTGATCACAATGATTGAGACTCGCGGAGCAAAGGAACTATACACGTTTTATTGCCACGATATAATACGTAACATTTTTCCACATGATCTCGAGGCAAAACACAGATGTTGAAAATGTTGAAAAAATGAGAACAACTTAACTTGTTGTCATCAGCAGTGAGCAGTGGAAAAATGACGACGGGCTGCGAATATTTCGGATTCGCAGGGGAGCTTCGGTCGGCAATGATTTTGGAAACATTCGTGGGAGTCGCGTGGTACCGATGATCGTTGATCGCGCGGCACCTTCGTACACCAAGTATCAGTATGGTCATCGCCACCCCACGCAGAACTGCATGATTTCCCACCCAACTAATCGTTAGCCATAGAGTAATGATTTATACCCGTCATTGTTCCATTCCCATACCTTCCGTCCCTCGTTTCCCCTCCAATCCCAGTGCCGTCCAACCCTTGGAAACCCCGCTGTAACGCGCTCCCCTCGCTCCGCGCCGTGCACCGTGGGACCTTAATTTTAATACCAGCGCGTGCGAACTCCATCGGACCACGCGCCGAAAAACCTAGGAAGCACGAGTTTAGTAGACTACCGGAAGTCTCACGTTGCCTAGGAATTTTCACCGCCCGTTGTTCGCTCCCTATAAATCTGTTTCCTTCGCGTTGAATCCGAATCGCGTTTTTTGTCCACTATTCAATAGACGTCCACACTTTAATACACCACTTTATTCTTACTCTCTTGTTTTTATCGCCAGTCGAAATTTAAGAAACGTTTATTACAGAAATTATTACAGAAATTACGAATTTATTTGAAACAATGATGGAAAATTATACAATCTCGACACAATTATAGACGTTATACGCGGAAAACGCACTTAATTCGGATCTAGCTAAATAGCAGTCGCAGTTCCCATTTTTCGATCGAGTATTTTTGCAAACTTTTTTTACTACGCGATGAGAGAAAAAATCGAGGAGGCGAGATATTACGGTTCGCGTCGAGGGCTACGGAGAGTAGAGTAGAGGTGAGACGAGGAGATTTACGGTCGCTAGACGTGACCGGCGAAGGCGTCTTTGGTCCAGAGGTCGAGCGACCCGCGTCCGTTCTCGGGCTTGACGACCCAAGACCCGTGGCTCGATAGGAGGGGGCCAAACGAGGTTCCAACAAGAGCCAAACTGCGACTCACGTTCGTTCTATAACGCAACTGTGACTTATTAGAAACGTTCGCTGCTGACCCCTCAATTTATGCGAGGTCTCGCGCCTCGCGCTTACCTCAGCAAAGCAGATAGCATGTTTCACCTTCGAAGCCTTTGCAAATGCTGACAGAAAATCTAAGGAACGCGTTGAAAAATTTGCAAGAAAAATACGAATTTGAATAACTGTGTTTTCTCCAATTTCATCGACATCTTCAAACGAAATAAACTGTTTGTAGAACGTGCGACCCAGAATTTGATGCGAATCCAGACTACTTCGACCTTCTGACGCTAGATGTTTAGGTATCGCGTAGTCAACTTATCGAGTAATCCATTTATCGCTGCAACTGTAAGCAACAATGGAGATGGCTCCAACCAGACTTTAAGTTCGTGGCAAATTTATCCAAATATCATACATGTTCAGGATTTTTTGGGACAAAAAACAATCTAGCCCGAATCTTGTTTGACGTAACATCGATAACACTGTAGCTAGAAACTTACGAATCACTTGGACTAAGCATGGGAAATACTGAATTTCTGACTGCAATTAATGGTCTTCTAATTATGGTTATTTTGGAAAGTTCGAGGAGTCAGCTTTGAGACTATCTGATGGTTTGAAAATAGTATTTGTATATGACGGTCATAAAATATACGATTGTAGATGGGACTCATCGAGATACCTGGTATTTACAGAACTGTTGGACTTGGTTTTCACAGGGTCCGTTCATCGATACGTATTCACGTGGCGGTCTGCCTACCCCAAACTGAACATCCTTCTGTTCGCGTTAATCGATCGGATTTGGAAGAGGTCGTAAGCCTCTTCTTTTATCGTCGTAGCAATCAAAGATATCCTTTGGTCACGTAACTGGATGTATACCGACGGAGCATAGGGGTATAGTTCGGTGAGGTTATCGCGCACCCCACGGATCATTACCCAGACTGGAGGCTAAGCGTCCAGGGTTGAGTCCCGGCGAGCTAAGATTAATCGATTGGCTCGCTAAGTGACAATAACGGCCACTGTGTCAGCGGACATGATAACGCAACGTTAACCACCGATAAGAAAAGTGTATAGAACGGCTTTTAGTCATCCGATGCGGGGAGGATGAATTTTTCCTACGAGAACACGACGACCCATCAGAGCGTCGATCTCCGATGGTGATCGCTGCGGACGCGTCTCACCGTGTGAAGGTAGACTCTAGAAAACTGCACGGTGTATTGAAACGTGGCGTACCTACGCCGCGGAGCGAGTCATGGAGAAGCTGGATGTTTGCCGCGATAACACAGCCAAATATTGTCGTTTTGAAAACCAGGCTACGTAATCAGTCTTTGTGCCAAGTCGTTCGTGAATTTACCGGATCTATGTCGCGGTGGTGGTCCTGTTAAACGTGTATTCGGACAAGTCGTACGACGAGGGGGGGGGGGGGGGATTCGAATGTCCCGAGGACAAGGGAAGGCAACCGGGAGGGAGGGCTCGAAGTAGCTAATAAAAAAGGGTTGGTGAATCTGGTTACTGCTTGGGGAGCAGCGAAACCGCGTGATTCTTGTCAGGCCATGTGACGATTATTCGTCGCTGCTGTACAACCACGTCGTCGCACTTGGCCGGGAACCTTTTCAGTAAATATCGGCACCGTCTCGAGGAAAAACAACACCTACTTCATTCCCGAGCTGGGAAGATGCTCGAGGTCATCGATGGATGAAAGCGCATAGGTAGAGAAGGACCTTGTTGCTATGTTGTCTCGTGTGGTTGGGCACCTGCCAAAATATATGGCGGAACAATCTACTGACGTCAATGCCGTCGCTGTTGAGGGCACGCGATGTCTTTTGTGATCTGGGCTCACCTTGAGTTCGCGTCCAGATATTGAAATAACAATGAACGTTACACGGGTAATGGTAAACAAGGTGGGCACAGCAGGGTCTGGAATGGATTAAGAAAAATGCCAGATCGATGAACGTAACGGGGAAGAAAATCTGCCGTGACATTTCTTGAAGCTCGAATGCAGAGGTCACAATGCGTAACGTTCAGGGTAGGAGGGGGGCAGCTTTATGGTGTTGGTGACGAGTGCAGCGGTAAAACGCAGGTAGAGTAGGTACGCCACGCGGAGAAGGAAGGAGTGTGCGGGCGCACGACGGTGGCTGCCACGGACATAAAGGGCGATATTTATCCCGCGTTATTGACTTTTGTAAATATTACACGACCGTTGGTATTGTGGTGCACCCTTAATATTAGCGCTACTTCGTCCAAAGCCATACATATATCGGTTATTGTTGTCGTTGGCCAACTTTTTCTGCCAAACAAGGTCCAGTTGTTCCACAACGATCGCGAATCCCAACAGATTCGTCCAAAACAGGGTTGCTAGCCTGAATAGGGTTACGAGATAAGAATGACGATGACGTGGTGGAAAATGTCGTAGAGAAGCGATTTTCAACGCGTTCGTTGCTCAGTTCGCGTAGAGCCCCTTTTTTGGAGACTCTCCGCACTTGACGCGCGAATCATCGTTGTCGGATATTATTGTCAGTCGTTCTTTACCCGGCACAACGATACGGACCTTTCGCGCTTGTTCGTTCTCCTCGTTTCATTCCAAACCCCCGCACGACTCGCGCACGAATGATTTATCCTCGCTTGAGACGAAATCGTGTAATAAAGAACACCTGGAGACGATGATAGGACTCGCGGGCGGCCCTTCCAGGTACACGCGTGTCCTCGCATCGTCACACCTCCTTACCTCCGAGCGCCTTCGCGCCACGGCTTGTCCGGGACGAACGAACGTGGCCTGGCAGACGGACGGAGACGTCGTCATCGCCCACTAAATCACTCGTGCCGCGTGTGAGGGCACGCTGAGAACTCGGCTTAACGCGTAAGACACCACGGCGACGTGCGTGGAACGCAACATCCACGGGGCATTAGGGTGCCAAGTGTTTCTCTCGTCGAGAATTAATCTCGCCGGATTCTCTGCCCTCGCCGCCCCCCTTCCCCGTTCCCATTGCCATTGCCACCGCCGTTCGTTGCTTCCCGATCGGCCGGTTACCGTGCTCGCATCTTCCTCCGTCGGGGACGGAATTGTGCAGAAATAAAAAAAAAACGTCCATCGCGCTCGATGGGCTGGGAAGGCTAGTTGGACAGCGAGAGCGGGAGAGAGAGAGGGAAAGAGGGGTCAGAGTCTCGGCGAGATTTAAAAGGAGAGCCCGGAGGAGAAGGAAACGAGGTACGAGCGGGCGAACGAATGAATGAACGAATGAATGACAGTCCTGTGACAGGGGCCACGGCGGGGGAGTTCCCGGACTGCCCTCCCACCAGCGACTACCGGGCCCTTCGTTCTACGGTACGGTCCCACGCACCTGGAGCCTCGCGGGGCCTTACGGAGACCCTCTTTGTCATGGTAATGCCCCCTTCCCCCAACGAGGCCAGGTGTTCAGCCCTTGTGCGAGCGCGGTTCTCCGTGCCTGTGACATTGAACCGGAGGGAGTTTGCCCTGTACCAGAACTGGAGTATCTTAGGGACGGGGGGAATCACCGTCCTGCACACGCTGGTACCACCAGACATTCCTAGCTGCTCGACGTGTTTCTCGCATCGATCTCAATGACTAAAACCATCCATCACAATCGTGTAGCCGAAATGATGATAATACATCTCAAATCTACCATCATCTACTACATTGCCTTTCTTTGTCGTTTCAGATAAGTGCAATGCCGAATACTCCCAGTGTAATTCAGATCATCGTCTCGTTGCCGCACAGGTGAGTAAGTCGTTTTCACTCAAACGCTCACCGAGATTCTTTGTCATGCTACGCGAATGTTTCACAGCCATCGGACGATCTAGATATACATAGATCAGGTGCTGAGCGCATAGGCTTAAGCCGCGTGTCCATTGACAGACCTAAACTACGACCACTTTGTTTCGACTGTTCGAGGAGTATCATGCATCCAGATGAAAATGCAGGTGAGAATCCGAAGATAGTATCCGGACAACAACGCGTTTATGCTAAAGAAAAAAAAAACACGAGTCCAGCCACGGATTCGAACGTTTCCGAAGAATTCGTGTTACTTGCTGAAAGTAAATTGAATCGACATTGCTCATCGCTTCCAATCGTTTTAATCCACATTGTCAAGTTCGGCTGACCAATATGGATGGAGCTCGTCTTCGCTTTCGACCCGCCGAGCGTAACTACAATTTTCTTCATTTCCTTCGACTTCTCGTGGTGTTCGAGTCGTTGAAATGTTATCCGTATCGCGAGTCCTTATCGCTGAGGTATCCGGGACCTGTTGAGGTCTACGACATTTTGTAAAGGTGTGTCACGCCAGCTTTGAGATAGAAACGTTATAGGAGCAGCGCGCGTTGCCGAGGCAGCAACCATGAATGTGATGCTGGATGGTTCCGATGGTGGTGGTTGCGGGTGCGTCAGATTTGTCGATACGTTTCAACGGTGAATGGCAAGCATTCGAGCGGTATTGATGCGGATGGCACTTTCTTGGCTTCCAAGCGACATCCAACGATCACTCGTTGCGATAACTGCCGCGTTGAGAGATGTAATTCAAAATTGTCGTACGAAAACGTCGGTGCGATGGGTTTTCGAAGGCGTTTGCCCGCACGAGAGACGGAGTACCTTTTCACGTTGGCAAATAATCAAATTAGAGGCCATAAAGAAATCATTGGTACCTCTTCGGGGAATGCTTTTCGATATAAATCACTATTTGTCAACGAGGCCCATCGACCATCCAATCGAGACAATCTGGCCAAATTGAAACGGCGCCTCCGCTAACTACCGCCACCACCCCGTACTTCCTGATGCTCCTATCTCGACGCAATTCTACCGACTACAACGGCGCAGATCCTCTCTCCAAAGCGTTCCTCTCCTAGCCTCCCTCATTTTCTTTTCGCTACCCTTATTTGCATTCTTATCGAGTTTCCACGTTCCACATCCCGAGTAATCTCAACCTGTTACAATTATTCACCCCTTTTCTCCGTGGAAAGAAACCAGAAAACGAATCTCTTTTCTACCTTTTTTTCTCCGTCCCTCGTCTCCGCATTCTTCCATCTCGGGGGTCGCATTTGTACAATTTGTACAAATGACACGAGCTAGCAATCCAAGAATTGAAAGGGGTCGACGGAGAATCGACGAAGAATGGTCTCCGCGATTGTTGCTGAATCGACACAAGCCAACTCAGTTAGTCTCATTAGCCGTCTAACGAGTCTCGATTTTTCGCACCAACACCATTTCCCGATGCGCCCGACCCCGTTTCTCTTTTCGTTCCCGCACTAGCCTCCCAGACGACTCAGACGCGAACGGGGGGCACTGACAAGTTCATATCTCGTGGAATTTCAGCGAAGTTTAATCCGGCGAGATACTGGACCCAGCAAGGTGCTGCGAACTTTCGATTAGACGGGCTTTTTGACTCGAAGCGTTTGATCCCATCTCGCGTGAAGTCTGCCCTCTCGAGCTACGGTTACCCCCATGCAGATCTTTGCTCGCAGCTCATTTCGAGGAGGGCAAAGGCGTCCAGGAGTTCGTCCTCGCGTTGCGCCTGCCGAACCCCCACTGCCTCCTAATTGGAAGACTGGCAACTAACTCTCTTAATTACCGGCTCCACTTCCTCCTTCCTCCATCCTACATTCTACGTTCTTCGTTCTCCGTACCTCCGTTTTCCACCATCCCCCTCCCCTTCCTCGGACTCCATTCTACTCCATTCTTGCACTCGGAGCCTTGAAAGCTCTGAGAAAAGTTCCGTGGATTTAATTACACGGAATAATCGCTGCCTGGCTAACCCACAGCTACTGCCTTCTCCGCGTATTGCTAAAATCTCACTAGTGCTACAAAGCTCCGGCGAATATGCTCCTCCCCTGGAGCTCTCTCGCCACGTTCAACGTGACATTCGTATCGTTGGAGTTAACGCTACTTAACCCTTCGCTACTACTCCCGTGGGTCACGCTGACCCAAGCCACTATGTTGTATTGGGCTAGGGTGCGTATAAGACGCGAGTGTAGCGGAGGGCTAAAGCTGTTCGATCCTACTTCGACTGTTAAAGACCGCGTCGACGAGTCTTCGTTAAACTGTCTCTTCAGCCGCCTTCGAACGGGAACAACGCGTCTTGATCCCCTTTTCGACGCTGCAGTCCTCCCTATCGTCGCCAATATCTTCGCGAGCACCAGAGGATCCAGCCAACGCTTTGGCCTATCTCGCGAGTATCTAGATCTCCTCCGCGGGGTTTCCTTGCGGTGTTTCCCCCAATGAAGATCCAGACCAGCGCGAGAGACTATGCCGAACGTATCATCGGGCTCTCCTATCAAAGCCGCATCTGGATCACGTATAAATTGAAGGTCACGTTCCCGGACTTGTCCAGATATTGCTCACCCTCGCCGACTCTTGTTCCCTGTCTTTTCTCCGCTCTGTTCAGGCGGTCCAGCCGCCTTTATCACGGGACGTGTCACTTGTTGCAAGGGAACGCCTCTCTCTCTCTCTCTCTCTCTCTCTCTCCACCTTAGTCGAACTTTCACTCGTAATTTCATCCATTCTGCTCTTCGATAAGACTTGGCCTTTCAATCGCTACGGCGTCCCGCTGTTGTTTCTCAATCTCATCGTAATGATACCGCGCTAGCGGGTGCCTCTTCTCTCTCTTCACGCCCGGAGAACCGGACTCGTACAACGAGGCGTGGCCTTTGAACTCCTTCGCGCATTCTTTTCTGTCGTCTTAAAGCATTGCCACGCAATTAACAGAAGATCAGGGATATGTCAATAAAAATGTCGACGCAAGCGCTTACACGGTAACAATATTATCCTCATTCTTATTATTATTCTTACTATTCTTGAATATTAACATTCAAATCGACGCGCTGCCTCCCACCCAATCAAATAGTTCGTTTTCATTTCGGAGGGTCGGATCATTTTTTGCTCGATTAACCAAGAGATTGAACCGTGGATGTTCAAGACCGTGGAATTTTAAACTTTGAACCGCGTTTACGGAAGTTTGCCTCATCACGGCTGCCTGACCACTCCGACCACGAAGCATTTCGACTGATTGCGGCGAGCCAGAAATGAAGAAACTTAATACATATCTTTGCTACTCTCCCTGAATATGAATCGATACCTCGTCGACCACGTGGCGCGCTCTCTACAATTCCAAAGCTTCGAATCTCAACAAAATGGACAGTCACGTGTTACAACACTCGACGTGTCAACTCCACTCGAAATACCAATATTCCTTCCTCGTTTTTTGTTAGACCTAGAATCGCTCACCGGAAATGGAAGAGAATGCGTTTTCTTGTTGTCATTCTCTTCTAAACCTAGGAAAGTTATTTATATATGGCACGTATGGTGTATGCTACGAGAGCGTCGCATCGTGGTACATAGATGAACTTTCATGGAATCTCATCGTCGATATCTTCGTTCCGTTGGGATTACGAAGTGCAATCAGGCCAAGCTTATGACTTCCTACGCGAATGCCATTTTTTGCGCACAAATTCCGGGCTGATCGGAGATGCGAGTAACGTCGCTTACATTCGACGTGACAAAACTAATGATACATCCAGGAAGTGTCTTCCTTGCTAACTCGTTGCATCTTGCCTCAAATTCCGCATAATCGGTAGTCGTAAACCTATAAATTTTTTTGGTAAGCACTACAATGGTTACCGCCGCCCTAGGGTCGCGGGACAAAAGGACGACCGCTCATTTTCAATGTTAAATAGAACTTCTGCACTTTACGAGGCGCGACAAAAAGGAAGTAACAATTTGTTTCCCGTTATAACAATCAAATAATCTGGCCGTCGTTCGAGTATTGTACCGCCATTATTACATATTCTGCCTTCTTGTAGTGGAGCTTCGTAGGGGAGACCGGGATAAAAGCGGAACCCCAAGAACGAAGCCTAAACCCTGTGATGAATCTAAATCACCTTCGAAATTTCACTTATACCCATGTTTTTTAGCCGAGATCAAGAATTTATAAACATCCGGCAATGAATTTCTCTACGAAATCCAGGCTCACCTACCCCATTCGAAATAGGACTATTATGCTTTGAGAACTATTTAAAAATTGTCAAGAACCAACTGCACAATTTTCAAACACGTTATTCAACAAAGACTCACGTCGATCGTACATTTGGAAATAATTTTAAAACGGAGCAACTAGGGCAACTCAGAATATTGCTAGCAGTAGCTGCAACCCATGCGATGGTTCACTGTTCGTTTACCTCAAAAGACGGAGACTCGCTAACTATTCGAGTTAACATGTTCGCGTTGGTGGAGGAAGACTCGTTACTTTGATAACGATGTTACAAGTTTTCCTGCTGTTGCGCAGGTTACACGAATACGCACATCCCCATGCGTTGTCGGTCCACGTATTTGTTCGGTACGTCGAACTACCACTACGAAATTACCGAGGTTCCATTTTGGTAGGTGAGGTTCGAACATTTGTTCAGTTTACAGGAAGCTAACAGTGAGATAGAGCTTGCGCGAAGGATAATCGTGAGCTTCGTTGAAATCACGTCGATGGATCGTGACGGTAACTTAGAAAAGCTCGTCGATATCCACGAGGACCGACGAAAATGCGTCGGGTTACAGATTTGGAAATCGTGAGATCACGCGTGCCCAAATGTGGAGCACAACTGATAACTGGTTTTCGTCGTATTGGACACGATAGTCGTGGAAGTGTGCATTTAAAAAATATGGATGCGAACGCATACTCGCGCGCGTACGCGCACAATCAAATGTATATACATCGAGTGAGGTCTCTCTAGCTCTCTTGAGTTTGGTCGATACGCGAAGGAGAGAAATTCTCTGCTCTCCTCCCCTCTCGTATCCTGTGCTCTCCGGTACGACGGGATCCCTCTCAGAACCCCTGCCCGTGGCCGACAATAGCCGCAGTGGTTCTCATTTGATTAATAACCCGCCCACAATGAACGTTAGCAGTGGTTCTCAGTTGATTAACGGCTCGAGGCACATGACAATAGCGATGGCTGCCGTGTAAGAGCCACGAGCTTCTCTTCTGATGCTAGCCGACTCTAGGCCTCGCGATTCACCGGACGCGAGGCCTGATCTCTTTTCACCATCTTAGAATATCGTCCATGCTTTGCCTACCAGTTTACATTTTCCCGCGCGCACTTCCCGTAGACGATTCTATTCCCATACACCACGCCATACTCGTTCGTCATCGTCTTATCAGATCGATTTCATCGATCTAATCGCTCGCTTTCATCGCGCGAGGAATAAATCAATTGCGATTGTTCTGTTTGCGAAGAAGTACCAGAACCGTGAATATACCTCGTCAGAGTGGTGAAACGAGCACGGGGAGACGACCAAGATGCGAGACTGAAGGGATGTTTTTAGAGGCAGTGTCATCGGCGTGGTCGATAATCGATTCGCGCTCTTGTAGGAGTCGAGAGGCTGCATTGTCTTAGCGAACTCTCCTTCGATCCTCGCTGCACGCTGAGACGCAGCTGCACTTTTTCACAAATTTTCCCACAGAAAGTACCAAATACATTCCCTATTCTCGCGCGTAGAAGGATCCGATAAATTTGCTTCGGAATTCCGGAGTTGCCGAGACTTCGGATTACATCACGCGAAGGCCCCTCCTCTTCGCGGCTCCCAGGATGGCGACCGTAGCTGCGTATCTCGGTGTCGTGGGAACTTTTTTTTTGCCAACTAGAGCACGACGCCCTGCCCTGCGCTGCCCTGTCCTGTTCTATTTTGCCCTGCCTCGCCTTGCCCTGCCTGCTCTTCTCGTGCCCGTTCGGGTGGCAGCCTCTTCTGTCACGTGACTCCGATGCCCCGGTCACGTTGCGCTGTGAGAACATTTATTTTGCCGACCGCCAGCGTGGATCATCGACAATCGAAGCTACCTTGCTCATTTTCGGGTATCTACCTCCACCTGTGCAAACCTACTTCCTCGTCTTCGTTCCCCCTTTATGATCACCGCGGCACTTGATATTCCTATTCTACGAATGATGATTCCTGGCGCACAAAAATTGATCGACCAATTCCATACCGGCGTTTATGTAATTGCGCTACGAAATGCGCGGCGACGTTACTCGACGCGGTGGGATATTAACTTTTGTCACGAAATACACGCAACAAGTCTTCGTGACGTCACTTCGGAATACTGCGCTGAAGTAATGCCTACCAGGAAGACAGGATTCCTGTAGCAACGCACCTTGCAGTTTTATGCTCTTCGCTGTACCCACGGTAAAAAAAGCCTCGCTGCTATGAGTATTTCCGTGTATAAAGCACGTACGTTCTAACTGTGGTACAAAATGATGGATCTGCAGATTTTCTTCTCGTTTTCAACTTGTTTTCACGTTATTTTCCACGCCATGCTATATTTCTCCAATTCTCCTACGACGATTCCGAACGAGCGTAACATTCGAATCGAATACCCATCGTACGTAGCTCATATTGTCAATCGAATTGACATCGATAGACGAGATTCGACGAAATGGAATGACTCGTAACGTTTGCGGATCCGAAACTGTACAATAATGCCATTGATTCGGTTGAAAATTATCGTGTAATTGAATTGAGACGTACATCGAGCGAACGACGTACCTGCTGCGTTTTGTCAACTCCCAACATTTACTTGTAACGGATCAATTTACACGTACATCGTCATCCGATTATGCATGGTTTTAACGCAATCATCGCACAGCGACGATCGTTAAAGGATTCCCCCTCTGTGAACGAAGAGTCGTCCAGATCCCAGCCATATGCATAGCGTTACCGCACAGGCATGAATTGAATCGATTATCGACACACGAGAAAGATAGGCATTCCATGGATATCGCGCAAAGAATGCATCGACCAGGTGCAATATATTCGAAATACTTGGTTACAATTTTCCCAGAAAAGTCAACTTTGTGAAATAATCACGAAGCACGCGGGAATGTTGGTTGATCGTGGATATTGCAGATGTATCGGCTAAAAACCGTATCAGAAAAATCACGCTGTATTTGGTTCTTCGACCACATTTGTTGGAAATGTACTGTGTAAATATGTAAAGACGCGATGTACGCTACGAGCGAATGCCGCTATTCGCATTATTGATTTCGCGCCTACTACACGACTTCTTCAGTTTCCCCCTTCCCCGACACGAAAATATTCCGGATGCAGCTTTCGCGATACGTCGCGACTCGTTGAGACGCCTCAGACGCAATAAGAGGTCTGAAGCTAAGGCGGAGGCCTAAACTGTGCCCGCGTACCAGCTTCACTCGGAAGTACGATTTGGAGTCACCTCGTCGCTCGATTCCGCGTTCGGTCGCGCATATACGACCGAAACACAAAGATTCTACGAAGCATAAGTACCTACTCTAGTCGACGCGTGAACCGAAAAGTAAATCTTTAAGCAATCCAAAGCTACATCCAAGTTGAACTCCTTTGACAAAGTATCCGTCGGTTCTCCACACTCCAATGGCACACGAATTATTTCTGAGACGATTCCTTATTTGCAACTTTGATATGGAAGATAATAAATTATTTGTGAGTTGTCGTGAATAGTTTTTATATGCCCGAGGTAGTTTTTCTACGCCTGCGTTCTGATACCAGTCTGGAGATGTTGATGCAGTCGATGGAAAGTGTTATCGGATAGTTGATGGTCTGGACGTGGTAAAAATATTGGATCGCGCGTTGATTGGGTACCAGGCGAATCGTCGATTTGAAATCAATCAAGAAATCGCGAAGCAACAACAACGGATAGGTCATTGATAAATTGGCAGAGCGCTGTCAGGAGTGAGCCACAAGTATAGGTGTATGCGGGTTAAAAAAAAATCTGTGCATTTGTCAAAATCACCGGGCATTGTGTCTGTGCCATGGGCGCGTGCCAAATCCATCAAATCGCTTGGGAGACTCGAGTAGCAAGAGTGTCACTGAATATTAATGTGTCCGCTCCCTACCCCGCCGTCGGAATCGCCCTCTTGCTCCTGACCCTTCACCCCCCGCCCGTTCGCCCCTCCGCGATTCGCAACGGATCGCGAACGGGGCCACTCCGTTCGATTGGCCCGCTATAAACATGCGTGCCGCTTACATTTTCATCGCGGCTTGATATCTATTGATTTTTCAGGAATGCTAACGTATATATTTGATCAACGGACTTTTCGCGAACCTCCGACCTAGTCGTTGAGAGAAGAGGTGCAACGACGAAGAAGGAAGGTCCGAGGCTAGTTGTTACCAATGGGTACGTACCGTGGATAATACGCCGTGGAAATACCAACACGTGCGCCGGTCGCTATACGACGCCGGCTATAACCCCCTTCGGGGCTTTTTAACTGACACCGTCTAGCAACCCTTAATCCGCGGTAGTCCTCGAGAACCCGCCATTAGCCGGGGTACCGAGCTGTAGTAGTAGTAGCCCGCGACGCGTCATCTACTCGAACCTCTCGAGTAGCTACGCGCTCGCATGTACGGCCACACGTGCGCGCTTCTCAACGGACACATGCCGCGTACTCCAAATTTTCGGCGAGCCCAATTATCGTTAAAGATCCTGGGTCTGCTCGTTGCATCTGTGTTACTCGACTTGTTTCGTTTTTTCCCCCTTCGTGCTTCCATCCGGCCAGAGTTCTACGCGTGATTCACGCTCCATCCACATCATCGTCTTCGGGGTCGCGGCGGGTGTAACCTATTCGTATTGTATCCCGATCGATCTTCGGCGCCTTCCAACGAGTCACTTGCCGCGTTTCATAGAAACTGTAAACTGAACTGAAACTGAAAGGACCAATCGGACTCTTGACGTTAAATATTCAATCTCCCTCGGAGTTTGGATTCAAGACCAGAGACTTGGCCTCTCGTTGTGGACAGCTTGTTCCGCGCGAAGATTCGTCTCTACGACGTTACAGTCTTCGCATGCACGTTGAATGACAATTTATTTCGTAATAGCCGAAGCCTATCCTTCTTCGCTCGTTGGCATTCGAAGAGGCTCGTTCAGCGCATGTGCCAGAGCAAACGTTTACCCATGCTAATCAAGCCTACATAATACTGCCTCGATACAGCCAGTCGCAAACAGCCTTTGGCGAACGTCTCCCTCTCTCTCTCTGTTCCGCCTCTACCATATTCTCCCCCCACGAATCCTCTCTTTCCAACTCTTGCTCTCTCTCTCTTTCTCTCTCTCTCTGTCTCTCTCTGTCTCAAACGGCGGCTAGCTCGTGCTGCTCTTGCCCATGCAACTCCACCCGAACGCGGGGTGCTTTGCCAATATTTTGCTAAGGTTATGTTTAACCTCGCTGATGCGGTGGCGAGATTGGATTTGAAGTTTATAGAGCGAAATTCCCGAGAGACTAGGAGAATGGACTAAATGGACGAGGGTTTTGAGTCGAAGTTCAGCGATTTATAGAAGCAATTTCCACAAATATCCAATCAAGACGAGATCGTTGATACGATTGGACATTTTATCGGCGGGGAAGTCATCTAGCGCGAACGAATGCATCTTTTGTTCGCTACTTGAAAAAGCGTGAGAGACAAAAATGCGAGAATTTAACTGGCTCGTAGGTGATACGTGGAGTATCGGAGCTTGAAAGTAGCGTGGCGTTCGAGAAACCGTTCGAAACGAATGCTGTACTTAGGAGTGGCACTCATTAAGAAACAGAGGTTCGAGTGATGGATGGAACTGGAACCGGCCGCGCGGATCGCGCGATCCTAGGAGTCGAGGACGTCCGAACGAACGGCTTGACGCACGGACGCGCGCATCATCAATAATTCGGTGCCGCGAGCGCACAATTTCAAAAGGTACCGGTTGCCGCCCACGCGCCTGGCCGCGCGGGGCCCTCTTCGAGAACTACAGGGTATTACCTTCAACTCCGTTCGTATTGTGCCGCTCTTTGTCGAATGGCTAACAGACCCAAGTTCCACCTCTGAACCTCGCGTTCAATCTTCGAGCCCTTTGCCGCCTCCGAATCACACCCAACATCAACGCACCTCCGAAACTCCAGATCTCGTTCTTTCATTGTCTAATCCTATACGTCAGATGACCGACCCTGTCCGCCTAATGATGACTTCACCGCCAACGAAATACCGTGTGAATCGTCAAAATCACGACTTATTCCGGATGATAAAGTCAGATCTAGGAAACTAGTGCGATCGTAATCACATCCAGTAGCACATACGAGCTGTCTACGTCCAAAATCGTGGAAAGATAAAATGACCCAGCGAGATTTACGCACAACATTCGAAAACGTGAAAAACAAAAGGCTCGGCGTATTTTCATGCTCTCCGCTTTGTCTTGGACCGACCCATCGTTCACTCGCATTACGCGCCATCGACAGAGAAAAACACGAGGCTACGGATGAGTTGTTGGTAAAAACAAGCTATCGAGCCTCGCATTCGCATGACTCGAGCGACTTTCATCCGCGTGAAAAAAACACACCCAGTCGAGTTTCCACGAGGTGACCAAAGTTGTTGCGAAAATTAGCCACTCCTAAGGCTGAACCGAGTGCCAAGACGTTTACTGCGTTTGGCAAGCACGTTTTCATATTTCTCAACGAGACATGCAAGATTTTGGAAATGGACTTTTCGTAGCTCGCGGAAACCTCCGAGCTACTCGACTCGTTTGGCCGGAAAGGGAATTAGGTTGTCCACTTTCGATTTTTGGGTTCTTCGGGACGACGCAAGTGTCATTTGCGTACCATCGATCCGTAGTGGAGATGCACGTGCGCGTGGGCGGACAAAGGTCGCGTATTACTGGCCACATGTAACAGACACGCAATCAGCAATGAGTTATCGCGTCACCCCTCTTCATCCGTGAACTATGCGGAGCTACCACCCGCATCGTATCACAACTGACAACAATGCAAAAGCATCACGTACAGCTATCGGGCTGCCGATGAAATGCGCTAATAGTCAACCGCTGCTCCTTGCGATTGTGCTGTAGCAGAATCTGCTGCCCTACCAAGTCGCTCGTCTGGTCCACATAGGTAGCTGGCCCGCAGCTAGTGATACCATTTTGCATAATCCAGCTGAGAATAAATTAAGTAGACCGCATAGATAGCTGCGCTGTGCGTCGTGCCGAGGCTCTCCGATTAGTGCCAAAGCTTCGACTGACTGGGAACACGGATTCGTAGCACTGAAAGCAACCGATCAAGCTACAACCAGAATAACACGTTTATCCTCGGCCAAAGATTCCAAAAATTACAGTTCTGACTCGCTAAAAAATCTCCTTGCGCGGTACAAGAAGACTCTGCAGCCGTTTGTAGATGGTTAGTCGGCGATTGTACCTTCGACATCGGTTTCTGGTGGCGAACTGCAATTCATCGTGAATCTCAACCCTCAAGGTCCTTTGGAAAAGCGGAGTTCGACCCAAAGTACACCCGATTATTCGGCGATACCGCGTTCTACAGAAAGGGTTTCCTGTCATGATATGAATCGACCGTTTCTTTTGAGCTTCACGGTTCTTGCCAGATTCGCCACTTTTCGAGTCCTTATTTGGCTCTTTGTTGTACGAGAGTTACTGATTAATCGGATCTATTATTTTTCACCCGCAACTACCGTCGTAATAAAATGCTTCGCTAACAAGCAATAGCTCCGTGATTTCACTGCATAATAGCAAAAAAAAAATCAGCTATTCGTTCGACTTAGGTTTTTGTCCCTGGTAGAACAGTGGCCAAAACGTGTTTGGTATCCTATTCCATACGTTCCAGTCGGATCAAGCAAAATCTTCCGAATTTATTCCGAAAGGAAATCATTTGGAAAACGCTGGAAGAGGGATACCTTTCTGGAGAAAGCACCCAGGAGGAAAAAAAAATTACGAAGCAAATCGGCGCCGATGAAGGCTGTAGCGTGGCAATGCTTCGAGACGAAGTCACGTTTTCCCTCGTCTCCCGAGAATTATCTTCGGAGCAGTGTCCACAAATCAACGTTAATGTCTACCGTTCTTTGGTGGAGCATCGCGATGCTGCGACGTGATTAATAATAACCAGGAGCCCAAAGCTGTCGCGATTGCCACTCCGTTCGACGGATATAGGATTCGAGCGAGGATCGATGGATCTGTGAGGGCGAGAATCAATCGTCGAAACGTCTCTTCCACTGGTTCGAGTTATTCGAAGCCACGATTCGTCTTACCCTAGGCGAGAGGTCAAGCTATAAAAGCTGAACCAGCGCGACCTCGCATCACCCTCCTCCTCGGTACGTTTTCCCGGCTATGCTGGGACCTCGAGGTAACAACGCGGACGACAATATCGAGCGAAGTAATAAATTCGCAATTTCCTTATTACGGGTAATGCTCCGGTCGGGTATGGGCGCGCATAAATATCCCGGGTTCCGGTGATCCCGCGAGTTCCGGTCAGCCGCAATGACTTACGCTCGGGGATTCCCCTTCGTCTCTTTGGTCGTCCTCGACCACCGCTAAGAGGGCGACGCCAGCGATAGAATTTGTCCGGTAGTTCCGCCCCCGGATGACCACTGATAAATTTACTAGATTCCACCATTCGGACTTTTCCTACGCTCGCGTATCCCGGGGGAAACTGCCGGGGGCGAGCGGCAGAAACGAGCGGAGAGTTCCCCGCGAGCGAGAGAGCGAGACGCGCGACCAGAAACTTGCGAAGTGAAGGAGAAGAAAAGGAAAAAAGAACGGAGCAGAAAAAAGGAAGCACGAAGGAAGAGGGAAAACTTATTTTTCTCCCGAGTCGTTTTCTTCTCCTTGCACTTTTATTTCTTTACTTTTTCACTCCGTGCTCTTTGTCGCCCTTTTTTATTTCCTGGACTCAGCCCGCGCAACTTTACCATTTGGAAGATCGCGAGCAGCGTGCGTAGTAGCCAACCATTTTATTGGGATCATTAGTTGTATAGCTGAAGTAGACGTCTCGACTTTGCTATGTGGGATGCATTGAATAGGGTGGCGAAACCTGAAGGGCGAACAAACGTGAATCTCAATTGTGCACAATTATACACGAGTCGACGAAACCAAAAGGAATCCTGTAGTCCTTGTTCTATCTGCGCTCGCGATCGTATTGGATCTCGTTCAACTCGCATATAGTTCGCCATGATTACAAAATTACGTGTGAGCTACTAATTTTACGTTGTTCCCAGAATCGCCATGATTTCTCCCATCGTCTTCACAGACCAAAGTTGCTGACGTTTTTAAATAACTCCAACCAATATATTTTACGTAACGTCGTTGGTTACTAGGCGCGCAATTGAATATTCAGAATCTGAATCGAAAACACAGTTCATTTCAGCACGTCCTGACAACAAAAAATAATTCAAACGTTGTGACTCGATTAAGTTGGAGTCTCCGTCGATGAGCGATTTGTTAATATCTCGATTTCCAATCGGGTATCTTGTGTAGCTCGTGGTTCGAATAACTTGAAACTACCAGGAAAATTTTTGCATTTTCTCCACAATTGTACATCCACCGATTTGAATTTTCTTAATTTGTAGATTATTACAAGGAACAAAAAAAGTAACGAATTTTTCTATTACCTTCACCGAAGTAAGTACTTTTTTTGAAATGTATATTTGATAAATAATTCAATACTACTCGACGATATATATGCTTATTGGAATAAACATCCGGAAAACGTATCAGAAATTAGAAACGTGAACGCGGCTCCGCGAACGGCGAGTTATCCATCCATAAATAAGGAGCTTTATTATAACGGAGAGTCGTTGTTTAAATACTCGCGTTTCGTAAAGCAAGTTTAATATCGACAGCCTCGATACCCGCGTCGCGAAAATGAAAGGCACGTGACAAATACTTCCTCTCGCCGCTCGTCCCCCCCTCGGCAAGCTCTTCTACCCCTCCCCTCCACCCCCCCGAAGTCTCGCGACGAGATTTCGCCTCTTGCTTATCGCCGGGCCAAATAATTTTCGGGGAATCTCAGATCCCCCCATTTTCTCCGGCGGAGGCAAGGAAAAAATGGATGTCACGCTCCAATAAAACAAGCAATATCGCCGTGTCCCGAGGCGAAAGGAGACGCAGAAAGGCCAAAGAGGACTCGCCCGGGTATCCCTGAGCTGTATTACTCCTGGATCATCACGTCTGCATCGCATTACCGGGGATCATATCACCGCACCACCGTTCTTCTTCTTCTTCCTCCTCTTCCTCTTCGTCTTTTTCCACCTTCCCCCCGCGCAATTTTACCAACGCTCCTCGCGCGTTGTCTGCCTTCCAGCAATGGGACACGTGAATGCGCGTGCCTCACATTTCCCGAATCAACAAAGAATATAAGATGCCTTTTTCCATATTTCCGTATCCATTCACGATCGACGAACCGTTTATAAATATTTATTACATTTACATCGCAATATGCGCTCCGGCAATCGGAGATTGCGAGGACCGCGCCTGCCCCCCTCAATAAATTCGCACATCCGGATCATCTCACCTACGACGCGTGGTCTTATGCGCCGCCGGAGCATCCCTCGCGTGTCTTCCATCGATCGCGTATCTCGGAGTGATTGAGAGAGTTCCCCGGAAATCGGAGCGGAAAAATATTTCGAGGGCTCGCATTGTCTCGGCGAACATTAATCGGCGAGACCCGACGATGGTAATTCGCGAAGAATCGGCCACACCAAACAAAGAGACATGGTCGATGACGATGACGACAGCGACGACGTCACGTCTACGCTCAATGGGATCAATGTGGCGGTGAAGCGTCTAACACGTGGCGCGGGGGTAGGTAGGTACGACTACGCTCTCACATCCCTGCCTGTACCTACACGTACATGGGGGACACGCGATACAGTCGAGTTTTGGGAGGATGTGCGCCCAACGAGGAAGGCTATGGCCCCGATAAGGAGCCGATCACGCGTGTAATACGAAGATTATTAATCGTGGAATAATTCCGGTGCTCCTCGCCAGCGGAGCGAAGTTATTGGCTTCGCAGATTCCAGCTAATATGTCTTCCAATAGTTCATAAGAGCGACGAAAACGCGTTCACGGAGCCGTGAACGCCAACGCGCTCGGGAGAGAAGCTCCGTGTAGTAGAGAAGCAGCGAGCCCCCCGGCCCCCTTGCCGCCCCCTCCCCTTCCGTTGGGCTCGCTATTATCCAGACTCTGGCGGGTTATAGTTCCGTCTTGTTTTCTTACGAGGCAATTCATCAAATGAAAACAGCTTCATCTTCGTTTCTCAACTCCGTGGATTACGTGTCCGAAGGCATGAAGCCTCGCGAAAAGCGAAGCGAAAGTTTTTTACTCAGCGAGGGAATCGTAAGTTATTTGCACGTTGCGAATTAAATTGGCGATTTAAATGCGAGCGAGCTCCGTCGAAGATCGAGTCAAGTTTCGCCGCGGTTCAGGGATGAGGTTATGTTTAATGGAAGCACCGTCGTCGCCGCAACGGCTCCTCCCGCTGGTGTTGCTGCTCTTAGTGCTGGTACCAATGGCGATGGTGGTAGTGCTGCTAGTGATGCCGTTGGCAGTACTCTGGTACTGGTGCGCGGTGCGATGTCGGTGTCGGTGGTCGAGGCGCGGAGGTCGAGGCAAAGGGTGGGTCCTGGACACGTCATTTATCTTTCACCCTTCCACCTCGTCGTCCCTCCGAATCCCTCCGGTTCTTCAGCAGAGCTCGGCTCCACGTGGCGCCATCTTGGCCAACTCTCCTCCCACCTACGTACAACAGCCTCGAGCCTCAGCGGTTCAGCAGCACATCCACACGAACCGAGAGAACCCTCTCTTTCCGTCCTTCCCTTCTTCTTCCTCCTCGTCCTCCTCGTCCTCCATCTCCGACTCCGTCTCCTTCTCTCCATCTTAGCTGCGTGCCTGGAATAGTAAGCAATTATTCTACGCCAGTTCCAATCCCTCGGTAGGTGCGAGTCGCCCGAGAGAGAGAGAGAGAGAGAGAGCGGGAACGCCGAAGAGGGCAATAGACGGGTAGAGGGTCAGCAGAAACGTTCGATGAATATTCAGCGATGCCTGTCGATGTTTGTTGTCCCGTTTTATTTCATTCAATTGGTAATGATAACGCTCGGAGATATGCATACCGATTACTCCGCGCCCGCATCTCTTCCACGCCGACCGGTCACCTTTTTTGCCCGTTTCCTCCGATGCCTCGTCCTTCTCCGCATTCCGTCACGTGATCGAGGCGTATTCGTCGAGCCCAAATCAGGCTCGTCTCTCGTTCGTAGCCTACCACCATGTGCCATCGCGGCGATGTCATCTGCATTCACCTCAACGATACGCGCCACTTCTCATCTCCACTCGTCGCATCCAGCTCCTGGACTACGACCTCGCTGACATCCAGAGTAATATTTCAGTCGCGAAAGACCGTTCTCGCAGAAGAAGTCCGCCTTCATTTTTGAAGTACCGTTCACCGCGCTCAATCAACTCCCATCAACGTCCGAAATGTCAAGCGTTCGAGGATGTATCTCTCCCCGGTCTTTCCGAATCGTTAGGGCCCAGATGAACAAAAGTCCAACAGCATCGCGCGCGACACCGAAAGGCGGAGGAGCGAAGATGAAGACGTTCTTTGAAAACGAAACGTTTCTGTAACCTGTCCGCTGGACACCGACTATCCGTCAGACTTTGCGGGATGAACGACCATTTGATTGTCCATAGACGCTCTTCAACGTTTGACGATGCGGCGAGCGACGGTGTTTCCTTGAACCGTGGACCAATCCAAAGGTCAAGCTTAACTCGTCTGGATCCCCATGATCATTTCACGTTCCATCGCATCTCGCTGTACGGAAGAGAAATGCAACACAAAAAACCCCAACAATCTTGTCTATTTCTTCTTCCATCAACGTGAAATAGAACTTGCAATGATTCGTCCACTTCCAACGTACTACGAACTAGATCAGTCGACTCGCTCATTCCGCACTGCGTCTCCGTCTCTCCGCGCGTTACTTTTCCTCCTGAAGGGTCCTGGGAGGGTCCTCAAACGTAGTGCAGTGGAAAGTGCTATCCTCTCTGGCTTCTTGGTGATCTCACCGTGATGCAACTGCACCGACTATCGGAGGTTTACTCGCGGAGCTCTAGCCGTGATCCGAGCACCCGAGTAAGTTTGACTTACGACGGCTGTAGTATCACTTGCGCAACGGTGACAATAGTCTAACGGAAGGCAGGGTGAGCTTTAATTTCCCGTCGTAGTTCCTGGCAATTACCGCTTGGCGCGCTCCGATAGTCATCTCTGTCTTCAACCACAATACTGCCCATCAGCCCGCTCCGCCTCTGTTCTACCGACCTCGTGCCAGGCAAATCTTGACTGGGACTATCTACCACCTGTTACAAACATTTGCTAATAAGCGAAAGTTTCCGCGAACCATCTCCACAGATCTCATGCTGCGGGAAACGGTGGTTCATCGGCCGTTGCGATTTGTTCACACGTGACACGGACAGTTGATAGATGGGTAGATCGAGGATGACGAGCACGCGGAATGGTTACTGTCGCCCCGCACGTTTTGTTACTCGATGAGAACGTTGGCAAAATCTATTTTCGTATTCGAAATCTTCGCAGGTACATCCCTCGGCATTTTCTCTTCGTGTTTGTCTGCTCTCCTCTCGCACCGCTCGCGCCTCGCTCGCAAACCAAAGCGAGCAGAAGTCTGGCAGACATTGTAGGCACGGGCCAACCAATTATTTCGTCTTACAGAGGAACAGTCTTCGCCTGTACTGCCTTCTGGAGTCTCATTCATCCGAAGTCTAATTAAAGTCTAGCAACAAGTTAAATTAAAACACGATAATGTTGCCAAGTCGAAGTCAGTTTTGTTCATCTCGTTCCAGGATCGGATGCCGAGTGAGAGACGTCGACTTCACAACTATGACTCGGATCTCTCTTCTCTCGGTCTCTTCTCTCTCTCTCTCTCCGTCCCCTTCTGTCTCTTTCCTGCTCACCTCCTTCGTCTTCTCTCCCCGCTTCTATACTCTTCGAGATACGCTGCTGCTGCTGCTTCTTCGTCGCTGTGGAACCCTCGGCTACTTGTTCCAAGAAGTGCGTCGGCGTTAATGCAACTCGAAACGGTTCCGTCTCACGAAATGGATGCTGGTCTTTCAGTTAACAGTACAGCCCGGTGGGGCGGGAAGGGGTCGAGCCGAGGTCCATTCATCGCGTAGGCGTTCGTCGAATCGTTCGAATTTCGGTTGACAAATATGGAAGTAAACGGTTTGGTACCACCGAATGGAACGAAAGTGGTTGGTCATCGAAGGAATGGGTCATCGTATCAAGTTACCGTGACCGTAACACAGATACGTTTGAAGTTTGAGAACCCCTATTCCCGAGCGAGAGCACTTACCCGGCCCATAACTTCTTCCTACCCCTCGCAAATCTCGCTGCTAGTGTCTCCCCAAGCGTCGTAAATATGAGCGACGACGTCTATACGTCTTCGAGTTCATGCGCGTGTATCCCGCGAATCCAGGACTTTAAAACAAATAAATCGCGCTTAAATCCAAGCTGAATGGTCGGATCGCTAGCTTTACCTCCGACTCTCACTTTGTGATTTTGGCTCGCTGCAAGGGAGGTTAGGGCTCGGCTCGTAACTTGGATCTCCTCCAGCCGAGGACTTTAGGACTCTAACCGGAGGAATTCGGGAAGTCAAGATGCCCGAAGCGGCGACAAATCGTTGCTACTTTGCTTTACATATTTCCTCTCGGATTGCCACAAGGAAACCTTCGCTCCTCCACGAGGAAGGGAGCCGCACGGACACGAGAGAAACACCCATCCCCGCGCCACACTCGAGAACGAGCCAAACGGGAATGGATCAAAAAGAAAATCTGTTTCGCCGTAGTGTCTTTCATCAGCCTAGACAATTCACACGTAACGCCAAAACACCCTAGCCATCCTCGTTTAGCTCATCGCTCGCGCGAAGCCACGTTTGGCGGAAGTTGAGCACACCGTCGGGATGTAGAGATGTTTATTGGGTATTTGTCGACACCGACGACAGTTTGCTTCTCCGTCAAAGACACGACGTGGAAATCCCGAGAAACGGCGATATTTTCCACTTCTTTTCGCAGAAAAACAAATTACTTGAAAATTACTCGTCTGGAATTGACGTTTGATTGCGCTACTGCGTCCCCAGCTTCGCTGCCCTCCTTCCTCCTACTACTACTACTCCTACTCTCTTCGGCTGCCTCTTGCCCGCGTACCGCGAACCACCACCCTCTCTCTTTCTTCCTCTCCTCTCTCTCTCTCTCTCTCGCTCTCTCTCAGCAGGCAGCAGGTATTTCTCCAGTTATTTCACTTTTCGTATTATCGCCTTTCTCGCCCTGTCGAGCGTTCAATTCACTGAAAATCATTCGTTTACTTAATTGCTACTTATTATACTTTCCTTATTTCACGAGTGCGAAACCCTCTCGAGATACTTTATTACGTTTATCTCGCGCAGCGTTTTCATCGGGAAATACGATCCGACCCATACACCAAAGGAACCGAGACGACGCAACTTCGAATCCACGCTTCGCAGTACCATCTCCTTTCGGATGAAGTCGTTCGTTAGGTGACACCCATCACGACTTCCGGATATAAGCGTTGGAGGAACGCGATCCTCACGAACGACATATCACTCTCAAGAATAAAACATTAGCCTGAATTATCTCCTCCACAGTGGTGGGGCAAAGAACAAGAATGTTCAACAAGAACAAGCGACTCAGCGACAAACTGGAAGCAGATTCGGAATATATGTACATAAATGCGAAATGTAAGTTTCATGTCTGCAATTTTGCCTCATCAAGTTGGTGAATTTCCAACGTTCTCAAAACGACACGTGAAGTGAGCAGGATGATGCGACTCATTCAGTTTTTGGTGAGAATGCTATCTTTGAGCCAGACGACAACAGTGTTATTCTCGAAACGTGCTCGTCCGGTCCTCAGCGTATCTGAAGATACGCTCACCTGACGAGGCGCTGCTGAAATTAGTTGCACTCCTCCTACCAGGCTCAATCCAAGCGTGCGCAATTATTTCCAAAACTTTTCGTAGGTACCCCAGCTCGAATTTCTCGGCAGCTCGTGACTCGACGTCTCTGAAACACTTTGTGAATCATGAATAAAATCGCATGCCTCGTCAGCTTAGCTTCCGGTGCCAAAGTGACGCGACGCGCCGGAACTTTTCCTCTGTATATACATATATATATACTCGTCCAGAGGGCTGATCCGAAGGCGGGATAGCGAGGATGCCGGGCTGGAAGGCAGAGGAGATTGAAAGGGAAAGGGAAGGGTTAAGGATCCGTATCATAACAGTTGATTAATGTACTCCACCCCTAACAACCGCCCCCGCGGCCCCTCGGGTTCTGAAGAAAGGGTAGCTCGGACACGCGTGTCATTTGTCACCCACCGCCACGTATATCCTCGTCTCGCTACCTTATCCCAACCTTCTAATGACCATGAATTTGTAACGAAGCGTATCGCGTTAAAATCAACGTTCCCTACACGCGTATAGGGATCTGTACATCGGTTTGTTCAACTACGATTCGCTCGTACTCGCGAATCCAGAAAACCAAATACGATTAGGAATAAAAGAACCAATCTGGAGAAAATCACCCAGCATGATCGGCCCAACCATCCCCTCACGAAATACCCAGTTTTCCTAATTGCCAATGTACCTAAACTGCGGTATCCCTTACACCTACCGCGCATATTCATGCTTGGAGTTGTCCCCGCACCGAACAAAGCCACCTGTCAGCCACGAAGTTCCAATGCAGCTGGGAACTGGTATGCAACTCGGTTCGCTGCCACGACGCACAGTGTCCGAAAACGGAATAGACTACCTGACGCGAGTCAATCCTGTGACCCATTTAAAATCTGATTCTTTCAAGAACTACTCTTCAAACTATGGTGAACTGCGATTATTTTCATTTCACCCGAGATAATAATCCGAAATATCAGTAAAATTCCAATGTCGGCATTTGGAAACACTGGTATCATGTTTTTGACCTCAGATTCCTGATCAGCGATCCAAAAAACTCCTATGTACCCAATTCGGTCGAAACCTGGACTTTAAAAATTTTCATCATTTTTCCAGGTATCAGAAGTTAACGGGTTCAGGGCACTAGAGAGGGCAGGAGGGCTAAATTAAAAAAAAACGCAGTCACACGTCAAAGTTTGGCCTGCTCGAGGTAGCTGAATCCGTTTTCTGATACCGCACTGTTTCTCCCTGTGTTGGGTAACGCAGCTCGCAGCTAAATTTTTCAAGTTCACGAATTATAGAGCCATCAGCATTGGACGGATGTAAATTGGGCGATCGAGCAAAGTCCACTAATTCATGGTGCCGAATTCAATAAACTAGGAAGGATTTGCCCAATTTACATTCTAGATAGGAGAATGGGATTAGTGCACTCTGAGGGTTTGCCCAATTTACACGCGAGCTCGAGAATCATCGCCCAATTTGCCATTGCCCGCGGAAGCATTCATACCGCACGTAATCAGAGTAGAACGTAGCTTCGATCGATAGATGTTTACGATGAATGGCAGACAAACGGCGATAGGGTTTTTCTTATAACCCTGTTCGTTGTTGGTCGATCGTTTGATAACGATACTTTGTATTACCCAGCGAGGCAGGCAGTGCGGCTCACAATCAGCGAAATAGTGGAGGACGAGGCGGGTATGCGGCGTCCCTTCTGATTTTCACTTCGACGATACCGACGACAAGATCGATTAAATGGATCCGAGAGGGTATAAGAGGGACACAGAGAAACGGAAAGAGAAAGAGAGAAAGAGAGAGAAGCAGAAGCGAGCATACGTGAGGTGGATTACGGATAATTCAGGCAATCAGCGTAATGTTGCAGCGTCGAGGACCCTCAAGCCCGCGTGGCATAGTATGCCCGCGACTGCGTTCAGGACTTGCCGTCGCTGTTCTGCGAGCTACGGAGCTATAGAGCTACGATCGTTGGACAATGAAGCGAACATACTCGAAATGTACCAATGATACTTAGACTCCACGCGAATTGCTATAGATAAATATAGAGGCTGGGATAATTCCTGCTTCTGTTTCCCTCCTCTCGTCGTAGCTCGCTCCTCGCCTCCGTATACCCCTCTTATTCGCCGGGTAATCCAATCTTTTCTTCCTTTTGCGATTACTCGCATCTTTGCATTGCCTGTTATCCGGATCAACGTGATATACGATCCTGCGCCGCGTGATTTCACATCCTTTCCTATTTCCTATTGCTGGTCGCGCGCAAACTCACTAGCGAACGGACCAACAGTGGCTTCAGTTTGGCCTCCGCGATTCTGGCTGCGGAGTTCGATTTGTGAAATAATCCGCGATCCGCGTCGAAGTTTAATTGACGGAGCTTGGATCGACTAGAATTCCGAGAAAAGCGTAAGAGTTTACGGGAACGCGTCGACGCGTTCTGCTTTAGCGATAAGTTGTCTGCGAACGAGCGTGCTTAGACGCGCGTAAGAAGAGCTGGGGGGAAAAAAGTAGGTTCCTCATTGTTTCGCTGCTAATTTAGCCGAGCCGAGATTGAGAAAAACAACTGGCACGCGCTGATAGCGAAGGGTTCGCGAGAGCCGGATCACTCGGCGCGAGGTAATCAGCGCGAGTTAGATAGGTAGATGAACGGGCGGACTGGCGGCCTCCACCCCAGAAGGCGGGGAAGAGGGTCCTTCCTGGCGACTTAAAACCCCTCCGGCTCCGAGTACGACGAGACGCGGGGCAAGAGGACTGCTTTGAAAAGACTCAAAATTACTTTCTGGATAAGCTGGATTAGGTTCTCTCCCGCACCGCGTCCCAGATTAGACCAGTGACACCCTTGACACCCAGGTCGACGAGATCCGAGCTCTCGCGCCGTTTCGCGCCCGACAACCCCGTCGACGAAAGGTGCAAACTCGGCACTTTCGCGAGGACTCGCCTTTGTTTTCCCGCAGACCATATCCGCTAGATATCAGGCGACTACCTCGGCGATTTCGTCATATCAGATAACGTCGTTACCACTCGCTTCACCTTTTTCGTTTTTCCGTCGTTTGTCCTTACAAGCTTACTGATTTCATTTTTGGCATTCCGGGCTCGAGGTGTCGTCTCGGAACTACTCCGGTCTCGAAAATTCTCCATCGTTCCTCGAGCTAGCCTTCGATATGCTATGACCAGAAGCTCCGTTCATACGGCATCTCTCATGGAGACTTATCTTGCTGATCAGCGGCTTCTTGATCTGGCGAATCGCGAGCTCCTAGAACGATGACCGTAACGTGCTCGTTTCAGAACCACTAGAACGGTTAAGCATCCGTCAGTCGACGCATCGGCATGTTTCGTCGGAGATTCTGTAACGAACCACGTTTCAAGTCGCGCACAGTTCCAGCACAATGAGAAGACAAGGTCGTTCTATACCATTGTGCGGGATTAACACAATCGATGATTGCGAGGGTTTCGAGTCGGCGGCAGCGATATCGCTCCGATTCCATCGCGTACCTGCGTCTCATTTCGGAGAATCGAGCCTATCGCAGACAACAGTATTTGGGAAAAGGCGAGGGGAGGGTGGGAGGACTCCGAGGAAATCACGTTGAGAGAACTAACATCGGTCACTCGGAATAATAATCGTTGGACTCTCTTCACTCGGAACTTCGCAAACGGAGGACCCTCGAGGTGTATTACGGTGTCTACGCGAGGAGGAGAGCACAGCCTTCTCGAATTACTTTCGCTCTCGAGTGAGTTTAGTAGCGTAATACGTCGCACGTAAGCGTACAGCAGCAGCAGCAGCAGCACCCAGCAGAAGTAGATGGATACATTTGTAGGCAGAGCGCGAAGTCAACTTTAAGAGGGTTCCTTTTGTCGAGGCGTTCGCTGCCCTTTAAAACCGCCTCCATCTCGTCGCCGGCTGGAGACTCCTAGCGCCCTGTAGCCTACCCCACGTCATCCACCCACCACCTCTGGATACTTGAGGGCGAAACCAAGGAGACCAGATTAGACGAACGGGGGGAAGAAAAGACGTCCCACCAAACCCAGCCTCCGTAGCAGTAGGAAGAGAGAAAATGATAGAGAAAGCTTGCGTGTATTCGCGCGTGCGTACGCGTGCCAAAGAGTCGAAGGAACTATTATTACATCGCTAACATACTGCTATTCTGCTTGAGCATTACAGTGATTTTCAAAGGGAATACTACGTGCCTTCGCTCTCTTCCACATTTTCCACTCGACAATCCAAGAAACGAGTCGTTGGCGCGATTAAGCTAGCATAGCCCAGCCTCGGTTCCCATCCACCATCCCATGCTTTTTTAGCGTAAATAGTCTCTTTACACTCGTCTTCTTTTCTCGTCGTAGATCTCACCGGCTTTAGCATTTTACCCCCCTCCAGTGAGAACTCCAGTCGTTGCTGCTGCTGCTGTTGTTGTTGTTGTTTTTGCGGGGAACATCCTGTAATAAAATGCAAATGTTCCTATCGTTCGAGGTGACAGCAAAACGCGGAGTTCGTAACGATTCATCTGGCCGATGACATCGACGAGCAAATCGTGCGAAAACAATGGATTTGCCGCCTGCAACAGTCTCCTGTTGTTTTTCGACAGGATTCAACCGAATTTCGTGTAATTGACCATCGTCGATAAATCGCGGTTGAATTATGCTCGTCCTGGAAAATAACTGATATCTGCAAAAGCGGCAAACCATCAGTTTGTACGGCTGCTCCCCCGCTCGTTCGTTATTTACATCGTTTAACAAATTTTACTGCAACTCAACTGTCCCGTTGGCTGTCATCCCGCGCAGCTATAAATAAATCGTCGAATCGTCGTTCCTCCTCGTCACCGACGCAACTCGGTTTACGGCAATTTTATGATTTCATCCGATTTGTCGTTTCACTCTTACGTTCTCCATCCTCGTTCCCAAATTGCCAAACAGTTTTCATACGCGTTAAACATCTCTGTCATCGCGTTCTTCGTCGCAGTCGAGGACGGATATTTGCGCAGGTGAAAAAACGGAATGGCGCGCAATCCGCGTAAATTGCCGGAGATATGCCGGCTATCGTCGGTCCATCAGCTGGAAATTGACGTTCCACGAAATTTCCCGCGAGATCCATTCCTGCATGGCAGCTGATCCCCGCGTCGTAGGTCACATCGCGGGCATAATATTCGCACGTATCCAGTCGGGTACGGAGCATGGGGCGAGAGCGTGGAAGAGGGAGAGGAACCGAACGCGTGTGCGGGAGCGGCGAGAGAGAGAGAAGAGGGCAGAAGAGGGCAGAAGAGGGAAAAGAGAAGAGAATCGCGAGCGTTGGCCAGTGCGTATCGATCTGGGTTCGTTGCGTGTTTGCCAGAGTACGGGGCTGCGAAACGAACCAATCAGAGTACCAGGCACACCGTCGCCTCACGCACGGACATTGGTACCTGTCTGATTAGGGCAGGCTGATAACCGCGCTCGCTCGCGTATCCTTGGTGGCCATGTTGAAACAATGTAATGGCGGAAAACTGGATTTCCACTTGGCCGCGATAGGTAGAGCTCCTGTGATCCTCGCGAACAGCCGAGAACGAGCGACCTACCCTAAGGCGACTGTAGCAGCCACCCGAGGAGGAACGGAATCAGCCTCGCAACTCGAAGAAAAAAAAGCAAGTCGCAAGATCTTGTTATTAACCCCACGAACATTTTTAACAAGTCGTTACAGTCGCTCCGCAGAGATTACACGGCGATCATCGAGGGTTCTTTAAGTAGCTGACAATGCGAGATCGCAGTCTCACAATGTCTGCGCCGATCGACAATGCGCGAGGAGTCCGCTCGATCCGTGGCAAAGCTCGACAATGCGCGACGACTTAAATGCAACGCCACGGGAGCTTTTTGTAGGACTATAAAGCAGCGCTAATAAGTCACCTAATTCGTTCGTCGGCTTATCCTATCATTTCCAAATATATCTACTCGCCTCCGCAACAATGGCGCGCGTCGTTTCTACCGATCGTCGAGCAGTAATTGTGAGAGTTTTTCTCTCCGCGCGATCCGGACTTTTCTTCGAGTGAAAACGACTGTGTGTTCCGCACAGTCTTCCCGCATTACCAATTCCGCGGCATTGTCTTGGCACCCCCTCGCGATTGCCGGCGATGGTATTAGCAGCTATTATGTAACTCCGTTTCAATGCAAGACATGCCGTTCGGATTGATATTATAATTAATCGCTGTGGGGTGGATCTACGCGTTCGGGGTAGCGGGTGCTCCGGCCTGGCCTCGAAGACCTTGAACGTTGTCCGGGAATCGTGGTGGTTCCTCTCTCGTGAGAATTTATTTATTCCCCAGTTACCGTATAGTTGACGGGAAATCACTGGGCCATCTGTCCTTGGAACCCCATATAGGTTTCACGGAGATGACCGCGATGTATATGCCACACGTCGTCGTGGCTCGTGGACCACGGCCGAAAGTCAATTAACCCCGTGAGATTTATGGCACTCGTGTACGTTCCTATCGCGCTCGATTATGCGAATGCATGAGACTATCTCCGCTTCTCTCGGACCACTGTCAGATCTCCAGTACCTACCAGTACCTCCAATACCGTGAGCACTTTACGTACATCGAAACGCTCAGCGTTCAAAGCCAGCCCGGAACAAAAGATGAATTATATACAATTTATTTTCAATTAAATGTAATTACATATAGTTCTATATAATTGTATAATTATATGTAATTATGCAATTATATATATCTATATAATTATACAGATATAAATAATTATATATAGTTCTATACAATTGTACCCAATTTTTTTCAATTTTTTATAGAATTGTATATAATTGTAAAAAATTATAGCTAAATTATATATGAATTATCTAGTATTTGACAGTACAGCGGATGAGCGAAGATTCGGAAAATCGGTCTTTTTTAATGTATTATCGATGGCTGCGTCGGAAAATCGCACCGGCAAGCGCGTACAATTTGTTTAGCGAGTATTTCAAGAAAAACTCGAAGATACGGCAATAGCGATGCGTTGTAACGATGTCGTGTCGACTTGTTTTCGGGGAAACAATTTTAGCGTGACGCGACTGCTTTGCTCGCCGAAATCCCAATTCGCGGATGTCGATTATGATCGGGAAAAATTGCTCGCCGAGCTTCAGCTGTGGAAACGTAGAAAGTCGACTCGAGTCGGCGCGTTTTCAACAATTTTGACAAAACCAGGAGGCGCGGATCTGTAAATCTGTTCGAAGGTTGCCCTCGCGATTGTTTTTTATTGGCTGCATTGAAAGTTGGTGTTTATTTTTGCACGCTCTCGATCCTCCCTCACCTGTTTTTGTCTTCGTTTTTTTCACGCTCCCGAGGGAAACACCACCCACGACACCCGCCCGCCTTCTCGCTCTCGTCGGCGTAGCGGCAATAAATGATAAATAACGACACCTGCCTCGGGGGTAGAATACTACTCTCGAAGCGTCCTGTAATATTTTTCATCTCGTGGATGGCGAAGCTCGCGAAAGAATGATGGCAGGAGGAGGAAAAAAACGGGGAGGGTGAGAGAGAACAGCGGAGCCCTCCTCCACGACGCGTATAACTGGATAAGCTGGCGGTTTGTCCTTCAACGAGGTTTTCAGTTACTTTTTACTCGGGGCTGGTTCAGCCGCCGGGCGGGAGGATGATGTATGCGCACCGGGGTGATTTATCCACGAAGGACGCGACTCCCGTGTTTTTACGTGAGTGCGTGTCAACGGGAGTCACATCCGATGGATTCAACGCCGCGACGCGTAGACGGAAGCGTAGACGTCGCGTTCCCGTCGACTATTAGCAAACACGAAACTCCGAAGCCCAACAACGCGGCCCCGATTCGCAAACCCAAATTCGCATTCGTCTCCAACGACCTGAGAATACCTCGATGATCAAAATTTCCCTACATTTCTATCTCCGTGACACTAATAAAGTACACTCGTCGTATAAAATATTAATAACGTATCAATGTGAGGCGCCATCACGGGTTCGTATGCACTTTGTCTCAATTTTGGGGTGGAAATGTCGCCTGAGATACTCGAAGACATTCCCTCTCAAAACTCATGTCAGAGTAACCGTGAAACAGATACACTACAAAATTTCCCATCATCGTGTATAGTGTAAAGATTCGTGTATAGAATATTCAACATTTTAGTACGTTTATCCCACACAATCGTTAGCCTCCCTTTTCCAACATACACATATGTTCTTTGATACTACAGTAATACTTTTTAAATGTTACTCTAAGATTGGTTTGTGCAACTGTTAACACAGAGCTGTGTTACTCTTGACACAGAGCTGTGTGACCTTGAACACAGAGCTGTGTTACTTTATCACTGGTGTTGAAATAACGCTTTTAACAGCACTGTGTTACTGTCAACACAGAGCTCTGCTACGTTATCGTTGCACGCGGAGTCTGTTGAAATAACACTAATTTTGTATTCAAAACAGTTGATGTCGTGTTCAATTTGACAGACGTTTTTTTACCTGAGGATTATTACTGGTGCGAAAAAATTCCTTCGAACGGGAATCAAATTCTCCGTATCTTCGTCCCCCGCGATATGAGATTGAAATTGCGTTATCTTAGTTCCACTGAAAATGCCCGATAGTCGTGATAGGAATCGGGTCTCTTTTCCAGCACCCGACAATTATTGATCGTATTACGTATACGTTTCGCGTCACGTCGGACGAAAAAGCTTCTCACATTGTGATAACGCGTCACCGTTATCCGCGACTCGTCACGAAAAGCCATCCCTATTCGGATGCTCGGTCCTAATGCGCGCAGAAGCGTCATTTTACGATCGCGCGTCCCGTATTTTTGGTCCAGGATACGTTCGCGGATCGACGGAGTATCCTGAATGTTCTCGACCATTAACAACATATATTTACCAGTGTACTCGTCGCGAGGGGAGACTGTTCTCCGCTGTTCCATCGGCGCGGCCAAGGGGATTTGAAGTACGCGAAGAGGCGAAGCAAGAAGAGAGAGGAAGCGCGGATCTTGGCTGCGAAGCGATGCATGTGATTTCCTCTTTTTCCTTCCCCAAACGAATAACAGCGAGAGAAATGCGAAAAATTACGGACCTCTCGAAGCGGAAGCCGCGATCCCGTACAACCGGTTGTTATCACACCGTCTTGACTTTTCCTCGAGGGAACAATGTTACCGTGTCGCGCCGCAATTGGACGCACCTGCTCCACTTTTCGACCTGCCTTCCAAAAATGACAATTATATTCGGGCGCGAAATTCTCGCTCCACGAAACTTGACGCACCATTTTCCCCCTTCCAAAAAATCCTCCCTCCCCTAAAAAACCATGACCCAATTTTTCCAAATCACGAGTTGTGTTTTGCCTTAAACGTGCGGAAGCAGCGAACTTGGCGAAACACACCGAGCTGAAAATGGAACATGCTAGTTATTGAACTCGTTCTGGAGATTTTGTCAACGTTTATTGTAATGACATCGATGGTGCGGGGAATTCTGGAAATACCTACGCATCTGAACAGGAATCGTTTATTGCCGTACGTACCTACGTTCCAGCAGGTCCTCCGAACTTTTCGAAAACATTTCCGCGAGAAGGAAGCGATTGGAAATTTATTTCTGAATTTGCTGATGTGGAAGCAAAAAATAATAAAAATACGTCGCGTGGCTGAGGAGCGTTGCGTCACGAAGACTCTGCCGGTTCTTAAATCAGTCTTGTCGTAATTCGGTCCGCCAACTCCGTCGCGTTGCCCGGTTATCCGGGAGGGTATGAAGTGCCTAATTAGCATCAGAATAATGGGCCTTGCTTTCTTAATCAAACTTTTCAACAGCTTTTTCTCCGAGCAACCAATCTACCTTTCAAATTTTTAATACGAAATGCTAATAGCTAATATTGCGCCTTGATCGGTCTGTCGCTAGATCCCAACTGACGTATCTATAGATACATCATACTACGAGAGTCGATGCGAGGTACTTGGCTTCTTCCTCGGTTTTCGTCGAAGCCAGAATAAATCGGAAATCGGAGCAAATCGAAACGGCGATGGCATCGAGAATATGTTAAGAAAATGAAGGAAACATGCTAGTTTTCAGTTTTCCCAAACAATTCTGGTATCATCTACTGATTTGTTACTTTTGACTTTGTTGAACAAATCTCGTTCGTATTTTCTACCGGAAGTTATTTTCCGAATTTAAACAAAATATTCATGCATGATACAACAACCTTGAAAAACTGGCGATCGTGCGAATTCGTACCATAGAAATTCTAAATTTACAGCGTTTGCTCGTGCTACTTCTGAAAATTTTAGTCTCTATCCTACGAAACTCAAAACTCGCAGATCTCTCTCGCCGAGTAATGCCACTAAGGACTGGAGCACACACCGTGGATATTAGATATAATCAAGAAAAGCTTTCAATCGTGTAGATTAGGAGAAAAAAATGACCAGCGTGGTCCAGATTGGTTACTTTTTTCTACTGATTTTTCGACTCTGCGGATTTCCTGTCTACATAGTAAAAACTATCTAAGAAAAAGTGTCTAGATTTGAAAATTGGGCACCTCGTAATTCCCTCGCAGCTAGTGCACGAGGATGTAGAACGCAGATGGATTTGGGATGTAGAATGTAGACCGTCGAAGAATGTAGAATCGTGTAGGAGGATGTAGGATGTACGAGGATGTAAAACAGGATTTCTGAACCTCGGGTTCATGTAACGAGTGCCGGGGGTCCATAACTGGTCAGCCTGCTATAATGTATCAGCATAATAATTGCTTTCACGACCTTCGGAGTTCAGTCCAAGTCGTCCTCGTTTTTTTTCTTCTATTGAAGCACGATCCATGGGATTTTTCAAATTTTCAGGGTTGTCCGCGGCTAAGAAAGTGCAAGAAGCTCCGCTGATGTGCAAGAATGTGGACTAGTATAAGAGGATGTAGAACGATGAGGTACACTTTCCAAAAATTGATATTTTTTTTTTGCCTCTCAGCAGGCATTATTCGAGGAAGAGGATTGTTCATTGTATGGGGCAGGTATGGCTGATTAGCAGTTTTTATGGCAAATATCATTTTATCTTGAAAAAATCGCTACTTCAATGAAATTTACTGACATTGGAACTCGAATAGCAATTATGCGATTGACTTCAAATTTGAACCGAGTATTCTCGAATATATTTACTCTATGATGGCGTAGGATATTTTCGATTCACGATTTGGCAGTGAAAAAAAGAACCACTTTGGCGGTAGGAAAACTAATTTTTTTACCACAACTACGCCGTCTTGCTAAATTTCGATGTTTTTCGACAATACTAGGTTATTGTACAGGAAATACCTTCAAGTTTAACTACATTTTTTCCTCTTCCGGTTTCAACCACCCAATCGGCCGGAATCACGTCAGCAGGGGGGAACTTATTGTTGGCGCCTCGAACGCAGCGCGTAAGTCCCTTAGATCTCGATAGTTTTCTATGAAAAAATTACTCAACAGAGGTAAAATATAGTCAAATATATTCCTAATTCGCCGAACTATTTGATCGATTACTTTTCTCCCAAAAAATTCCCGAAAATCACCTAAATTTTCAGCGGTACAGCTCCGCAAAAGGAAGAAGATGGGTGGACGGGAAATCGTCGCCGAAACAGAAAAACATACGTGGCACGAACATCATACGGTGCGAGTTGGGCCAGGATATACGAGATGCTCGTAAAAGAGCACGCGAGGTCCGATGCCCATCGGCGCACCGCAACGCGTCGGCAAGTGCAAATGAGAAATATATTTATTAGCAGCGCTCGTTCCCGACCCCGCCAAAAGGTCGTTAATTCCACGTATGAATAATACACTGAGAACGCAAATGATAAGCGTGAACCGAGAACTGGACTCGCCCACCCCGGGTCCATCGCCGCGTCTCTCTCCATCTCTCCGCTCCGAACTGCTCGCGTCCCGCTCTCTCCCGCACTTTCGCTCGTTCTCGACGACGTCACGGTATAATTCGATTGTCATTCGATTTTCAACGCTCCGTTCCTACCGCTTCGTATCTTCGAACCCTTTTCATTCGTGCGGCGCAGGGTTGTTTCGTCTCGCTTGACGGCCGAAACGTCATCGCGTCGTTGCCGCATACCTAACGAGACGAAAAATCGGGACGATTCTTTCCCCAAGTTTTGTTCTGTGTTTTTTTTTTTTTTTTTCAACTCCATCACCGTTTTCTCGTCTCTCCCCCGTTTTTTCCCTCTTCTCCCTATCCTCTTCCTCGAAAATAATAATCCGGTCGACGAGCTCCCAACGCGCCTACGTACGAGATACTCCCGCGATTCGCGCACCGTAAACGTCGTGTTGTGACACTCGACGTGATTTATGAACTCGTACGGTTGGACACTCCTGTTCACTTTGTTGGCATAGTTTCACCCATTTGAACGTGATATATTCACCTGCGCGTACAGAGCACTAGGTACTCGACTCTCGCGGCATACGCGAACAATGGGCGCGTGCCTGACGATGTAAGTATTTACGGCTGCCTTTTGGGATACACCTATTGCCGCGACACGTAATTGTCTGATGATACAAACCTCGCGTCGCGTGTGGATTCTAACGATGGGTGAGGCGTCGGAAAATCTCGGAATCGATCCTCGACGTGTCGTACCGTTCGGCTGCGAGAAAATATTAGAGAAAAAAAAAACAAGCAACAAGAAAAAAAGAACAGATTACCATTCTAACGGTACTCGAATTTATTCTCCAAGTACTACTTCTTCTACAGCGACACCTTCCACCGTATTTGCGCACCGATACCGCCAGTATGCTATACTATCTCTAGACACGTTGGCAATATAGCATAAAATCATTTTTTCAAAACTGTTGCATCGATGTTTCATCTGTGCGCTGCTCGACTCGTATTAAAAATCTGATCTGGCAGAAAAAAATTCAGCCTTTCCTGTTCTTTTCTTTTTTTTTCGTATTTACTCCGAACTCAACCGATTTCTGGAGAGATGATCTCACGCGGAATGTAAGTAGACTATCTCGAATCTCAAGGCCTTCCCGCGTTTAATTTGAACAAAAAAAATTAATTTGTCCTGACAGGAATCTGCGATTTTGGTGCGTGAGGAAAATTCTTGACACACGTGTTTCCTCTTTAATTCGAGGAAACGAGAAGTTTGGGATGAGATGGGAAAAATGAGCTCTTCTAGGAATTGCTCGTTCGGCGTACAATTGAGGGGGTGGGGGGGGGGCACCCAAAATTATTGCGCAGTTTTACGGTTAACCCGCTTCTCGAACCTCAGGTTGATCGTCGTGTCCAACGAAGACACGCTGCTGGGAAAGTGGCGTGAAAATGAGTTTGGAGAAAACCATCTGAAAATTTTTTAGCAGCTCTTTAAATATTCTGTGTGGAATCTCGGGGTTGTAGATGTTGATCGCGCGCTGCGAAATTTGGATTCGCGGGGAACTACCCCGATGGAGGTCGAATTATCGCGCACGAGTCTCGTTCTCGCGGTATCGAGAGCCGTGAAATGAAAACAGCGTCATCCGCGTATATTAATCAGCTCGTAAGAGAATTTCGTCGGAGATATGCGTGACACATCCAGACGACGTCGCTCCGTCGGAATACCATTATCAGATAATGGCAGCAATTAACTGCTGTGTCGTACATAAATCTTCGCGTGAAAGGACAGGATGCCATATTTAAATAAATAAATACTCGCATTGTAAGACGGGGACGGCGTCATCGGTTCGGGGCCATCGCGAGCTCTTCGCCGCACCGAAAAATGCTAATCAGCCTCAAACGCAGACGAGACGAACGCGACGAGCGAGACACGGAGCTCTAAAAGACGTACGCGGTGAGGACTAGCCGCCTAAATACCTCTAATGTATGCGACGTCGTCGGCCACGGTTGCCAACCTCAAAGCGACGATTAACAAGGACAAATTTCTCGAAAACGCGAGAAAAAAAAGTCGACAGTTTCACCGAAAAAAAACAACAACAAATTACAACGATCGCCGATACGTGAAATGTTCGAGATCGCGTCGTGCATCCCGTCCCGATGTAAAAACCATAGACCACGCGCGCGGTCCATCATAGAGCCGTGTTACTTTATCGCCAGACACGCAGCGTGCTGAAATAACACTAGTTTTTGGGCGAAACAACTCGTCGACACAAATTTCTGTGTTAAACGTGGCGCAATTTTTTCCCACCCTGCGGGGGCTGCGACAGGATTTTTCGTACCAAAGGGTTCGCGTCGTGAAAAAGGTTGAAAAACACTGCTACCACGGAAGCAGGTAGCATAACATGAGCACGAATGTACCAAATCGATACGACGCGATTGACATCTCTCCGGACGTCTTTTGCAGACGAAGGCCCGAGAATTCCTCGATTCGGTACCACAAAGATCAATTCTGTTACCTCGAGTTTCCACTCTGCTCCTCCGCCGGGGGGGTGCCGGTTTTTCGTTGCCGAGCGAAGGCAGAGACGTATACAGGCAACGTATGGCCACGTAACGAGATACGAGAGGACGTTTTTCCGCGGTTTACCGGATCTGCGCACTATCCTTCGAAGCGGATCGGTGTTTCGCTTAACCGCACGTTTTTTTTGCTCTCAGCTCATTTTTTTCCGCCGTCTTCTATATATTTTATTTACCCCAAGTTCAGCAGCCAGGGGTTGTATTTTGATCGTCGTCCGCCGTCGACCACACGTGACGCGTGGCTGAACATCCTCAACGTCGGCCGACGCCCCGACGCATCGTATCTCTCGTCTCGCTGGGGATGTGCAATGTATCGAAAGATATTCATGGGGCCGGCCGTTGTCCCCCCGTGACGCGAATGCCTTATTGATTGTACCATCATACCGCTCCGACCCCGGTGAACCACCGTCGAACGAGAGAGAACCCCTTCCACGCGCGCGTGGGGCGCCTCGCCGAAGGATAGGGAAAGTCAAGCCGGAAGTGGGGAATATGGATTTTGGATCGGTCCAGCGTTGGCATCGCCACCATCGTACGTGGAGTAACGCTCGGCGAGGGACAAGCCCACGGTGATTACCCAGGACCTACCAGCCTATAGCCTCGATCGAGTACATTTGCCTTTTTCATTTATCAGGATTCTCCGGATTGACCCTTCCATGCGCTCGCCGAGTCGATGACCATTAAAGATTCGAATCGGCGGATCCTTCCACGACCTCTACCACGTGGAAGGAATCCTATTTCGCTGATATGGAAATCACGAACGAATGGATAGACGGCCGACTTCATTGTTGCTCAACTGATGGAAATGGAAAAGCGATGGCAACAAAAGAAAATGAAATGCCAATTCCGATACACAGCCTCGTTCGACGCTAAATATTATCGCTGCTCTGACGGAAATAAATCTGAATCTGCGTCATACTTCATCTCATCGTGTTGTCTCGCGAGATTCTCTTCGCTCGCTGTGATGGCCGCTGCCGAGTGATCCCACACGAGCTGCGTGATAATTACACCTTTCTGGAATTTTCATGCTCTCCTCGAATCTTCTCTGAAATAATTCTCGCGGATCCTTCCAATTCAGCTTGCTTCCACTCCACACCGGAGGAATACAACGTAAACGGGTATTTTGCCAGCAAATCGAACGTTCAAACGCTGTTGCCGTTCTCCGTCAATCGTATCGTATCTCGGAGGCTGTAACGTCGAACGGATAAACTCGGAGGCAAAAAAAGCGCGGATTTTTCGATCGACCATTGATATCGGGTCTCGCGGAGAAACGAAAGGGGAAAAAACTACGGAGAAAACCGAGAAAACTGAGAAAAACTAGAAAATCGACGTGACTTCTTTTCGGAAGTTCGCCTCATTGAACACCGACGCGCGGGTGCGTCGTCCGAACTGGGGCGTTATTGTGGCCCACTTGACTTTGTTGTCGGTTCTTTTGTCCAGTTTTTTTCACTCCCGAATGATATTCTTTGTCCGGTTAATTATTCGTGTCGTGGGTTAACGGCTGGTGAGATTTCTCAAACGGATCCCGGTGATCCAAAGCGTCCCATTCTACGATTGTTTCCTATTGTTTCCTCGTTGAGCAGTCCACGGTATATACATGGGGTAGGTTATGGCGACCACGTCGCGAGCTTGATACGTCGCGGGTAGATAAAACTCCAATTACACGCGTACGAAGCCGGTAACGATGACGTCTGCCCAGCGACTCGTCTCGTCATCGTTGGTTCAGAGATCTTTCCATTGTGATCGTTTCCTCTGCTACGCAGTACAACATTTCCCCTCAAATTTCACCCAAAAACTTGTGTCAACGACTTTTTTCTACACAAAATTAGTGCTACTTCAACACTGGCGGTGAAGTAAGTCGAAGGTCACGCAGCTTTATGTGAAGGTCACACATCTCTGTGTCAAGAGTGACACAGCCCCGTGTTAACAGTCACACAAACCCATGTTAGAGTAACATTTGAAGAGTGTTATCTCAAGAGTGTTGAAACATAGACTGTGAGAAGAACACTAACGATCGTATTGAATCAACGCACTAAAATGGTAAATATTCTACACAAAAATGTGTACACTCTACACAATGACGGACATTTTTTTATTGCGTACCAACGGCAGGGGAGATCAGAGAATTCCGACGCAACGATCGATGGACCACGGCGAGTCGGCGTTCGTGATATTAAGAACAATTGGTCGCGTCGTAGAGATGCCAGCCCGCGACAGATGACGGCGACAGATCCCGTTGACCGGAAACTACCCTCCGCTCGCTCACGTCTGACCTTCGCGGTATCTCTCGCGTGCCAAGGAAAGTGGAAAGTGGTCGGCAAATCCACGTGACTACGTCGGAACGTAACGCGCACGTGCGCGTAGTACGCACCTACTAAGCCGAAGACGAGGTTGATGCAACGCTTGCAGCCCACCCCCCCATATAAGCCTCCGCGTACCCCTTAACCCCCGCGTGGCTAATCTAACGCATAGTTTATACGTCATTAAACCCCCGTCGCGGAGTGGCCTGGGGAGGCACGCGCGGAATCCGCGGACGTCACGCCGTATATTGCTGCTGCCTACTACTACTACGGCGCGTTGCGATGGGTGGCTCGCGCGCCCGATGCCTCGGGGAGGGTTGCGGTGGTGTGGCGGTGGTGCGTGACGACAACCCTCGCGCGAGACGTCACGTTGAATCATCCCTCGGAGATATGACAGCCGCCTCCAGGGGCATCTCATTTCGCCTTTCGAAGGGGACGACGCGGCTGGCCGCGTCGTGGCACTGCTGAAATTGAGATTAAATACCTATTGGCCTGGCGATAGATCGCCCTCTGATTGTAATGACCGGGGAAAAAATATTCGTACGGAAACGTACGCGGCTCATTGCGTTCATTAGCGTACGCGCACGAGCGCACTCCTACGTGACAAAAAATGTGGAAAATCAATGAGCATCGAAACTCCAGTCCTCCGGGTTCATCTCGCGACGCATCTGGAAAAGCGTGCTCTTCTTGTACGGGTACAAGACTTATTGTTTCGGAAACACCGGGAAAATAGTCGAGCTGTTTGTTCGCTCGCTCGCTCGTTTCGTTTACTTTGTGAATGTCCGCCTCGTCGATAAACAGCCCCGATCAGTGTTGTTCTCGCGTGCTGAACCGTATAAAGCCAAATCCATTTCCGAAGTACTCCGCATAAACGTTGTTTCGCAAACATCGTTGTGAACGAATTTACGAATGCTGGTCAAAATTACCTACGCGTAGTTGTGTTTGCCAAAACCTGGTGTTTCCTACCAGGATCGCAAAAAATCGTTTCTGGTAGTAAACTTGGCAGTGGAATTCCACTTCTCCAGGGGTGGACTCTGCAACGGGCGAAAAACTGACCAAAATTACTGGGCTCGATACGGGTTAATCTTCAACGGTTGACTCGTTTAAATATTACCATTTCGGATGAAAATACGAAAAGATGGAATTAAACGGCCATAGCGATCGGCTAACTCTGTGAAAAATTGGCAAAGCGTTGAAAAAGCTCTATGTTTTATGTGCGATGAAATTTCTCGATAGTTGTAGAATCGATCAGAAACGAACTATAAATAATTAGACATCAACGATCGGTGAATCAACACTCTTCTGTTGTATCTGTTGTATCTTTGCTAAGGGATTTTCTTTACTTCTTTTGTAAGGGAAACATTCGCCCATCTATGACAAGAAGTAGGTACACTTTTTTTTCATCGCAAAACTGATACGAAAGGGTAAGCACGAGACGAAGGTATTATTTCTATCTGGAAACGTAATACGAATCAGTGCGTAAGCGTGGCAAGTACGCGAGACAATTTGCGTGAAATGTGAGATATCCCACGTAAGGTATGGCGCGTGGGCGGGTAGAGAAGTTGGTTGGTCGAGCGAACGGTGGGAATGGAAGGGAAAAATGCCGGCACGAAGCAAACGGGGAAGCTCCCTCATCTGGCAGTGGAAAGTAAAGTTGGCGCGCATAATTTCTTGGGTACTTCCGGGCGAAAAACAGGGCCGGGTCACGACCTCTAAGAGATCGTATCGCGGGTGGGCAACCCCACCTGGGGTGGTATTCCAACCTCTCGGCGACACGGGACGCGGGGACGCGAGATGGCGGTGGGTGGTGAGGAGCAAAGGGCATCATTCTAATTGCCCCGGACTTCCTTTCATCCCCTTTGTGCGAGACGGCTGGGTGCGCTTCCTCGGCCACCTCCTACGAGCAGGCTCCGCTACCACCACCGGCAGCACTAAGTCATTTCTGCGATTAATTTTTCCTTGCAATTTGCACGCGGCAGTAATTACGGGACCAGCAGTTCGTCATCCCGTACCAGTAGTAGGTTCTTCTTCGAACTTTTCGCCTCCGCATCGTATACGCATCGTATACAGACAAACAGACCCACCTTCGAGCCGTACCCTGCTCCGAGCTCGGAAAGAAGAGCGGGTCACATCTGTTCTCTCGGATACGCAACTACGATGAGTTCGATTCTATAAACCTATTGACATGAAAATGCGAGGACAAGTCCAGAAGCATCGTTACATCGGACCCAAATGATAGAAAAATGCGTAGGCGCGGATCACCGCGTTGCGATGAGAGAGCATTCATCGGATGAGGAGGGGAGGCGACTTGAGACTAGATTCTGGAGAAGACGAGGGATCACGATGCTTCGTAGTCGGAACGGGGACACGTTCCTACGGTCTAGCAAAATATCGTCGGGGTGGTTTTTCAAGGAACGGGAAATTGATCACGCGAATACGCGGTAGGCAGGGTACGTGTAACAGTGGGTAGGTAGACAGAGGAATCGGCGCATTTTTCCCTACGCGGAAGGTTTATCGCGGAAGCATGGTTCCGGATGCAGCTCGAATCCTGGGGTGCAGGCCTAGTAGGTGTTTAATAAAGATAATGCCCCAGTCGGGACTTGGCTCATTCATCCACCAGTTCGCTCTGACGTTGCCGAGTTCTTCCCCGTGAATACCCTGAATGCCTTTCTGTACCGACTACTCCGTAGCGCGCATACAATCGTGGATTTCTACGCTCATGCATGTTTACGCTCCCACGACGATCAAACGCCGCGATGCCGTGTCGTTTCATACCACTCCCAGACGACTACGTTCGAGTCACGTGGCATACTACTGGACGAGCAGTAGATTTTTCGCGTCTTAAGCTCACACGCGATCCGGATACCGTCCTCGTCGATGAGTCCAGCTCGACGAGGAGGCCAAATAGCACAGCAATTGAACCAGCCTCTGTGAAGTATGCCGTAGAGAGTGTTCGGCTACCAGGTCCGATACGAAGCTGCGAAGTCAATTTTCGCGACTTGGAAATATGTCCACGCGTCCGGAAGTTTTACAACGAATTCGACAATGGCATCGGAACGCTTCGGGCATCTGAGGACGTCGATGGGAGGAAGAGGTGAAAGCGAATGAGGTAGGGAGGAAATGAAAGAGAAAGAGGAAAAGCGGGAGGAGGAGGAGGAGGGCGAAGTAAAGTTAGAGGATGAGGCGGCTCATCAACTAATGGCCCGCACCGGAACTGAACTACCGACCACGCCGTACGGCAATACCCGTTTGCACTGCACGTTCCTTCGTCACAGTACACACATCAGCGATCGGACAAACTTCAACGATATCCGTGATCTAGGATAGCAACTAGGTCGCCCCCGTTAGTATTTCCGGATCGCACCGATCTAAGGCAATGTTTTTCATTCGGATACATCAACCCTCCGATGACCGTGGTCGTGGCATCAATTCCACGGAAAATCACGATCAAGTGCTCGAACAACAATGACCTTGACCTTGTTGGATCGTGAGTATTCCATGCTCAGTTTTTGATTTCGCGGTCTATCAAAAGCTGAGCGTGGCTGCCTGATCAGCACCAGACATTTCCACAACGCTCGACCCTTTCTGGGGCCAACGAGCTCTCGTCTTCTCCATTTAGCTATACACACGTGGCCACACAACTATTTGGTATTTGTCCATCGAAGCCGAAAAAAAGGAGTTTTTGGCAGTTTGCAAAAATCTCTTTCTCATGCTCTCGCTGTTTTTCTCGTCGTGTTATAGCCGTTCCGTTGAAAAGTCACAGTCGAATACGCGCTCACGACATTTGTTGGTTCACACCTAAAGGGAAACACTTGTCGCGTTGTTCTGCTCTCGTGACAGCTTCTGTTCAGGTGATTCTAGAAAATCTGTGATAGGAACACTTTCAACGTCGATCGAGCCCTTTGTAGTCTTAGCAAGCGTATGAGCATGCTTATTTCTTTCGACTTCCCTGTGAGTAGGTATCTTGTGAAAGTTGAGAATGTCCTTTATCAAGACGCGTTCATCCTTCGTCATCTTCGCCGCTACTATGCGTCGAGGTAAAAGCTCGGTGATGAAGCGCAGGGCGACTGGCTGTTTGTCTCCCCGTAGATGTCTGGTCGGAGGCGCGGAGAGTCGTCGTCGTTATCATTGTTATCATTGTTATTATCGTTATCGACGTATCGTTGTATCGACGTGGTGCAATTGGGTCGGGAGCGGGGTTGGTCCAGATGCTCGAGATGAAAAAGATCGGGAGCGTCGGTGCTCTGTGACAAATGGTAGGGGGTTGAGAGTTGAAAACGTAGGATAGGTATATACGAAGGATCGAGGTGGATGCGCGCCGCCGGAGGAGAAATCGATCTGGAAGGAAGGTGACTCGGCGATGAAATCGGTTGATTCGCGAGAAAGAGAGAGAGAGAAAGAGAGATAAGACGAGTGGAAAAACTAAGAAGGAGAAAGATGCTCCTGGTTTGCTCTCTGTTCTGCTCTCTCATAGGTAGCGATTCTTTGATTTAACGCTTGCTTGGTACACAAACGCGTTTTTAACGCTTCCACGGTTGTCATGGCAACGACATGGGCCGTTATTAATCCCCACGGGGGCGGAGAAGAATAGCGGAAAGCGAGAGGAGAGTCGAGAGCAACGAGAGAAGGGATCGCGAGACGCACGGCGAGAAAGGGAGAGAAGAGAGACGACGAGAGACGAGAGCAGTAAAGAAGAAGCTTCTGCTGGAGCTTTCGTTTCTGCTTTTGATTCGGATTCTCTCGCTCGCTCTTGGTGTAACAACTAGTCGTTCGTCTCTTCCTCCGTGGAATCAGGATATCCAGCTCCGTCATTGTACTTCTATCAGTCAATTTCTTTCTCTTCCCCCGCTCTCTTGCCTCTTGTGCTTGCACTTCTGTCTCTTTGCAGTGTTTTGTGTCTCTCTCTCTCTCTCTCTGTCTGTCTCTCTTTCGCTGTTCCGTATTGCCATCATTTTGGTGCAAATGCACGTAAGTTTTCTGGCTGAGAGAGAATTTCGAGTGTCACAGCATAAAGATGCTACGATAAAAAAACACGAATAAAATAATCACTGTCATAGCGAATATCACTATTATTACTAATATTTACGGTAGTCATATCGAAAATATTCAGACAGATAGGTGAGAATATAAGGAAAGGCTCATCTATTTGGTGAAAATAACCAAAACACGATTCCTCAAAGACGATTTGCTGTAGGGATTTTTCGAGGGCTCTTCGCGAAGAGGCTTTTAATACAATTTCAGACCAATCGATGCTTCGTCGTTTCCGGTATTATATCCATTATTTCGCGTATTGTTTGAAGCACCTTTCGTGATACAGCTGATTGTTTCATCCCGCGACCCAAAGTGTTTTCGGTGCAGATGTGTCCGTTTCAAGGTCATTTGTGGAAGATCAAGAGTATCGTCGGCAATTTTGATATGAATCGATCTGATAATGTTTATTCTCTCAAAAACATCGTAGAAATACCTTGTATCTCTGCAGGGAAATGTTCCCTCTTCCACTTTTACTCGTCAAAGCGCAGCGTCCGAGCGAAACGTGGACTCGAATTTTCCCCAGGGTTGCGCGAGATGGTGGGTATTATTCGCATACGAACGAGTTCTCCACGGCCTGGCGAGAATCGTGTGTGACGTTTTCCGGTATCGATACGTCGCTTTCCAGTTCAGAGAACTCGGCGTTTCGACGTCGATGGAAACGGCTTTTGTTTCACCCCTGAGATTTCGTGCTGATGGGTGGCATTTGTTTACGTTTCTCATATATAGTTGCGGAATATAAAAGTTTACAGTTTCGCAACATGTTGTTCCTCGTTTTTCCATCCCGCGATTGTTTCGTGGAAGCTCGAGGTAATAATAATTGGTAAAAACCGAAGTGCCTGGCATCGAATTCGCTGGGTAATGTAAATACCAGCGAATCACTCGCCTCTGGCGAAATTCACGTGCGATTCGCTAATTTCAATAAACCTTTTCCCCCCACATCGCCGGTTACCACGAGGAGTTGTCGAAACATTCAAACGTGGAAAAACACGTCGACTTCCACGGGCCAAAATAAATGAACTTCTTGAATATAAATGCTTGAATTTGCAAAATACCAAAAAATAATACGAGCAATAAATATCAACGATATTGAGCACGCGAGCAAAGAAAGAAGAGCAGCGAAGAGCAGCGAAGCAATATGCGGAAACATTTGGAAATGGACGAAGCAAACGAGTTGAAAATCCGGAGAGTCGTGGTCGCGACGTAGAAGTGTTCCATGGGCGTTAGGAATGCTGCGAGCATCGTCGCCGACGCCTGGAACTCCCGGGGCACTCGGCGAAGAGTTACGCAGATCTAATAACGGGACAAACGTCTGGAGTAGCGTGTCCCAACCGGGATTTCGTTTCTTTTCCCAGGGGAGAATCGGGCCTCTCTCTCTCTCTCTCTCTCTCTCTCTCTCTCTCGAGCTTCCAGGAGCGAGTGGAGCACCCTTCCTCGACCAACGCGACGACGTTCGCCTCGCCGCGTCGTATCGCCGAGGTTCGTCGTCGTGAATATCAATCTCGCCCGATCCTCGAGGACCGAAACGGCCCTGTTATACCGAACTCACCAGCGTCCCATCGAGCCGTCGATGTAGACGACGAAGCTTGGAACCCTGAGAGAGGAACCGACCAATATTTCGATCGTGCTCAGCCTCCGTGAATGCCTCCACGGCACGACTGCGCTCGATCCATCCGCTGGTTGCCTCTCGGGTTGCTCCGCTCCCTCAGTTTCCAGGAAAAATTTCCAAAACGACAAATAAAATAATTCACCTTCAACAATAATTCTTCAACATATTGGAGAACCGTTTGCCAAAGAAATACCTATTTTATCTTCGGTCAAACTTCGTTCGCGGAAATTGCTTTCAAAAAAGTACACAGAGAATTATTTGAAGTCAAAGGCTCCGATCAATTATACTTCTCGCACAACAAGCGTTCGATAGAAAGTGATTTATACGCGCCAGAATAATAATAACAATAACAACAACAACAATAATAACAATAATAATAATTATGATGACGATGACGACGACGATAGTGATGATAATAAGGATTTCCAAAGAATTATATCTGATTTATTAATGGACTCGCAGCTGAGGAATGTTTATTCGTATAATACATTTCTACGTGATGTAATTTTAGTGTTAGATATTGTTACGAGTTGTTGGTCTGATTGTGCAATCAGCAGCATTGGAATCTGAATTTTTATATTTGGATAACCCTAATTTTTTATTGCAATGGTTACCGTTATTTTGTTTGAGAGGTGTGCATCTGCGGGATGAAAAACATGGAAAAGTAGTTCTGTCGAGTCTCCAACAAGACTTCCGCCGCGAGAGACAATTCCTTCCGTTACGAAATTCCAAATTGTGTCAGCATTTTACACCGAGGTTTATACCAATGTAACTCGTCGTCCTGACGTTTCAGTCAAATCGAACCAAACGGGAGTTTGAGATGGTAAGAGTAAACTTTTTGGCTCGCTAAATATTTGTTCGTCGCTGCCAGTTTCCCCAAAATCAGTCTACACCCACGCAAAAACGCGTTGACCATACAACATCGAACATCTCGGGAAAAAATTGCTTCCAAAATTCATAATATCCGGTGGTCAGTAGAAAGCTACTCAACGAAAGCACGGTTCTCGCAGAGTGCAGCGCGACGTTGATCCAAAATTGCTACCACCATTTCCAAAGTAGGTTAAAAAATTTGCTGTGCAATTGTCAATCGTTGCAGTTTAAAAAAGGGATTGTAAAGTAGAGAATTACCACTAGAAAACGGTTTTTTAAGTAGACGTTAACTCGTTTAGTTATCAAGGATCGTGATTTTTGATAGCGTTGATCAAGGATCGATGGGAAAAGAGTCGTTTGACCCAATTCGCGTGGCGAATCTGATTCTGATTTCGTGTTCGTCGCACGTTCGTGATAATTACAGATTATTACGATTACTTCGAGGAGTCGCGATGCTCGAAGTTTTGTGAAATATTGGGCTGCAGGAGGAATGAAAATGTCGACGATGCGCGTAAATATCGATGGGCGACGCGTAGACGCGATGTGAATTCATTCGCGTCATTTCTGCCCCCGTTCCTTAACCGCGCGCGCGGACGCACGCGCGCATAGCCGCGCACACGCGCGCGTTCGCTCTCTGCTCTTGTAATGGCCGTACCGGAAACGAGACGACGCGTGACCCCAGACGGATGCATTAGACGCACTTCCGGCAGAGCGACGCCCGGCGCCCTCCCTCGCCGCGTCCCTTCTTCGATCCCTTTCTCGCGGAACCATTGCGAATCATCGACGTGCCGTGCAATTATATCGCAGCGCTATGAATCGCAAGATAGCGGAGAATGATACGCCTCGACGGATTCGTCCGCGAGCAATTAGCCGATGGCAATTCATCGCGAGCACCGCGGTCAAACAAACTGCGAGGTGGTCGACTTCGGCGAACGTCGATGACAAGATGACGATCCGCAAGCTCGGCATTTTTCGCCCGCGCTCGAATTAGTTATTTCGCTAATTTTCTCCTATTCTCCGACCTGAGAAAAACTCGCGGACAAAGGGCGATCGGCTATGGCTGTCACGTGCGCGCGAGTTGTCGCCGGCGTTATAATTCGGACGGTGTGAAATTTCTTTAGGTACTCCCTAATGCCGGGTAACAGTGATGTGTTGATACTCGTACAATTCGCTGTCTCTATACAAAATCAATGCGGTACAAAAGGGCGCGAGAAACGGGACAAGTCATTGTTCCTCCCTTAGTAGGTATTCGCGCACAATTTTCGCGGTTCGCGTCCTAATAGCATTCTTCGTCTTGATTCCGTCCGAAAATGCAATCAGCGAACAATCAGTCCTCTTCTGTTTGCGGAAAAAAACGTTAACGCACGAAAAAACTGATATCCAAGTGATAATTTCAGCAACCCTTCGAGTCAATTTGACTCTGTCCACTTTCTGACCGTCCATAACTCCGTGGTTCTGGTACTTTTCGCTTGAAAAAATGTGGAGTCGTACTTTAACCGGCATTAACGTGCTCTCTAAGTATCGGAAGTATCTTCAACATACTTAAAAAGTCCCTTTTTTCAAACGCTTACCGTATCTTTGGTCAAAGTCCATGACAGGGTCAAAATGACCCTGCCATCGTGTACTCACTGGCTTAAACATCGATCGAATATCTCATTCGACGTGGAAAATATTGGAAATATCACGACTGGATGTGCAATACTCGAAAATACATATCTATGTCATCGAACCTCTTGTCGTTGATGCAAGAAGTTGCATCGGCGATTTCTCGAGCAGTCTAATTCTAATTCGATCCAGTCGTATAGATATTTTTCCTGCCTCCTGCCTGCCATTATTTTTCCTCGATTCGAAAAAAGATCTCGCTGTATCCTCCGCGCATCGCCCCTCGAAATATGTCTTTAAAATTCCGCGACTAATGCCCAGTTCCGATACATCGAGCAGGCACTTTGGCACGCTCAAGCACGTCATCCCCCGACCCATCCACCCCTCGCGCCGCGCTCTTTTCCCTCTCTCTTTTTTCGCTCGACCGTCCCTTCCATTACTAGGAATAACAAACAGTTCTGTTTATGTATTCCAAATCGACGGGGAGAAATTAAAATTCATCGCGCACTTTCCACCCCTAGCGCGTCAAATCTCCGCTAGGCGTACCTACCACAGTTGTAAATACGCTCTCCTCGCGTCGCGTGCGTTGGGGTGGTTCGAACGAAATCGATATATTTTGTTTTAAGCTCCGCGAATCTCGAGGTGTCTACTCGCAATATAACGTCGACCCAGACGACGATGGTTACTCCGATGCCCAATGACTTGGGCACTACATGGTACAACGTTTGCTCGCCACAGTTTCGAAGGATGTTTGGAGACGAGAACAACGTTTTCCGACGAGTTTTCTCGCCATGGAATTCTCACCCCTCGAGGATGCAGAATCCAGAGTATAAAGTACTCGCTGCCAAGCGATGAGAAGGTGAGAAGGTAGAAGCTCCGTGGAAGATGCTGGTTCTCCAGCTGAAAAGATTGGCTCGCTGAAGAGGATCTCCCACGTATCCGAGAAGGGCCAATAGGCTTCGGCGCCCTTTGTCTTACGAGATTGGTCGGCGCATTGTGTCAAGGGTGGCCCGGCGCATGCGCGATCCATCCGCGTGGGAGGAACACGATATAGCAAACAGCCCTGTCGCGTCCTCGTCTACTCGGCGATACTCGGTGGAAACCGACGAACCTCGACGAAGGTTCGCTTTCGCTCGGGAATTAAGATAGGTTAAGTTTCCCTGACCAGTTGAACGCCTCGAGAGCATCCCGAAGGTCCGCTCTGCGTCTGCCCTCCTGAAGACTCGTTGCACGCCTCAGCGTGATTTTACACCGCCACCAAAAAAAGTCCTAATCGATTTCTCAAGAATTACCTCTCCGCGTTTTCCCAGAAGGACGATCGATTTTCGACAGAGCAGTTTCAACCTGCAAGCTCACGCCTGCCCTCGCGAGCTTTCGACAAGAGCGACAACGTTGATTCCACGTCGCAAACCGCACAAATTATAGACAGACATTTTTTTTCCGGGCAGCCCGATTGAAAAGAATTTTACATGATTGTATATAGTTATTTTTAAAAAATTGTAAGAATTATATGTACTTTTTGATAGTTATAAAAAATTGCAGAAAAAAAAATGTACGTATGATTATGTGTAGAGGATATATAATTGTGTATAATTATACGTAAAGTATATATATCGTTGTAGATAATTTCCTAAAATCTTCAATCGCTGAACCGAATCCAAAACTGGAAGTGAGGTCCGCATTTTGTGATTGCATTTAATCGTTCGCGTTGTTCAATTTATTCGCACAGTTTCGCGCGACAAATATAAAGCAGAGATTCCAAATTTCGGGTTGAAAATATCGCGGGTACCGTTCAACGTCGTCAAGCTGAGTGTGGAGGGAGAAAGGAGCGTATTGCTAGCGCGGAAAACGATATGGCACGAATAAGATATACCGAGTCTATAGAAACGAGTGAAAGAGTCACGTACCGTTTTGTTGAGAGTTTTCAGGTACAAACTACGAGCCAAGTGTTCAATAAATCTGTTTCCTTCTCGCAACGTTCCCGCAACACGGAGCTTCCGCCTTCTAGTATCTCCTCAAACTCGTACGAGCTAATAAGATTGAGAATGAACTGTCAATACCGTTACGCGCGTGATAATTCGCCGTCTCATTCGAAATCGTCTCACCTGTGTCCTCGCAATTTCGGCGAGTCAACATTTTTTACTCGCAAAATGTCATTGCTTCCCTACTTCCCCAGAAATATGCTTTCCGTCGCCAAAGACTACGCGAATCTCATATTACTACCGAAATTAATCGATCACAGCGTCGAGAGAGCCAAAAATACGGAAAGTATTTTTTGACCCAACGTTTTCACCCAAAAACCTCACTACGCGACGTTTAGTCATCCTGCTCGTCGATATTCAAGGAATCCTCGTGGGATCAGTTCCACTTTCCATATTCGATGTGATTACCTACTCGTCTCAGCGATGTAGAAACTGAGGCGGAAGACGAAAGCTCAATCTCTCGTACACGTGACTTCCGTGATCAAATGCGTGAAGAGGCGAAGACAGAAGTGGCTCAAAAGACGATTCCGGTGGACAAATTAGTCGCGACCCCCTGATTGTTGACCGATTTTAATCCGTTGTTTTTATCCGCAAGTCGTGAATCGTGTGCGCGCGCGTGTAATATTATGGACGGCCACGTATGCGCACGATCGTTCAAAAACGCACACGAATGCGCACGAATTTTCATGAACGCGCGCGCGCGCAGGCGCGCACACACGCGGTGAACAGAGAGGGCTTGGGGTCTCTAAATACTGTGGAAGCAGCGAACCACCAACGAATCTCTGCTTATTCGCCACACATATACCTACATTCTGCTTTCCTGCCGTTTCACAGGATCCCAAATGTTTGAAGATTTTTTCATATCTTCGTATCAGTGCATGTAGATAACGTCTTTGCTAGCATAATACTACTGTTCGTCGAAATATATAGATTTCAAAATTCAGCTTGAATTTCACGTATCTTGCAAATATTAACAAACAACATACACCAATGTACGAGCAAAGACATGATCCGAACGCACTGATAGTATAAAGATCTCGGACAGTTGTAAAACATTTCCCATCGCTTTAGATCCTCTGAACTGGCACGACATGAACATTTTTAAGTCAGATGTGTTATTGGGGATTCCTGAAACACGTGTTCATTTTTTGCGGTGCAAGAATGTCTAATATCTCGTAGTTCTTATACAAAGATAATCATTTCAGTCCGCCATTTTGATTTGAAGCTCCAATTCAAAAAAAGGGATGCGACAAAGTTGTAGAGCAGTTCATAACGTGCAAATACAAACAGCAGATTGAAACGGTTAACAAAGGCGGGGTCCAGACTAATTCGTCCACCGGAGTTGTCTTTGGAGCCTCGAGGCGCTGGTTTGTTAGGAATGCAAGCATCTCGTCGTGGGCCCAATCCTATTTCGTGTACCTACGCACAGGTACCTCTTTCCCCATCACCTTCGTAGTGTCACGTACGTTTAAAAGGTTCAGCGATGAAGAGGGATGGGTCGGGGCCGAAAATCTGGAGAAGTCACTTGACAAGCAGGACTGTGAAAACGATACCATCCCGTTTTGTCTTCGGTTTGTCTCGTTCCGCGGTATTTCACTTGCTCTCTTCTCGTGTCTCTCCGCGCTTCGATATTTCCTCGCGCCGTAGTCATCGCGTTTCTCGCACCGATGCCACGGATAGCTGTTCGGATCCCGTTCTCTATCCCCGTCTCTTCATGTCTCATCTCGTCGTCGCGCATTGCTAGGAGCCCCGTCTTGCCGCGGCGTTGAAAGATGCGCGCGAAGTTCTGACAAAAGAGCCCTAATATATTACGCTCATTAATGCGTGACCCACGAGCGACCGGAGCGTAGAGAAACATCACTTATGCCGGTGCTGAACCGCGCGCGCGGTAGGCTCAAGTGCACGGCGATGGGGAGAGAACAGCGTCGAATGAGGAGTGAAAGAGGTAAGAGGAGGAGCGAGGCTTCCTTCGAGGAGTATCAAGATGCGTGGAAGCTATGCGGAATTCACTCGATCATTCCAATTCAAAATACTCGACTACCTCTACGAAATCATAAACGTAACATCGACGTGCTATTGAAAAATCATCTCGCTCGTGAAGGAACATACAACGCGCGCGTAGCTCTCTTGTTTCAGTTCCTCCTCCGAACTCTCCTCACCTGCCTTATTCAAATCTGCAAGGTCCACCTCCTTCCCAGATCTCTGTTCTCATCATCGCTCAACTTCTCTTGTACGTGCTGTAAAATAAACTCGCTCATTAGTTAGATCATCAAGCTGAAACCACGTTGTACAGCGAAGCTCTGCTAGACTCGTCCCAGTAGCTCTGTGAGCTTGCAGACGCGAGAAGCTAAATCCTAGATCTTCGATTTCGTTCGGAGCATCGTGCCCAAAATCATCTTGGAGCATTGATCGTTCGAGGCGTTTATCGATCGTTTAATCAGATCTACCTCCACATCACAACTTTCAACCACGCGTCTTTGAAAACAACCGTTTATTTGTTCCCAACCATCATTGAACTCCAATTCACAGTACGAGACTGTTACAAGCACAAATCTGCGCTTGAGAGTCTTCTCTTTCTGGCAAATTAGCAGACACTGGTCCACAGTCACTACCCTACTGTCACTTACTCCGCAAAAGTACTTCGGCACAAATTTCACTCGAGGTTGAAAAAGCTCTCTAGCTTTCGCCGCACACTCGACAGTATCATCAGTTTCATAGTTGTGTCATAGAGGTACCTACGATTACAGTCTGTCAATACGACTCTTTCGGTGTTCTATGTGAAAAGCTGTTTAGATTCGCGCAACGTGGTCGGATTTCCGGAAAGTATTCCCCAATTTGAGTTCATGACCGGCGAAGTAACGAGTACTTCTGCGCGATGTTTGTAGCTTTGTAGCGAGCCATCAAATTAGCGAGAGGTTATTGGTAGACGTTGACGATCCTTAACGCGGAAGCTGTCTCTCGGGTTCTAATCGTTCGCCATCTCTACTCGTAAGCAGCTCTAGTCCGGTTATTAGTGAAATCCTCGACGCTGGAAGAGCACTGTGGCACCTGCCTTCAAAGCTACCGCTCTGCCCTATAGCCATTGTTGAACCACGGGTACGAAACAAGCATCGACCCCCGCTGGTGTCATAGTTACAACCGCCTTAGAACGCCTGTTCTCGCGCATTGTGGACAGAGCATTAGCTAATTATTATTTCCGAAGATTATCCCCTCGGCGTTCGCCGCAAAAGAATTTCAAACTTCGTAAATCCGAAGAGGAACAAATCGAGAATAATGATAAGCGATGCACAGGTCACGCGCGGTGGATTACGAGGAACGAGTCGAATCGAAGAGATCTGTTGACTGAGTGAACGTAGAAACAAGGTCGAGCAAAATGATCGTGTCAAAAATATTCAGCTGTGAGAAAAATTTCAAGGTCACGTTTATTCACCTCGTACGATGCTTCGCAGACTGCAGTAGTATTCGTAGTTCGTCTTTCTCTTCGCCCAACGCAAATCCAATGTCAGGAATTCGAGCTTGACTGCATTCGTAAAAACGTAATGGAATTAGGATTTGTTCCTCTCGAGCTAATGCTAGCTCGTTCGCTGATCTTTGCAAATTCGTGCCATCTTTAAAGAGACTCAGTCTTCCTTATACTTTTTTCAAACACGTTTATTCGCTGCTGACCGACGTGGTTTCTCGTGCTATTGTTATCGATCCACCGAGACAATCTTTAGCCAAAGACGGATCATTGTAGAACGTACCTACTACCTCAATGTTTCGATTATCTCGATGGCATTGTCGAAACGCACTCGACAAAACGTTCTTGGAAATACTGCGGAAATAATTCAATAGGTCCGCCAGCATATTTTCAACATGTTCAATCGTTCCTCAAGCATGATCACAAACGAACGAAGGTTCAACAAACTTGCTGAAGGTAGAGAACCGATGAAATGTGTGGGTGCTAGCATTTATACCGAGGTTCCGATAAAATCCGTCAAACTTTTTATTTCCTGCACGAATGATTAGCGAAACGCGGTCACTGCAATAATGAGGATCAAATTATCATGCTAACATATCCGTATTAGAGCTTTCAATAGATTGAAACGTCCGGCTGGATCGAAATTCCCGAAACTATAGCGTTTAATTCGCAGCAGAATTATGTTCCAGCAAGCCATTGTCCGCGTCTGCGTGTGGCTATAGAACAAATTTCGCACAAAATATACCCAAATTATCCATGTACACAGAATTGCAGGATTTTTCTGTGTTCATGTGCATAATACAAACGTAAAGTATTGCGGTCGAAATAGGATAACAAGCACATTTTTTTGAAATTCAATTTCAAGGTCAGACATAAAAATCCTCCGAATCGGTCATTTATCCATTATTCGGTATATGACTTCAACTTCGAAATGCAGCTGGTTCCACTTCTCTACGTCGTCTCGATCACCGGATAACTGATTTTGTCCCTGTTTCCCTCGTTTTCGCTGTAGGATCCATTAGAACCAAAATGGATTCGCGTATCTTAACTAACGATGTGCGTTTCATGATACAGGAGTCTCGGAATGTTATACGTGTACCATAGAATAGAAGTGCTCGGCTTTGACGAGATTTTTGAAGTTCAGCTCTCTCTCGCGGTATCTTCCGGTAATTTCGAACGTTCTCTTTCCACCGGGTCGATCAAAAGCTCAGCTACCAGAGGGAACCGTAAAGCACCAACGTAGAGGTGTTTCACGCTGTCTAGCGGCAGATTATCGTGGGAAAATTGCGAGGTTCTTAACTCGTTAATAACCGCGGCGCTCTCGCCAGCTGGGAGATTCGTTGCGTGTTCGAAGTACAGAACGTATGGACATGGCACAGAGAGAGCGCAGAGCGCACGAGCGGGCGGACTGCCTGCGGAGCAGATAAACGGATTAGGACCGCTTTGTGTCAATGTGATCCTCTTCTGCTGGTGCTACCGGAATCAAACCCGGGACGAACCTGGACGAAGTCCTGGTCCGTCTGCCGTAAGCCGTCAATAGAACATTACGCGCTCCGGTGCCGGCAACACGTCAACGCCGAAGTCTGGCCGTTCTCGACTACTGATAACTGATTCTCATTCGTTGCTATCAACGGACCGATATACCCCGCCTCCGGTTCAGCCGAACACGACCTGCCAACGAACCATCGCGCTTCAGCGTGCAAAGCGTACACGGCGTTTCAAAACAATTCCCCGATCTCAGGCACCGAAGAATAAGAAAACCAGCGACTCGATTCCCCGGAAAGCATGCTTTTCAGGGTATTTTGGATACCCGTACGCGGATCTGGAACGTTGCGCGCAGTGGGACTGAAAATCGGCATATTCGCTCCCAGCGACTGTACGTTTGGGGGACATTAGAATGATGAATAATAACCTCGAGGCACTTTCCGTATTAGCATGCTTTTTCATTGCCTCTTTGAGGATCGCGAGTTCCTCGGCGGGGGTTCCGATCGTTGGGCTTTCCCCTCCTTCGCGCGCGTAATCAAGAACCCCCGTCGTCGATGGGGGGTCTTGAGGGCGTAAGGTGGGAACTGGGGACTAAGGAGTAGGCGATGAGTATTGGATATGCCCGACGCCCTCTTTCGTATATTTCCATCACAACGGGTTGCCGGTGTCCTTCGGACTCGATAATTACCTGGCGCCCCATACCAGCCGGGATTAACCGTAGGATATTGCGTTTTTAATAATAAAAAGAAGTGCAATGTTTGGGGCCCAGCGTGATTTTGAAGATTTCGCTCTACCGACCACTTCCAAAGGTTCTTCGTCGGCCATTGAGCGCCGCACTCGATTGGATTGTTCCTAGGCATGGGACCCAATAAGGTTTCCCGGGGGTGAAATCTGCCCGCGCGTCTCGTTTTATCCACAGTCAACGGAGCGATGCGAGACACGACGCGAGTTCTAGGTGCGTAGCGACGATTCACGAAGCTTCCTGACACTCGTCTGCCGCTATCCTTGCGGATATGGAATCTGTAAATCTTGATGGTCCAGGATTTACGTGCATGCCACGTCGCGTGTTGTCTTCCACCTCCCACCCAAATCTTTACTCTGGCCTAGACGGATTCGTTTTTATAAATGCAAAGAGTACCGCTGCGCGTCCCAGGGGCACGAGGCTCGAGGTTCCGCTCGAGTTCACGCTCGCCGGCTGACTAGCTCGCTGATTGCTGCTGCATCTTTGATGACCTTGGCCAGACAGTCGAGCGGGAGAGTAAAACGCTGTGCAAAGAGTGTCCCGGGAAAATTGATATTTGAGCAAATGGATTCCTCGTCGCAGTGGGTATCGACCGCCCGAGAAACATGAGCTTCCAACACGAGCGACGTGAAGATTTGTGGAAATCCTCGAAACGTACTTATACAACGCTAAGAGTGAACTGCGTATCAATCACACCGTTGAACATGCGACCCGTTCGACACGTTGCTGCGCATCGATATTCGTTCCGCCGTTTTCACGTCCCTCAATGAAAATCGAGTCGAATATGACCCAAAAAAAGGTACGCTGCGCAAACTACGCTTAAATTATTTTTTTACATGATCTAAGCTAAGTTCAGCAGAATCATCGATCACTTTTAGATATTTCTGTCAAGGATGGGAGATCGCTAGAGTGAGCTGAAAAAGTGCCTAATCGAATTTATGATCTCGCTGAGAAAGCAATTCTCCCGTTGGGACAAACGTTTAGCTCAATTATCTTGTTTGCTGAGCATCAGATTCGCATCTGTTGGTAGAATGGTTTTTGAGATACGAAAATCGGTTCGAGCTCTACTCAGTAGCTGAGTGTAGTAGCTCTAGCGAGAGGCTACCCTGCCTGCCGGCAATGTCGGAGCAAACAAGAATTAATCGGTGATACGAACATGGCTGCCCATACGTGTTTACCCCCTATCACAATCCGACATTATTTATCAAGTTATTGCCAACCCCTAGATCGAGGCTTCGTACGCTTCTTCTACCCTCCCCCCGCGGCCGAGATCGGTTATTAATTACCGATAACTTGATACGCTTTCCTCAATCGTGACAATCGTAACAACCGTTCATCAAAAGCTTCGATCATGTTTCAGTATGCCACAGGTGCGAAGATTCTGCCGATGGCAAAGCTCGACGGGAGGAGTAAAATGGCTCTGCGGGGTGAAACGACCCACTGACAAATTCCAAACGGCTCGTCTGAACAGTGAAACGAATACTTCGATTGCCCATTTTTTTTCTACTCATCTCTCTATGTTCAGAAACAGCTAGAAGCGAGATTTTTAGTGCTCGGGGGTGAAAAAAGTTGGGGGGGGGGGAGTTATTATTCAGCGAACGGCACACACGGACTCGTCCCCTCTTCTGAGTACGGAGCGGAAACGCGCAGATAGCGAGCGTGAAGTAGCTGGTCATGGGATTAATAATGCAGTCGGCGCTGAGGCTTGAGAAAACACACGTTAGATTCGGAGGGTCCATTAAATTTACCTATCGGACCTCACGCACGTGCCAACTGTCAACTGTCAAGTGCTTTGGTCCGGCATCGCGTTGGCTCATGCTGCGTCGACAAGAGATTCGAGATACAACCATCGCGCTTCACCCCCACGACTCGAAAACTTCACCTTCCGACGCGATATCTTCCATCTGGATTAGCGGAATCAATCAACATCCAAACTCTAAGCTCTCTCCATTCAACGAATCTGCTCAAGCTATACCCACCACTATCGATCACCTCGCTCGATAGATATACTTGTATGTATACAAGCTGACGAGAACCTCGCACCCTTATGCCTTACATTAGATTAGTCCTACCGCGTTTACCATCCTGTTTTTTCTACATCCATGCTTCTCCCACATTTTCAAATCAGCTAGCCATTCGAATTGTAAACTCGTGTCGCTCATTTAATTTTACTTACCTGTTAAGAACGTACAAATAAACTAGCATAAATCGATCTTTTCGCAGAAGGTTTCTATTTTCAAACGAGATGTGAGTCATTATTTGTTGTTTTTGTAACGACCGGTGCGATTGCAGTGGTTGTGAATATTTTCGAGTCCATTTTCCTCGACTGTGCGATGAAATTGACTTTTTTTGGGGGGTTTCCACTCGTCGTAAAAATTCAGTGTAGGGTCGATGTAGCAGCCACGGAATCGAAGAACCCGAGGCGATGGGATACTCGGTTGACTATATAAACGAGCGAACGTCTCTGGACGGTAAGAGTAGCCGGAGATCATTAGACAGGATCCATCACTCTCGCACCATGATCCTCGCTGATCTCTGATGACTGATCTCTCTGCGGACAGCGGTTATCAAACGTTTCGGTCTCGGCGTCGCGTGCGATCCTCGATACAGCTGCTACGTGCAAAGAGAGCAGCGTCCACCGAAAGTTCGCCGGAGATCTGGGACGACGAACCTAGAGAGAGGAGAGAGCCTAAGAAATCTTGGCTCGCGCATCGTCGAGTCTCTACGCGTGGGAACTCGAAGAGCGACTTGAGAACCACTAAAATGTGGACGAGGAAAGAAACGCGGGGCAATCAGAAACACATTACCGCACCGGGCCGACTGTGTGAGCAGTGGCGAAAGAAAAAGTTTGGCACGCGGTCGTAATACCGTGATACAGGGTAACCGTAACAATTACCACCAGCGGTGTCCCACTTTTGGTGTCATTTACCTCGGAATCAAAGAAATTCTTCGAAAATAGTAAACAATCAATTTAGAGAATCGACAAGTACAGGAATGCGTGAGAGTAAAAAACGCGGTGTGCATAGATCGAGGAAAGGAGACTGGGAGAGAAGCCTAGGAAAGATGGAAAAAGGCACACAGAGGGTATAAACTAACAGAAGGAGAAGAGATAGGCAATCAGGCAGAGGAAATAAATAAATGCATAGCAATGCAGGAAGAGGAGGAGAAATTAAGAAACTCCAGTTCCGCGAGCCATGGAAAAGCCAGAATATCTAACCAAGGTGAATTGGAAACTAAAGCAAAATTCCGGTGAGGAACAGAAGCGAAATCAAATAAGTTTTGGGTGGACAGAAAAAACAAAATGTGTAGGATATGTGGCAAACAAGAAGAGTCGATGGAGCATAGTGAGGCTACAGACCAACAACAAGACTGGATAAAGCAAATCTAAGGCAAGACTGCTTTTGCAAGAATATGGGAAATAAAATGGAAAAGAGAACGAGGAAGAGGAAGACAATATTTACAGATGATGAAATACGACAGCAATGTAGAATAGGTTAGATTAGTAATGTGATGTAAGAGAGAGAAAATTCCGAGGAGCGTAGACTGCGCCTGACGCTTTTTTCTTGCATCGCACGAAGCTCGATCAGGTTGCCTCGCGTCCAAATGGATGTAAAACACGTCGGGCTACTATGGCGAGTGTTCCAGTTACCGATCAGACTCCAATTACCGAACGAATTTCATTTTCCATCGAGTGCAGCAATTACCGTGCACGATTCGATCTCTCGTCGCATTGTATTAGTCTTCGAATGTCCCAATTACTGATCAACCCGTAATTCCCCGTCGACTCGTTCCTGTCCATCGCGGAGAGCCCTTCTCACTCGTCGTGCTCCAGTCCCCGTGGACGCATCTCTATCTGCGAGGAGATTTTACGAGAGAAAAATTAAGACCCGGTTCGATTAGATTTCGCGTAATTGGGTCATCTACACTCCGCGATTTCCACGTGGCCATGGATCGACACCGTGAAATTCGGCGTGGTGAGTTGTCGCGAAGTTTTTTTAGCGGATACTTCGAGCTCGTCGGTCTCTGAGAGCGCGGAGGCTGAAACCAGCGCTGAAATCGGGACTCTGTCGCGCCGAGCGTTCGGGTCGCGTTCCTCGCCTCATTGTTTGAGATTTAATTAACGCAATTATTTCTCGATTTGTTGAACCGAGTTTCGTCGGAAATGTTATTCGATGGCGTGTCGACGACCGTATGTTTATTATTATCAGCCGACATCGATCGGATTTTTCTCCGTATCTCGGCGAAATCCCGTTCGTTTCTATCAGTCGAATTTCCGTATGTTTCTTGTTCCGTTACCTTTTAACTGGCTTTACATATTTTTTACTCCGCTTTGTCTTCTTTAATGGAAAGTGTCAGCGATCAGCTTTGCTTGGTTTTCTTACACTACGATGCAATGAAGAAGAACGAGGAGCGCCGAAAAACTGAGGCCTTCAACACCCGATGCGTTTCCATCCCAAACGTGTATCTTCCAGCCTCTGCTCGGTTTATCGCACTCGAATCACCGCCTTCTGTCTTTCGCACATTTTTCATCCCAAGTTTTTTTCTATTCCCGTCAGCGACAACGCGACTGTCGCGAGATTGTCCAAAATTAGAAAGCTTCTGTAAAAGTGAGTCCTGCGCGAAGAGAACAGTTTCGATGCGGGACCAAAGCTTTGGGTGTCACATCGGAAAGTTGGAAGAATTCTCGAGATCGGTTCAACGGTTATTGGAATTCACTTTTGGTAACAGAACGAATAAACGTTGAGCCCCAATTACATTGTTCACATGCGTAGAAAGTGTAGGGAGAAAAGATGAAAATTCTTTAGAACGTCATCTCGATGGACCTGATGCACTGTCCTCGTGCAGCTATCCTACCGCTTCGAATATGTGTAGCCTACATTTGTGAAGTATGGTACGCGGCCTCGGATTCTGGTGATCAATCAAAGCCACCATTTTTTAAGAATATTTAGGATCGCCACTTGCGCGCAGACTCGAATTTACCATCAGGAATTTCGCTTTCAAATCGCTGTGTTGACTTGCAATGAAGTAACTCCAGCATCAAAACAGTTCGCAGCAGCTACAGCTGTCAAGTGACTCTTCAGTGATGAAATCAGCGATGGATTAATTACATTTGCTCGTTTCACTTTTTGCGACAAACTTCGCGTCAGCGTCGACTGTGATCGAGCGAGTGCGATTCGAGACAATGATCTCGGCCATGATCTGAAATGTGGCTGATACGAGATGATGATGCAACGGCGGAAGCGAAGGAATTCCTGCACCCTGCAAAACAGCCTGGGTTGAATTCTGCATGTCGTAAATACGAATCTTCAATCCTGCTATGTGAGATTACGAGATACCAACGATGGGAAGAAGATAATTGCATTTATTTCCTCGAACTGGTCGCGATAACTTTGTACGCGTTTACTCAAACTACAATACGACGTTCGAATCGTTGGTCCGAGACGAAAGAAGCACAGGATTCGCGGTGGAATTTAATGATTGCAACAGTCTGTTCCGGACGTAGTTCGCGAGGTAGCCGCTAGGCGGCTACTCAGCGTTTCGCGATTCTCGCGAGTGTATAAGCGCAGCTCCCAATTCATATACGAGACCGCGACGCTGTGCTCCGTTCGCTCCGAGCGGCTGAGGCCCCTACATCAGCGGATGAGTTCAGTAGGCAGCAACCTCGTTACCTCGAAGCACCCAACCGTATCATGGTTAAGTGTTAACTATCGTTGAACGAATGACAAATTTTTACGCGAAATAGTGAGTCTCATCGGGGGTCTACGTCTCAGGCCTGAAACTACTGTCATATCTGGACCAGTGCCTGTTCTACGACTGCGACGATGAAAAAAAGTCGAAGCCCCACCCTGAGATTCCGTGTGTACTACATTGATCAAAATTGCCATTATATACAGTCAACTTGACAATGAAATGTTCATCGACAATCGAATTGTTTCCCTGACTACACAAATTTAGACCGATTTGAACGATTTTTTTTAAAACACTTTTGAATAGTTCTACTATTCACAAATATTGCAACTTTTTGGTTTCGATTCCTCAAAACTTTAAAAAAAAAATTAAAAAGCGTTCAAATCGGTCTAAATTTGTGTAGTCAGTCGAATTTCTTGCGAGTGAATCCGGAATGGCGCAAAATAGATCTGCCACGTGGAAGATAGCTTTGCGTTTGCGGTGAATGCAACCGAGTGCGTCGTTCGGAGTTATTGTGCCAACTTTCGGAGTCGTAGAAATGGATAGAGACGACGCGATGTGACTGTGGAAGACCGACGGACGCCACACATCCGAATCGATCTCCGATCGACCGAGCTGTCGTTTCTTCTTTCCCACTTGTTAGTGTCATGCGGAGAACGCCCGTACCTCGTGGCACCGCGTCAGCTACCACGATATTTCTCAAGGTGAGCGCGCTCGTTCGCTCCTCACCGAACACCTCAACTCTTCTTCTCCCCCCTCGCCTCGTCTCGACGAAACCACGAGTCGTTCTCGTCACTCCCTCATAATTAATCATTCCCTCCTCGCCCCTCGGCTACATTCACCGCGACACCCGCCTCTTCCTCCTCTTCTTTCCCTCCTTTTACACTCCTTCGTCCTCCTTCAGGCGTCAAACGGTGGCAATATGGCCGCGAGGGGCAGAGGGCACTCGCTTATACGGTCCTGCCTTCTCAACGACATCAACGGGCTGCCATGGACGCACCATCTCGCGCGATACGAAGTCTTTGACGAAGAGTCGCGCGTCTTATCCTGCGTCCTCTGTCCTACGAGGGGAAACCTTTGGTCCGGAGGAGTCGACGTCGAATTGAAGGAAAGACTGATCACCGACGTGCACGCGAGTCGACGACGGGAATGAACGCTTAACTCCTAAAGAACTCCTCTTCTCCTCGCTTTTTCTCACGTAATGCCGAGTAACAGCGTGCGAGAAGCAGTCGAAGCTTTTTGGGGTCAAAGCGCCTGCACAATCACAAATTTTCCGTCATTGCGTAGAGTGCACAAATCCTTGTGCCAAATATTCCACACGTTGATTGAACACGATCGTTAGTGTTGTTCTCCCAGTCCGTTTTTTAACGCACAAAAATGTTATTCGATACCGAAGCAGCACTTTTTAAATCATGGGCTGATTCGTCGATCAGAGGAACAAAGAAATCTCGAGCAGTATGAAAATTCGAGTTGTCAACTTTTTATTAATCGCGTCTGTGAGTCTCATCAAGCTTATCGCCGGTATTCTGGGAACTGAAAGCGACGAAGTTTGACAGCTGTCAGCTCGTTACTCTTTAAATGTCACTCTAACATCGGATTGTGTTACCTTTAGCACAGAGCTGTGTTACTCTTAACACAGAGCTATGCTACTCTCAACATAGGGCTGTGTTACTGTTGCACTACACACGAAGTGTGCTGAAATAACACTACTATCTTTTTATATTTCCATCTATATATCTATCTATCTGTCTACCCATCTATCTATCTATCTATCTATCTATCTATCCATGTAGCTATCTATCTATCTATATAAATGGATGGATTTTTTAATTTGTTTATTTTTCTTTGAATCATGCCAACTGTCAAGCTACTGACAGTTCTGGCAAACGCCACAAGGTTGCATGAGAAAAGTGAATATAGTCGTTAAGTTTTCTTAAATTTTCTAATGCTCCGCCCAATTTTCTTAATTTTTTCTTTCACAAAAACCTTCTGCTGACAATAACAAACACAGCAAAAAAAAAGAATCAGCGTCGTTGGTCCAGCAACCGTTTATCTCGAAGCAATTTCTCAGCCTTGGAAAACAACAAATAATTTCCAACTAATGAGTCGAATCGCTGATCTAACGATCTACCCAATCTTCTTTTTTCAGAGCAGTAAATTACTATAGATCGACCTTTTCGTATCACTCGGTCGAACGAGGGTGCTACAGGATTACGGTTTAATCAACATTTTTTTTTACTTTTTTTTTATCGTGAAACTCGCTTTCCGTTTAAGGCTGGTGGTACGTTTTTTAATTTCCCAGACTCCCCTTAATCGCGGCACGATTCCATCCCGACGTTTTAATGAATCCGTCAACAGCGCCTGGGGATTCCTGCAACCACAATCTTCCCCGACACCGCCGAGATAAGAAATATCCTAGGGCGAAAAAATAACAATAATCATAACAGCGATAATGACGATAAAAATGAAGATGACGCGCAGAAGAATACGACCGAGGAGAAGCGTACTAGCGTCGTTGGCCGTCGGCATATACCATCGAAAACAACGGAGCGCAATGTTTCGTAGGAATTCAGAATTTCAAGCATTCGTAACGATACGAAACACTAGCTATTGGAAACGATATTAGAATAAAACTCGAACAACAATTATCACCACGTTGGTGATCCTAGAATTATTCGGTCTCCGTAGAAACGTCGAGCTTACGACCCCATCGAAGAAATCCTCAGTAGGTACTTCGACGGTGGAAGAAAAAATAGTTGGACAATTATTTTTCGAATGATCTCACACGAACGTACAGTTTTTGACTGTATATATCTGTGGATGCATCTATAAATGTGGATGCAGGCGTGATATTGACGCTTCGGTAAAACGTCTTTAAAGAAGTAAGACGTAAAGGAGTAAGACGTCTACCGAAAATTCGTACGAACAATGTTATGTCAACGTAGGTAAACGTATCATGGATAACGACACGCGTAAACGTAGTATCTACGGTAGAACCTCGAGTTTCCGAAAACAAGATGTGACACGTGTAAAAATAGTCACCCACAATATCAACCCGCACATTAGAAGAAGAAATACATTTCTTCTTGTTGTCAACTTGAGAAGTCCGCTGAATTAAGTTTTCCCGAACATCGAGCAACCCGTATTTCTTCATATTTCGATCTTGCCGAATGATATCTATCGAAAAGAACATTTATAGTTCGTTGTGTTTGTTAATTAAATCGGGAAACTTGAATTACAAAATCGAGAGGCGTATTTTGTGAAAATACAAACGAACCAAATTCGCTTGGTTTCAATATATTGCAGATAATATCAAGTCGCGAGCTCGATACTACGCTACAGCAAATAAGTCCTAATGAAGTCTTGCGGGCTCCTGTGAATTTTTTGCCGCGTAAGCGATTGAAATCTTCTCTTCAACGTGATCATTTTCGCGATTTCACTTCGATTATACGCTAATTGTTCGATAAATGAAAGATTCTTCGAACGTGAGAAAGTGCTTTTGAATTGAATGGCTCTCATTGCTGTTGACTCGATTGCGCAATCGACCCGTAATACATTTCTCACGCTACCGTGCATACTTTAGGCAACGAAACTGATGTAATATATCAGGTATTGCCAGAGAAACAGCATTGAAATGGCTCCTACGAAGGATTGGCGAACCAATATTTTCTTCTTTTTTCCCTTCGAGCATGAAGAAACGCCGAGGGTTTCGAATGCTCGCGATCGTATCGTATCGGTCGTATACGGTAGCTGAGATCTACGAGATAAGAATAATTAAAAGCCACGGCGTAGCTGATTGGATGTCGAGTGGATCGGAGACGTGCAACCAATCGGTGAATGGATATTCATTTACTAGTGTTCCAATTGATACTGACGACGCTGTTAACGACACTCGAGTGCTAACTAGATCCATATTCGTTGCTGGAGGATAGACGTCGCTCCGTACAACCGAATAACGTGCCGCGCGTGCTCGCTGCGTACTTCAGCCCACCAATGACGGCTCGAACCTGAACCGAGAAATTCGAAAACTTCGTGCTTCGTCAAACATCGAAAAGTGACTTTGCGCAGCAACAACATTAACACGCGAATGAGAATCATACCAGGAGAACAATTCTGATCCTTTGATTCAACGATCTACACTGGGAGACACGCACGTTTCCGAAGTGGCTTACGTTAGCTTTGTCCTCGAATCAACAATATTTTTCTCAGACAACTTAGCAGCTTACGAGACAAGCGAGCAGTTTCTGAAAACTGGTCTGCGTATCTCCGGTCATAATTTGTTTTCAAAAATCAGATTCCTCACACGGAGAGAAAAAAAATAGTAATATCCACCATGTGACGTAGGAATCATAGCTACGTTACATGGTAACCAAGATTTCTAAGCGAGAAAAGTCGTTTGACAGAGTAATATTCCCCATTCGAAGTGGTAACGTTGGCTGTGTCCACACAGTAATGATTACCACGTTACATCGAAGAGAGTACTACGCGAATGGGGGTTATTCCTATTTTATATATTTCACTTGATTCCGTTTTATTTATGTATTTTCCAGCGAGTAAGGTTATATTCGGTTTATTTAAGGCGGGATGGTACCGAGATCTTCGACCAAAAGTACCATAAAATCGATTTTCGCTTTTCACCTCGAAATAGTCTTGGAACCTTCCCCCACCTAGAAAAAATATAATTGCGGTAAAACTATTTTTTAGAAGGTGATTGCGAGCCCAATAAACCGAATCGAGAAACGTTGGGCGCCCGGTGGGTGCGAGATTTGCTATGCTATAGAGCTTCCGTTCGTTGGGAGCATTACGGGTAACTCGTGTAACGCGACTTGTACGATTTAAATTACTTTTTCCGTGAATTTTGAAAAGACGTGCTTCTCAAAATGGATCGGAATAGCTCTCGACGGCGTGCTGGCAAGACGCGCTCGAGTAAAATAGTGAAACAAATTTTAAAAAATGTCTGTCCTCGTAGCCCACTTATACCTAATTTTCCAACCGAAATACCTCACCCGGTACCAAACCTCGTTCCCATGCCCGATCACACCCCAACACCCGTTAAAATTATGGAAGTTGAACCAGCGCCGGACAATCTGGAGTAAAATACTTGACGCTGCGATATCTTTTTTTCAACTGTCGCAATCTCAAAAGAAATAACATTCGTCAACCAATTTTTCGCGACAAATACAGCTGCCATATACGGGCACGTCTGAAACTCAAGATTCGATAGGAGTTACATCTCCCGTCTCCAGCCTTCTTGTATTTACCCGCTCGGCTGTGTGGATAATCAGCGCGCGCATTTTTGGTAACGAGAACTGTGTAACACGGGACCGAGTACCATACTACGTGGCTTTGATTCCTATGCACTGTAGTAATGCATACCATTTCTTGCCGACCATGTAACGTAGTAACCGTTACCAGAAAAATGGTAACGAGTCCTATTGAATATAGTCTTGTTTACGATTTTGTGTAAAATGAGTCTGGTTGCTACGTTAACATGGTAATTATTACCATTTTTTCTCTCCGTGCAATAGCGACGCGAATAGCTAGATGTCATGTAAGTATACACAGATGTCTGATAGTCATGCAACGAGCAACTCGAATTTCCAGTTGAAACTCCATCATTCGTACGGACAAAAAATCCTTCCAAACTGTTGCTATAATTTACGTGTATAATTTTTATTGAGAAAATTCAAGTTTTTGGGGATGAAGTGGGAATTCGTGTGGTAAGCAACGTCGGGTCGATATGCGACCAACACGCAAGCCTAAAATGGATATGACGACTAAGAAAATGGAATTTGGTCGGCGGAAGGCGCAAACTACTCGAAGAGTTTCGATCTTCGAAGAGATTTTGGGGAAATTTATGAAATTCCACGGGGTTGAGCAGACTTTCAGGGGATATCGAGGATTTTAGACGAGCTTCGTGGGTCCGATTCTAAGATTGGTTACCCGGCTCGGCTTGATCTCGCTCCGTGATTCTTGCTAGATTGGTTGGCTCTGAGTCCGACTACGCTAAGCCAATCAGTGGCCGAGGCTCAGCGCCGTTCGAGACAGCCTCTCTCCGTGGTCCACGCGTCTTGCAAGGCGCGTATATCCGAGACCACATCTCTAAAGTCTTCGAAGCCGAGCGAACGACCGGAAATTGTGTAAAAATTATCAACGTGAAATTAAACCGAGCCCCCAAATCGACGGAGAGTGACGAATGAAATCATCCGGATCCCCAGATCCAAATTATCCAATTAGTTTTCTCTATTCTTTTCCAAACGCCAAATTCGTTGTGGAAATTTAGCGTGGCATCGACGTGGAGCAACTTTCGCCGCCCAACGCGACGCGAAGCGGATTGCCGCAAACGTGTGTCACATTAGTCACGTCGAAGCCGCGAACAGCGATTGATAAATGGCATAGAGTGGACTTTTATCGAGCTACATGGGACCCCACTTCAGAAGCGAACTTCTGTCTACCATAAAGGATGCATAGATGTAAATTATCCGAGAAAAAGCACGATCGATGGCAGACTAATTCACTGTTTCTTTTTTCAACAATGTCAACATCCTCAACCAGCGTGCAAAAAACCACAACCATCGCAAAGAACAGATTTCAGGCTTTATAAATTGAATTTTATAAATACACATCTTTTATTTAACTTCCAATTTTTGCAGTTAGAAAAAAAAATTACATCAGCTAAGTTTGTGTATAAAAAAAAATCGATGACACAAATTTTTGTGTTAAATGTGATGGAAATTTGTTTACCGCGAGGAACTAGCTTAATGGTCGTTGATCGCTATCGCTTTGCGAATACCGGCCTCGGTTATCGAAATTGCGTTCGACGGTGCGAGAGCTTCTGGAATTAGATCGAGGAGACACGATTGTCGGGGTACGGGACTGCGTATCTCGGGAACGACGTGTTTCGTCGTAGCAGAAATCGTAGTCGATTTCGCTCCTCTGCGAACGAGGCGGTATGCAGGCCCGAGCTGCGGAACGAGGAAGTGATGTATTCTGCGGTTAACGACGACTATGATCTTTGCACGAGTTGATATCAGAAGCAACGACGAAGCCGCACGTCTGGACGGCGACGGGGAGGTGGCAGGCGGCAGAGATGACGGTCGTCGGGTCCGAAGCTTCATTCAAAGTTCCCAGGAGGCAACAAAGGGCCAGCAACGAGCTGATCAAATTATCCAATTCATTTGGATTAGCGAGCAGGCGAGCGAATAAGTACTGCTCGCCGGTTACCAAGAGGCCCTCTGATCCATCCCCGTCCATCGGGTCCGCGCGACGACGAGTGTCGTCACCCCGTCCTCGCGTTACTCTACCAGCGCGCGTCTTACCTCGTCGGCCCCTCGCCTTCTACTCTTTCACCCCATTCTCCAAATCAATGTTTTTCAAACGTCGTTACCCGCGGCAAGCTTTCACGGGCTAACGAGAGTACCTACCTTCGATTGTCTTCGCGGTGGAAAAAAAAATTTACGCGCATTACCTTCGAAGGACGACGACCCAAGGGATCCGAAGGGCGATCATCGAGTCGGTTCGCGAACAGGGCAGAAACGATACCCGATATGATTTATTCCCCAAGGTCACAATATTTCGACAATACTTTTTCACTTCCGCGGGTAAATGGCGGAATTTAATGAAGTGCGACTTATTCTGATGTCGCGATCAATCGCAGTCGGAGTGATCCTGCCTGGTGAAGTAACCACAAGGGTTGCTAGTTTTTCGGCAGACTTGGAGAAACGGAAGGAGAACTTTTGTTTTTGTTATACGCGCCCTTTCGCGATTTGCTTTTCGATACGATTTTCCACGATGTGGTCGACCTTGAAGTTCACCTTTCGGGAGAGATAAAGGCTTAACGGACGTGGAATGATAAATACGATAATTAATCGAGTGTTCTGCTCCTCCGCGACGCTTCTTCTCCCCGCTGGCGAGTAAACTCCCGGAGGATCGAAGGACCGGCAACAAAGATAATTTGTCATTCGTTTCGCGACTCTGTTCGCCGCGGCGTCTTCTCGGGTGCGAGACGATATCGCGACATCGCGTAGCTTCTCGTACCCACAGATTTATCTCGTTGACGGTATTTCGCGCCTCTCACCACCGAGCCACTGCACCCTCGCGTCAAGACAATCATTTATATTCATTTATATTCATTTACCGCTGCTCACTCGTTGGCTTTCGAGGGATATATATACAGCCGGGGCCGCGATAACGTCACGGAGACGTCTAAATGCAGGACGCGTTCACATTTGTTTTCAAACTCCCGCAATTTCCTTCTACCTCGCCAAGCCTGTCTGGAGGAACGCCGAGCTCAAGTCGCTTATCTTGCGCCGTTTGTTTAATGGTGTCCGACCACGAGGACAAAGATTTATTTTCGCGCGATCGCGCGACCCTCGCAGACTCTTGGGTCAACCGATTAGCAGCGCGCAGTGGGACTTGCTTCGCCGAACGCGAAATCATCGAAATAATCACGATGATCGATAGATCATCGCCACGCCCGAATCATCGCAGCGTCTTCGTTCTCTTTTCAAGACGGTGACGTGAATTCGCGCAGCTCCGGACCCTCGAATCGATGATTGCAGATCTCGACTCTCGTATGCGCTCATCAGTACCTACTGGGCGTCTCTTGCCGATATTCAGATCTCGATCATCGCGCTGCTAGTAGAAATGGAATCGAGTTTTTGACCACCAACTGACCAGTTCGACTAGACTCGTATAAGCCAGGTGTTTGCCAGTATAATATAGAGCTCTTATCCGGTAACTTGCCCAATTTGACCGGAGATGCGATAAACCGTGGCGCCTTTTAAATGACTGTCACTTTTAAATTGCAGGTTTCCAAATTACCAACATTATTCATTATCCAAAAACTATTTTCTTCTCGATGATAATCTGCAATACCTACACTTGTTTCTATCATCCAAAATCGCAGTTGGTTATTCTTTTTATTGCATCCATTTTTATATGATATTTACATACAATTATTTACATTTTTATGTTAATACAAACGCCATACAATTGTAGTTCGTATAACGTTGTCGTAGATGCTACGTACATCGCCTATTTTTCAATAGAAACAAGCAGCTTTGGGATGACACTGAGTCAGCCTTTGAACGTCCCGTTTTCTGCGCTCGAATCAATATTATTCATCGTTACAATTTATTAATTAGCCAAAATTCCTATGTGTACTATTTTTTTTTCAAACTTGACATTTTCAGCTTTTTAGAATTTTCAATACCTTACAGGTTTCGCCGTTTTGAATTTTCCAAATCTGACTTTAGATTCGTGGTCAGCGACCCCGAAAACCTGCGGTTGCAAACGCGTTCATCCGTTCGGAAGATTTCAACAATTTTATTTTATTTTTGGGGGCTTTGTCGTTTAAATTATGGGAAAACTACCACGTCGATCAACGCCAAAATCTGATCAGTTCTAAGTTAAGAGAAGCCGCGTTGATCGAGCCCAATTCGACCAAAATCCGCGCACTCGGCCTCGAGATATCGTCAGGACAAAAATGTGATCACGTACATACAGACGTACGCGCGTAGGTGCGTACACACAGATGTGTAACTGAGAATAGTCGGAAACGATTCTTTGGACCTCGAAACTTGGAGATGCAGTGGAAACTCAATTTTTCCATTTTCGGGCTGATTACAATAATTTCCTGTTTTCCCTGAAATCAGAGAGAAACGGGAAGTTAATTATGCGTATGGACACTCGGTAAAAATGTGTACCTCTTTCATGCCATTGAGAAAACGTTCGATTTGTGTCCCGTTGCAGGAGCAATGAAACGTGAAACTCGCGAAACAACAATTGCAGCGGTAATCCGTCCTAGTATGTTGCCAGCGTTAATGCTGCTGCTCAAGTCGAGGCCCTTTATGCAATGAACGATCTTGGCGCACGAAAATGCCTGCGATCGCCAGTTCCAGTAGGTGCATTTCAATCGGGTCAATCGGGTTTCTTCGCGTCAAGATAGTCGTAATGAACATTGTCTCTTTAATAAAATAGCGATCTCCCCAGGAGATTGACTGTCGAGTACACCGTGCGGCGAAATAACAAGTAATAACAATAACGCGTGCGAAGGCCTCGCATGGTATAGGGAGAGCATATCAGCAGGTACAATTTCAATTTCATTATCTCCCCTCAGGACGGTCGTGGAAGCCGCGATAGCGACTCGGCTGCTCCGGCTATAAACATTCCGGGAGGCAGCAGGCCTACAAATGTACGTACGTGTAGGACGAAGGAGAGAGTTTAGTCGAGGCTCGACGCGTTTTCTCGCGTTCGCCTGTCACTCAAAGCCTACGCCCCCCTCGCCCTGGCAGACTTGATAATTGAATTTCAGAAGTTGGCCACCCAACGCAGCCTCCCCACGCGACTCTATAGGTTGTCGAGTAGTAGAGAAAGGGGAGCGTCGCGTCGGGACGCCAGGCCTACTGCATCCCTTCGTTTCTTCGACTCCCGATCCCTCGAACTTCCTACCCTACGACCACCGCAGTCAAGTTTGTCGCTTAGCCATGTTAATGCCGATTGCTAAATGAATCGGAACCTCGACGTTATTTCCATAAGGAACGCCGGCGACATTTCTCTCGTGAAACGGTACTTCAACGATCCCAACGCTCCAAGAATATCAATCGAATCGAATGTCACGGATATCCTTACTTCCCAAATATTGGCTCCCTCTCTCCTTTTTTCTCGCATCAGTAAAGCTCCGGAAAAAGATCTCTCTTCTTTCTAATTACGTGTACTTATCTCGGTATTGGGCAAAAAATGGAGCAACGACACGCGCGAAGACATTTTATATTCCGGAGGCGAAGACAGCGAAGATGTTAAAATGCAAGATGCTGATAGTAAAATGAGTCGATACTGATGCCGAACGCGTAATTTGTTTCCCGCTGTATCTGTCTAAACCGCCAAAACTTTAAATATTCAATTTTTTTTAGCGAGTCACAAAATACCTAATTGGGAAAATACATTTTTCCACAATTTTAAGATTGATAATAGAATATAATCGGGCTTGAAATACCTAAGTTTACAGACGGAAGGTGGCAAAAAAAAAATCGTTTACCGATGATTTGTAGAGGGTTTGTAGAAATGTTCGATTCTCGGCTCAAGTTTGCCTCGATGTAGTCTGAAAATGACGCGTCTCGCACTGGATAGCAGTGACGATGTGAGCCGGTGTTTGGGAAAATATTTCTTTGAAATAACAGTGCACGGTCTTCGAAGCAAAATAACATCTACGGCGGCCTCTTCGTCTTCTACCCCCCCGCTTCTTTCATTTACAATCTTCGCCACGGGCAGGAGGTTGAATAAAAATTCCTGGCATCGGAGGTTAATTAATAGGTGCGGAGGCGCTGCTGTATCTCTTCAGCACGTTGGACTCGCAGGATCACCGCTGGACCATCCATCTACCCTTCATCCTCCTTTCATCCGCGCCTCTACAAGCAGACTGACGGGTATACATATGTCGACACCCTATTGCTGTACCAATACATATCACCGCGCGTATCCAGCCGAATCGAAGCGCGATATGGGACGAGCAAAAATACTGCGAATGTTACTTGGTGCATCGCGGGTACGTTCCAAATCCACGTTTATTTCGCGAGTCCAGCGAGACAGATTTGCATTTTCGATTGGAAGCTTTCCCACCGGCGAAGGTATACCGAATGAAAAACTTATTTCTCCTCGAGTCGATCCGCCATAAAATGCAGAAATCTTATCTCAAGTTTGCTAGTCTCCAAACTGCGTTCGTTCCTAAGAAGTATCTTTCTAAGCCTCGATCTTTGTCCGGAAAAACGTGGAGAAAAAAAAAATCAATTGCGTACTAAAAAATGCAAGTTCGCGCATCCAATTTACAGAGAGTCATCGCTAATTCTAGTTCACTCGTGTATTAAAATTCGTCGAACGGTCAAGTTTATCGCCGTTTGATCCGGGACTGCTGAAAGCTCTGAAGCTTCGTTAGGAGAATAAAAATGGTAGGAGAAGTCTATCGACTCCGGGATGCCGAGTAATTCTTATTTCACCGAATCTGTACGCTTTTCCGCGTTATTCTCGAATACAGCTCGCGTTAGGTAGACGAGCGAGACGTAGGTACACCGTGTATCTATATATCGCTGTCAGTTGAATGGATCGTCGCGTCTCTTTCGAAGCCTCGGTCCCCACAGCCCCGGTCCGACCCTCGGTTCGTCGAAAGGGAAAACATTACTTGCGCCCATAGATTTCTGGGATGTTTGGTTTACACTTCGCGTTCATAAATATTTACCACACGGCCGTCTGCTATTCTCTAGGATTTAATGAACTGCACTGATTTTTCACGGGCAGAACGTCGAGGGGTGTACCGCGGTGATGTCGGATACCGCGGATGTCTTCTTCGCGCCCGTTAGGTGTGACGCGTACGGATAAGTCTGCTCGAGGTTTCCTCGCCCAAAATATTCCTTCGCCAAGAAGCCGAAGGGCGCGGCGTTACCGCGGTTCGAAAGTGCGAAGCGGGACCAGAAGAGGGCGGAGGAGTCGGCCTTCTTCCCCCGATCGTGGATCACTCGGTTATGAATTATTAAAGCGCGATGCCGTTTCCAGAAACTTCGCTTCGTCGCATCTCCCATTTTCCACCGCCGTCGTTCACGGTCACGCGAACTTACGGTTCGCTTATTTCCGCCGCGACGATAACGACGCCTCGCGCTCGTTCCCGCTCGTTCCTCCCCCATCCTCGGGATCGCGGCACAGATTTCGGGATTACAAGGTCGGTTTCGCGGCGCGCAGGAATTCTAATTGATAGCCCGTCCGTGGAGAAGTCGCGGATGCTGCGTCGCGTGAACCGTCGTAGGTAGGTACGCGATCGTCGCTTCCTCGCCGCTCGACGAAACTACGTGACGTGACTCGACGGAGGCCAAAAACGAAACCGACTCACGCCTCGCGGATGATCATTGCCGCGATGGCTGACGCTCGAACCGGACACCATCTTCACGTTCATTAGCTGCTATTCAGTGCAGCGAGGGTGGCTGGGGCTACCTCTGCTCTGCTCTGCTCTGCTCTGCTCCGCTGTACTCTGCTCTGCTCTGCTCTGCTCCGCTGTACTCTGCTCTGCTGTGCTGCTGGAATGTCCGACGCGTGACGGCCCCTTCGCGCAATCGTATAATTATACGCGCCCTGACTTCTGCCTGCCTACTCGTCTGACGCGCCCTCCAACTGAAACGCATGGATGGAGAGTAAGAGGAGCAACGACGAAGAGGAGGAGAGGTAGGTACCTACGCGCGCAGCTTCGTCTTTAATACCACGACGGTGCGTGTAGGTAGCGTTTTCGCTGATGGATTATGCCCGATACTCGCGAGGCATAAAAAGAAGAGGCTGGATAGTCGAGAAAACGCGTTGCCTTCGCCGTACCAGAAATCACGGAAGTTCTCTTTCTCTCTCAGCGATCTTCGAGTTCGTTTTCCGAGGTTCGTCAGAGACCAAGCCACCTAACGTCATCGAGGATGCGAGGTCCTGTGAGGATGTGAGGATGGGAGGATGCAGATCAAAATTACCGAGAACATTAGGACAACGAGAGAAAATGCCACGAATGAAAGCACCAAGCCGAAAGCTTCCACGAATAAACGCACCATGCACATTTTTTGATTTATCGATAGGCAACTTTCGCGTTTATATTTCAAGTATGAGATTAGAAAAGATCACTTTGCTGAATACTGATCAGTCAGTTCAAGGCTTATGCAATTTATGTTATTTTTTAAAAAAACTTACCAATGTTACTCTGTTGTAAGTATTGGGGAAGTTATATTTTTATTAAAAAATACGTAGACGCGTGTAGTTTGTGAGATGTACTTTAATTGAGAACAGGCCTCGGGTCCCCGAGGATTTATTTGGTAAAACAAAATGCTCAGCTTTTCGGAATTAGTATTGGCGATGGAATCGAAATTGTTGTTATTTTTTGTTTCTCGTATCCCTTTCAAGTTCGCCCCTAATGATTTCGTATCGCCAATCCCAATAAACGATACCCAAAATTCACGATATTTCATACGCGCTGTTAAATTTGACTTCACTTGCTTGGGGTGAAAAAAAACAAACTGAATCGCCAAACAACCATATGAAAACGTTGTTCCGGATGCGAAATGTTCCAGCAATTTGTTCTCCAAAGTAGGCGCACAAAAATTGAGAGCATCATTTTCGCAAGTACGATTTTCACATACTTCGTACGAATGTAAAAACGTGGTCGACGCGGCATAGATCACTGTTTTCGAAAAGCGGCAGAATGTCAGATCCGTTGGAAGTTCGTAAAAACAAACGAATTGCACGAGAAAGCAGCCTCGCGCATTTTTATCGTGTTTCTCGTGGGAATAATTCAGGAGCAGCGAACGAACCTCCAATGTTTTTGGGTACTTCTCGAAAATTAGTCGCAAATTCGCGAGAGTGGGACAATAAATTTGAAATCGGAGGAACGATAAGTGTACGACATTGAAGTTTGGATGAATGAAAAAAAACGAGTTGGGTTATGACGAGGTCGAAGCAAATCAAAACATGGCACGATTTATGGATACTTTCAGATACACTCGGATTTCCATTGAATGCATCCCGTTGCACGATGCGTGGCACGGAGCTGATTGACGTCACGAGGGCCTATGAAATAGGGTACGCGAGGGACATTCAGGTGGTTTTGAGTACCTCCTACTTTGGGAACGTATGACGTCGATATTCGAAACGTACCGCAATTTTCCGCCGGATTAATAAGGGTAATCGCATCAATAGTCGGGATAAAAACGCCCGTCATCGTCACGGTGCAACGGTGCGTTAGCCAGAATCACGGAGTGTATAACCTTCCCCCGCTCCAACCCTTCGATTCTCGCTCACCTACCCTGAAAAACTTGACCACTGTCGACGAGGCGATGATAAGGAGAAACGTTTCGGACTATAAAACGTGTTTATCAATTAACACCGAATTTTTTATTGCCAACGAGTCGTACAAAAGTATTTCAGACGAAAAATGCAGACTTCTGAAGGAAGTAGAAGCAACATTCGTTCTCTTCGCGCGTCAATCTGCTCTTATTTGTTTGCGGTGGGAAGAAATGCCGAGGAAACGTGTGAAACCTGCGAGGAACGAATTCATCGTATCCGAGCTCCAAGACAAGAAAAAAATGATTGGAAATTTGGTTTTCGCGTTTGTAGAACACTGGCCCCAAGATAAACATTCTACAACGTTCGATGTATAATTTCATCTTTTTCACGAGGCCTGCAGACGAGAGTACGCGAGGCACACAGTTTTACATTGACCAAAAACGGCTTGCTCGTATCCTTCCGAAATTGTCAACCGCTGTTTTTTATTAATCGTGTACAGAAATTGGGAGGTTACTCCGGAGACTTCGCATGGTCGCTTATGAACCTCCCGGCGGAGAGGTTTTTGAGTACCTAGCGCGAAAGACATCGTGAACCACCCCGCCGCACGCGGGTCGCGAAGCACAATGCAGCAAGCATCTGGCGTCATTTCGGAGTTTTATAACTTTGCGGTGGAATCGGAAGGACGACCATAGATCAACGGGGAATGAATATCGTGAAGAAATTCCCAGACTGAAACGGCAAATCAACGCGCGTTCTGACCGCACCGTGACCTCGGCAATGCCGAAAATCGCAATTATTTACACTACTTTAGAAATACGTTGCGTTGCCTCGCGAACACCGCGGCGTGACAAAAAGATTCCCCGTTTTTACGACTTTTTTTACTACTTCACGTCTGACGACGGAATCAAGTTCTCGCTAACTGTACGAATGCGACGAGGGTACGTAGCTCGATCGAATCTTCAAAAGACGCGAGAGGACGAACCGGAACGAACCTCTCTACCCTGTTTATGCCGAATAAATAGCCCTTGCGTAACAATCGTCGTTGTGCGATCTTCGCAGCACGAATTACCGCGATACCTTCGAGATGATATCATATTCCATCGCGTTTACGACTCATTTATACAACTCCATCTATTTCCGTACGCGAATAACGGATCCTCCTCGTATCAAAAACTCGATTATACTAGAAAAAAATCTATTAATAAATACAAAAGTTACGAGATAAATCCTCAACCTCCACTGTATTTTCACTTTTTCACAATTTTATCTCTTCTAAATTTGAGTCGGTGCACTCGACGATGCTATTCGTTCCAATAATCAGTATTATTCGTTCGATATAATAATTCGGAGCACGATGAGAAAATTGATTCGATCTTCGTCTGGGATGCTGCGGTCATTTTTTGACAGCTGATCCAACTTCGCCGGAGAAGAGTCTCGCAATTCGTCGACTTGGTCCAATTACGCGCGTCGAATCATCGAGGTATTTCGCGAAAATATTTTCACTCGTGGGCTCCAACAATCGTGCAACCAGTTCGACACCGGTCATTAACCAGCCGAGCATAACTGCCGCGTGTAATCTGACTTTTTGCATCGATCTTTCGAGAACGTCGACAACAAATTTTGTTCGAAGCAGCGGAATTTTTTCGACCGTCGGAGATTCGCTGTTCCAGCAGCTATGTCAATCAATGATAGCCCGGCAGGTAACGTATTCGCATCGTCACGATCAATCCTTGGCAATTAATTACCAGACTCGTCATTAATTTCGAATCGTTCGAGCGTCAGACCAGGTGGTCCGAAAAGTGCGGCGAGCACCTTCTTGGAAGAGCTGCTTTACGTTCCGCCTGCTGTAGCATCGCGCGTTTGACTCGCGGCACGGTGTAGTAGGCCCTAGGTACGTAGGCTGCACCGATCGAGCGGTGCGTGCGTGTGCGTGTGAGAAAAAGGAAGAGAAGGCGAGTGTAAGCGAGGTAGGAGAAAGAGCGAGGGAGAGAGAGAACGAGAGAGAGAGAGAGAGAGAGAGAGAGAGAGAGAGAGAGAGAAAGAGAGAGAGGAGAGCGCGGTCTTGAGACCGGGAGTCTGGCTGATTCAATGCGTCTAGTCATCCCCAGCGGAATCGCCAGACAATGTGGCGTCCAACGTTCCTCTTCCACGGTTTCGGACTCGATTCTCCACCGGCCGTTTCATCCCCCGCACGGCTGCGCTTCCACCCCAAAGGAGCCGTAGTTTTTCGTGCCGTAGTTATTTACTCAAAAGACTTGCACGGGCACACGCACTTTTGCCGAACTCGAAAGTTGCCTTTTTTAGCCGCTGCTTCTCAGCGAAATGGAATAATCTTTCGCCCTGGAAAATACCTACGCAGCTAGCTATACCCTCCGCCAACTTTCTCCCCCCGATTGTTTCACGTTCGCGAATACCTTTTCAAGTTCCTGGACAGCTTCGATTCTCGACAACAACGCGTCACGTCACCAGCGATTACCGGATACTCGTCCTCAATTGATTTCTACGCGGCCGTAATACCAAATTACGAATAGGGGTACCTTCGTTCCATTGACGAAGAGATTACATCTAGCATTGTAACTCTTCGTTGTCTCTGGTCTTACCTTTGGCTACATCCTCTTCTACTCTGCCATTCGATCGGAATGGTGATTCAACATCGGCTTTCATTAGTCTTAAACTCAACGTCTGTCGAGCAACTTCCCACGCCACGTCGACCCAACTCGGATGCGTAACTTTCATGTAACTGGGGGATTCACTCCTGTTGCATCGCGTCAAACGTGAAGATCTCATCATCTTGTTACTCAACGCGTACTATATAATTCACGTGGCAATCGTAACGTTCGACTTCGGCTTTACACCGATGAAACCCTGATGTTACGTACCCACAGCAGCGATAGCATTCGACTGAGCACGCGAGAGCGTTCTACTGACGTCCGTTGCGACGTACGACGTACTCAGCGCTGACACGCGAGCGTCAGTTTCCTTGATCGACCCTCGCTGACTTTACGTCAAATTTCCAAACGATGTCCGAAATATACGACTGATAACATGGATTCCAGTGATACTGTCTCGTCTTCGTGATTGACGTATTTGCATACAAAAAACCTGCGAGGAAACAAATCTGTGGGTAGCTACATCCCCTGAACCGCGGACGCAATCAGCGTGGCTGTTACGTAACGCTGGACATTGAATTAGGAGCAGATCCTGTCAAACTCGCCAATTATTTTCGACTGTCCGCGAAGATCCTGTATTTGACCTTGTACTCTGCGAAGGAGGTATCCCGAATTACAGTTTCCCTTCAATTTCGCCGATTAACAATTCGATATCAACATTGTCCATTTCTTAGTGACATTTCGCACACACTGCCTCGCGAAAACTGAACTCGCTTTGTCGCAGTACTGACACGATTCTACGCAATGTGAGGCTGTAACGCACTTCGACCTGTTTCGATGTAGCATTATTGCGTAAACAAGAGAATCGACGTCCGTTCGAACGCGAGTGATCGCGACGTACGCTACATTGGAGAATAATATATGTATGTCTGTAACGATCGTCGTTTTAACGCTCGTGTGACACGTTCTCGATCGTCACTACACTTCGTCCGCAAAGACTATCCGCTCACTACTCTATAATGTTATTAATGTTCGGAATTCAACGTTTTCACGAAACAGAGCTTTACGTCTACTTCTGTCCATGAACTACCCCTGCGAGTATCAGAAATCAGTAACTTCGAGGAAACCTGCGTAGAGCTGACATAGTAGTGCAACTCGGCCATTACTTGTTGAAATTTTCGGTAAATACGTTGTTCGCAGTATGCATCTGCCGTGTTCGTGATCTCGAGCATATTCCTAGCTCATATCGCAGCTCACGACTCTGAGTAGAGCGTAATGTGGACGAGCAGAGTCGTTGTGCTGGAGCAGCACTACGGAGCTTGTTTATTTTCATTCGAAAGCTGGAGAGCGTAGTTTCATGCTCTTCGAAATCCTGAAGACGTTTAGGTTGCTATTCCCTGCAACGTTTCGAGTCCCAGCTAATAGACGAATTCGCGATTGGAAGACGCAGGAGCATAAGTCTACTTGATATTCTACCTCCGCAAACATGCATGTTCCACATAACAGCTTACGTGCTCGAAATACGAAAATCTAATTCTATTAGGCTCTTACGTGAACACATCCGTGAAATACCCTTCGACTGGTAAACACAAGCTATACGTTTCCAAAAGAGACCATCGCGAAGATCCCGAGTTGCCAGTACCCTCGACGACTTCGCGCGTTCTCGAACTGCGGATAGATTGCGTAACGAGCGTTACGTCCGTTTTAGCCACGGATACCGGTGCTCGATTACGCTTCGTTGTTTCCCTCAAAGTACTCCGCTCGTATATCCGTCCACCGCGGATGTCGAGTGCTTGCAACGTCGCCGCGAGAATTAGTCTTGTAGCCTGCGAAAGCTCGGTTTTTAACAACATTAACTACACTTGCTCGATTTCTGTTTTGACTTATCCCAACTCCTATGCACATTGTCCCCAGCGAGCTCCGGAAACAGTTGAGACAACGAAGCGTCTCAACCAGCTGAAGATTCCATTCGCGGAGATAAATCTCTCCGTGCCATTGCCCATTCTACATCCAGGGGGAAAGAACTATGGCATCTGTAAGATACTTTTGATATGAGAAAATGCCTCTGTATCAAGCATCCCAAACGTAACTTTCATTCCCTCGCAATTGTCTTAAAAACGAGCAGCAAGGAATTTTTGAGCCACAGCTGTCCTTCGCGATACGTGTGCATTTTCCTGACCTTGACTTCTTACTCCAACTTTCCCCAAAACGTTTCCTCATTTTATTTCGGTATACGGTTATTTATAGATTGTTTCCACTTCTACTTCTCTGGCCTGATCGTACGACACACTCGAAGTGCTCTGTTGCGAAAATCAAACGTTCCATGGAAAACGGTGTTCCAATTGTTCGAGGTATAAAACACATATCGCGTGAAAGAAGTCGGTTCTGCTCGTGGTTCCGGCAGCTTACAGCTCGCTGTCGCGAAGATACGCGTCCTCCTCGGAGTTTATTGGTAGGTTTATTGTTACTGCAAAACAGGGTGGTCCACTAATTTTTGTACGTGGCTCGTCTATAGAACGCGTAACGGTGACACGTTGTGCCCAGCCCGACTTTCCGAAGAAACGGACAATGGCCCCTGCCTACTTTCGGAACACGCTGACGTTGCACGAAGCGAACGATTGGTAAAAAAAATGAATGAGACGCGCTGGTGGTAGAGACATAGATGTATGTTCCGTGGATACTATCTATCCTCGCGAGCGTAGATACACTCGTGCCTCTGCCATCCTACGGAACTACCACCTTCAATTATATCGAGTGACGCTAGGAATTACGTGATTCTCTTACGCGGACGAAACGTTCGCCTCGTTGCAGAACCAGAACTTGCGCCTCGTATCTTGGGCACACCTTTCCCGAAGAATTTTTTCACGTCCCGTTTGACGCCGTCGACAGACGCGGCTTCTCTTTTCATTTGTCGCGCTGATACCATCTCTGCGCACCCAACCTGTACGTCTTCTAGGAGCCGCGGTCGTCTTCTTCGTGAGAAAAGGGAAACCATTATAACAGCGGAGAATTTATATTCCGGTTAAATTTTTGCCACGCGTGAATTAGCAGCAGCATTGTTCATCCCTTCGGGAAAATCTGGGCACCCTTAACATTTCGAGAGGCATGAAAGACGGGAAAAAACGGGAATGGGGGGAAATCGGGGGAAGGTCGAGACTCGAATCATCTTCGACTAAATTGCTCGCTATTCAACGCCGAAATTCACGAACAATCCTCACCGTGTCGGCATTCTGATCCTCCGCTCAACCTCGTGCGCAAGGTTATCACGAGTGTCTTGAGGGACAGTTATAGAATTGATCAAATTCGTGTTTTCTGCGAGTTTCCCGCTCTCTCCGTGCTTACCGTTGAACTCGCTACCCGGCGAAGCTTTCATCTGGTTATTACGTATATTTACGTTCTAAATCGATTAGCAACTCGGCCGCCGCGAATCATTCTTATCACATTAGTCGCAATCCGAAGAAATCGTATTTCACCCAGCTGGCGAATGTTTCACGGCGATATTTCGTTTTATTGGTAGTTACGTTCGTTGTTTCGTCATTTACAATACATTCGTTTCGTTACTTCGTCGCAAGACTCACGGATCACATGCGATCGAAAAGCTTTGCGAAACACGGACGTACTTCTTCGTTGTTAATTCCGCCTCGACCCAACTGCTCCTACGATTGACAACGCGATTTTCTGAAAATACGCTTACAAGGCACGTGGTAACGCTGCCTCGGTGCCACAATTTTTCGGTCGGGCTCAGGTTTGTGACGATCAATCTTCGAAGTTGATGTTACGAGATGAATGATGATGATTCGAGTAGGTACTCGCGAGAAATCTCACACGCGGTGAGTCGACGAGGAAACTAGTAGCCACCTAGCAGCGCGCAGTGCTCGGAAATGATTTGAAAAATGCCTCAAGCCCTCGCTTCGACGGATTTGTTGAACAAAATTATCCAAAAAATATTTTGTGCTAAGTAAACTTACAAACGATCGAAAGCCGTTGCACCCACGACCCCTGATAGCAGCTCGGAAATCAACTAGTCCGAGTTGGTAGTCTTTCCCATCTTTAATTGCATTCTAATTGTTATTAGGAAATATAGATAAATAAAATAATACAATTTATAATTTCTGAACAATAAGTATATAAACAAATGGGCTATATTTTCTTATTTATATCAGCTGAACGCGCACAAGTAAAATTCAAGTTTAATGACGCTTTTGCTTTTCTACAAACCGTGAGTATTAAAAATGTGAACAAGTATAATTAACTATTAACAATATAAAAAATCTATTAGCTCAGTAACGGTTTTATCAGTAAGTATCTACATAGTATACATTTATATTACACGTATATTGATGTACATTTTGCGGCGTGCATTTGTACGCGATGTCAAGAACAAGCTTTGCAGACACGATATATATACAGCAAGAATTACCAGCTCGGACTAGTTGATGTTCGGATTAGGATCAGGGGTTGTAAGATAAGGCAATGACCGAGGCCTTCGAAAAGTGCAGTGCGGTTTTCGAACGTTTGCCTGTACGTTTACCGCGAGAAAATATTTTTTGAATAATTTTTTTCGAGTGTTGATGCACTTTTTTAGCATTTAAGATCACTGTGCCGCGAGCAACGAAAGTTGCACCCGTTCGGTGCTCCCACAGTAGGTACTCTTGAGAGTCTTCGACGTTCGGCTACTCATCATTCGGGGAAAGCTCGCGCGTGCTCGGAAAATGTCGGAAAACGAAGCGAGGGAAAGCGCAGCAGCGAAGTTGACCGATTTTTTGGAGATTGGCGCGACGAGGAGAGGCGGTCCGCAAAGGTGCGGAGAAACAGAGGGATTCGGAGAACAATCGATCGATCAATTTCCAAGTTTTCGACTCAGCTCGCTCGTTACCGAAATCTTCACGCGCGTTCCGGCTTTGATGGTTGGTTCCAGAACAGCACCCTTACCGATGTGCAACACCTCCGTGAACCAAGGGCGAGGAATTCCATGGCGGAACGTTATAATCAAGACCATCGAGAAAGCCGCGCCACCAGCTACGAGATCGGAATGTAGGTAAAAAGTTGAGCGCGTCTAATAGAGGCCGGTGACGCCGCAATATTTCTATGCTCCGCCGTTTGTGGGCCCGTTGCGTCGGCCGATCACGGATCCGGAGGAACGACGTGCTCACCCGATGGACGTCCAGTTTCCTCCGCTGCCGCCGCTCCGGGCACCGTCGCCGCTGCCTCGCGGGAGGAACGCGAGTCGTGATCCCGTAATCACGATTCGCCTTCCTCGATGCCATTCGCCGATCGCTACCTCGACGACCTCGCGACGTGACGAGCGAAACTATCCAAGTCGTAGGAGTGACCGGTACGAGTGTGCCGAACCGCTGACTGCCGGAACGGCCACTCCTACTGCCTCGCAGCTCGTAACTCCTCTGTAATTAATTTGTCGGCTCACTTTGTTCACCGTTTCCCACTCGTCGACTTTCTCGCATCGTGGGCGCGAGATTTTTATTTCGCCATCGAAAATTAGCTTCCACGCGTTAAACTCCACGGGAGGCTCAAGGAGTTCGTCCTGGGATCCCGTTCGCGAAAACTAACCGCTCCGTGACATTTTCAGCCCGTAACCCACCAATTTCCAGAAGAGTTTCACCTCCAGTCGGTCGTCTCCAGGCTACCCAGCTTTGTGCAGCCGCGCGGAACGGCACGTCAAAACGGAAAATCAACTCTAAAACCAAATTTAACGCAGGACGGTGAAGAGATTTTCTCGAGGAGGTTCGTCTCTGTCGAGTCCTGCATCCTGATATACCGGTCCCATCTACGATTTTCGAAGACCCAACTGGGCCGTGGACAGAGCCTCTCGCAACAGCCAGCTTCTGTGGGTCGCGAGGTACGGTAGCACTAGGCGAAGAATTACTATTTCATCGGTACATCTCGACTGTAGAACGTGGCACGTGAGTTGACGATGAGCCATCTTCTCGAGCCATCGTACCTCGTGTACGCATGCCCAATTTTTCCCCATGTATAAGCTACTGATGTTGTCGAGCTCTTGGTCTCACGTCGTGGCAGTCGTCTTCCAATTAGAGATTCGAGGCGTTTGCAGAGCAGTAGATGACGATATGCTCCCTCCGCGAAATTGCATCGCGTTATATCAAAGATCGCGAGCTTGCGTCCGGTTTGTTCCAACATGTTCCAATATTTTTGAGCATTGGGCGTAGAAGCAGCGAGCGTGAGCATCGGATCCGGACGAGTTGCCCCGTGGAAACTCGCAATCCTGGCCGTGCGGAAGGTACAACTTTGCCGCAACCCCCGCCGATCTTACCGGTCGGCAACACCCATCTCATGGTGTCCGTGGCTGAGCGTTGCTCTGCGAACCGAAAGGAATGCCCACAAAAGAACGCGCCGCGAGCTCATTCATTCACCTTCGACTCAATGTAGGTTTTCCCATAGGTAAAGGCAGGTTAGACCGGTGGGTAAGTTCTTAAAGAGCGAAAAGGTGGAGGAGGAAGAGGAGACTGCAGCGGGATTGGGGCGGGGGAGGGGGCGAGGGCTCAGGTAAAAAGACATCCCCGCAGCGCGGGACCCAGCCTCCGGAAATCTCCACTTACGCGCGTGGGTGAATAGTTTTTGGACTTCTTTTCTCGTATCGTTATTACAGACGCACGAGGTTCGCAGCGAATCGGTCTGACAGATCGGATCTGCCGCTTCGGGGCCGGAGGCGGTGAGGCCCCGCTTCCCGGTACAACTGGGCCGAGATGGTATAGCCTCTCTCACCTCCTAGCTCCCGCCACCCCGATGCGGCGGTCCCTTCGCGTTTAAGCACGCCGGTGCCGATGTACCTACCGAGTGAAATAGCGAAATCGCACCGATGCGGCGGGCGGTGTGGGACGTACCTCTCTCTCTCTCCCTCTTTCTCCCTCTTTCTCCCTCTCTCTCCCTCCCTCTCCCTCTCTCTTCCTCTTTCTCTCTCTCTCTCTCTCTTTTTCTCCGCTCTGTGTACGTAGCTGCCTGTGCGCGATGGGATAATATCGGTAGGTAGCAACGGAGCGCCCGAGATATTTGGATCCGAATTTCCGCGCATCAAAGCCTGGGAAAATGAACTTAATTTCGACATCGGTATTTCGAGAGGCCTCCCCAAATATTTTTTCTCATACCTAGCTCCGCGTACGTCTCGCCGCTCCGGTCTTCCCCGAGCCCCGTGTACCTGATTTTTGGATCAACACGATGCTCGAGAACGAGACGCGACTATCGCGCTGTCCACCTTTTGAAAAGTACAATTTCTCACAAACATTGCGATTCGGACAGCGTAAAATTTCTTCGCCTACCAATATCGAATTATCAATAGTAATCGCAATCAGACATATCCTCGCTCTCCCGACGACCCAAAGCCAATTTATCAGTAAAACCGTAAATAAGATTAAAAAAACAGGTTATTCGTATTCCCTTGGTAAGGAAGCCCTCATTTTTTATAAGGTATCCGAATGTACGATCCGCGTGCTAATATATTCCAATGTTTCGCTTGACCTTCCACTATTCGCTTATCAAACGGATAGGCGAAAGAGATCGTTGAGATTTCGGATTATTTATTCTTCGAGTAACGATTACAGTCGGTTCTATGTGACATCTTTGATCTTCATCGTTCGTTCAGTGTTACAAATAACCCCACGTCTCATTTTATGCTCGCTATGAAAAAAAGGATACCGAACGGATGTTCGGCTATATCGATAGATCGTGTTTCGAAAAATAAAGAAGAAGAAGAGGAAGAAGAAATAAAACGAAGTATGATCGATACGCTTCTATTTTGTGCTATTTTCACAGCGGAACAGTTCTCTTCGGACGTGTTTACGCGAATCGAGAGCTTAGGGAGGCACACGAGTGTATTGTGATAGAGGGTGCGTGGCGTGTTTGTCCATCTTGATTCGAAATCTTAGTTCCAGCATCTCGCAATCACGAACAGGCTGGATAGCAGCGGGGAGACAAAGGTCGTCGGAAGGGTTGAGTACCCTGCGATATAATCGCGCTTAATTCAGCTTTGTCAGATGTACCTTTGATCCGCTGCTCGGCGTACGCTGCATCGCATTCAGGCGAGCGACCTCGCCGGATGCGTGTCCATCTTCTTCGGCGATCGCCAGATCGTCGCGTCGTTTCTGAGGGCATAAAAAATTGCCTCGATCTCCAAGCCCGCGACCCTTCTCGATCCATTATTTTTTTCCTCCTCGTTTCATCTCCTTTCAATTTTTTACCATCGACATGTTTTCATTTGGTGAAAAATATCTGGCCGATCGCCGCTCCTGTATCTCGGAAAATAATCAGTTCGAGGCAAATTTCAAGGTTTCTCCCGACGCACAGAAAAACCCTCGGGCGGCCCTTTTTCGCTGAGACGGCGTGGCGGCACTGGGACGGTTATAGATTGAGAGATTCTTCGGCCTCACGCACACGCGCGACCCACCTCTCCTCTCGCGCGGGAGGACAAATTCCTCCGTACATTTTTTCCGACCGCATTTCTCAGATTTTTCACACGCCGGCGACGAAAAGGTCGGTCAGCCGGCATTTTCGGCCTAATACGACCACTTTATTAATAGTCCTTCGTAATTGGCCCATTTCGTGTAATTAATGGCCTGTTAATTAGCGCTGACACGATGTACGATGCATCAAACACCGCCCAGGTGCACCCGACGCGATCGAGACGCCGCAGTTCTGTTCTACGGCGACCGAATCCGGCCACTTCGAAAAACTCGTATCCTCGAACCAATCGCTTCGAAAACTATCCAAAAACACACATCTATGTGTCAAGTTCAAAAATGCCAAAAAGAACACCAAATTTCAATTGATCTTTACGTTTGCTGGTTTTATTTTTAGCGTCGATTTGTCGTGGAAATACTAAAAAACTTCGTGTATGCCGAAAAGTCTGAGCAGACACGAAGAACAACTCGAATAAATGGAACCAGTATGTTGTGAATTTTTTTCTGCCCCTTTGTTTTATTTAATTTGTGCTGTACATCTTTTTCGTCGGAGAGCTTCCGCGTCAGCTATACAATCAGGACTGACTTTTGTGATTTTTAAAACAAGATCAATATACATTTCTGTTTTTATGGTGGACTACGGTAAAAATGTGGGTTCGTAAATTTGACGGTACACTGCGTTTAACTATGTTGGTACGAACCTTGAAAAGTATCTTCATCTATGGCATCCCGAATACCGTGGATTATGGTACTTTTTTTAACGATTTTACCAGTAAAATCTGACAAACACGTTCTTCAGCGTAGAAATGTTTGATAAACTGTCTCGCTATGGGAAAAAGTGGATTGCAAATTTTCACGTCGCCCGAGAATTTGCTGGCATTGTGAGTCGAGGTTGCGCGTGTCTGGAGGAAACTGCGGAGAGAAAGCAGGGGATCGACTGGTGGTCGATTGAACGTCGATCGGAGAAACAGGTTTATTTTGAGAGGTGTCAATAGTTTGAGGAGATTTCGTTTGTCCGGAAGGTCTCGACGGAACTGCTTTTATTATTATCCTTGCCGCAAAAACGGTTCTGATATTTGCCTCTTCGCGGTGATTCGAGCGTACGGATACGTACAATTCCGGAACAATTGTCGCTATTCTTGCGAGACTCTACGGAGAAACTCGGGAACTCCGCACGGACCGTTCGGCCAAATTCAATGGAATCCTCGATCAAAAGACGCGGAGAGGTTTATCGCACGGGAGCTCACGATTCCGACGACACCTTTTGCAATGCTCCGAGTCTCCACCGAAGTCGTTCTCCCATTCACGGTGTATTTTTGAATTTACAATATCGTTGACCTTCGGCGTACACGCCATAAACGCAACAGGTGAAACATACAACTGAGAAACCGAACGTAAGCAACCGGAAACCTCTCCACCGAGCCTCTGAATTCGGGGATACCTCCAAACAAATTGTCTAATTCGCTCGATCCGATCATTTCCTCTCTGCGTCTGCGAGTTCCATTTTTTTCCTATCCGCAAAACTGTTTTGCGGATAGCAAAAAAACGATTTCAATTATCGGAACAACGTTGTTACTGCTAGTGAGAACGGTAAAAATTCATGTGCAGAATAGTACTATATATTTTTCGTAATAGTACTATACAATTTTCAGCAGCCAAGGAAGTAAAAATTATAAGAACCTGAAATAGAACCGATCAGTTTGGTAAAAAGCACTAAACGAATTCTAAGCTATGATATTCAGGGCATTATTCAGGGCATTATTAATTGCCAGAATGCATTTATAGCCCAATGTTACGGTTCCAGAATAGCACTTTGTACACCGTAACAAATCGTCTGCCACATTCAGCACAAAAATGTGTGTAAACGACTTTTTTTCACACAAAGTGAGCGTTTTTTAACACAATTCGCGTGTAGTGACAAAGTAACGCAGCTCCCTGCTGAAAGTAATACAAACCAATGTTGAAGTAACATTTGAAAGTGTTACTTTGGTGTCAAATTACATTTCTGTGTGTTGAAAAAAGGACACAACACAACAAAACGTCAAATATTTAACGCAATCATTTGGACACTTTACACACCGAGGGACCATTTTTTGCTGTGTATCGACGGCTCTGATGAATAATTGCCCCAAAAAACTCGGCACTAAAAATACAAGCGGATTCGAGCTATTCAAGAGTAACAGTGAGATAACATTTGCGAATAACAATGAATAAATCAACTCGTGTTGATTAACAGTCTGCGCAAATGTCTACTTCAGAAAATGTTAAATAGTCGATACACTTTATACTCTACACTTTTTTTTACTATGTAGTGTTTTTTTCCCTCTTCGCATAGGCCTCGCTTCGCATTCAGATTTCCCAACAATCAACCCCGTGCGGAGGTTGGCAGGGGATACGGTCTTCAGGCTCCGCGAACACGTGACAGTTGAACCGTCTTCGAGTGACGTTTTAATCTCCGAATTGCCGAGGATACGTTACCACCGTACCCTCCCTTTTCCTCCCTTTTCCTCCCTTCCTCCCAGCATCGACGAACCCTTTGCCAAGCGTCTCAATTCTATTGCCTCCTCATCGTGCCTCATTCGCCGTCTTTCCCTTGGCAATTGCTCCGCGTTTTACGCTTGATTTACCAAATGACGTGAAATGATCCCTTCGGCAGGGAAAAAGAACGCGAGGCGCCGCGACACGATGGTGTTATTGTGCTGCCTCTCAATATGAATTATTGCAGTGAATGAAAAGTTTCGAAGAATTGAAAAAGCCAAGTCTTTCAGCCGCGCAGCTCATTCAAAGATGCTCAACCTCCTCCCTCCTCCCGCCTCTCTCGTATCTGCTCCTCTCGCGTGGAGCTCGCGCTATCTCGCCACGCTCGTTCCTCGGCCTCTTCGCCACCGTGTCTCTCCATTTCCGGTCCAAGTTCCCATCGAGCAGCGACATTTTCGTCGTAGATAAATCACGCGTTCCTCGCGGCCTGCCCACGCGCGTGCACTCGATGTTCGCGGTGACGATGGAACATATCAAAAACGAGTAACAGGAAAATGTACCCGGCGGCCAGACCTTGCTCGACGCTTCACGAATTCGTTCCGAATTTCTCGAGGAGAAAAAAAAAAGATGGCCGCGCGAGGCTCAACAATGGACGGAATGGCGCGACGCAGTCTGGGCCAACGCCAGGTAGCATCCCGCTGAGTAAGCCAGGTGCGCCTCAACCCCAGATACATAAATTGTCCCGGTATTCCAGGAATCCTCTCCGAAAAATTTACGACTAGATTAATTGCAGTATCGACAGGCTCGCCGCTCGTATTTTTTCCTATTTTTTCCGCGAACCGAGATACAAGACCAACCGACTGCGTTCCGGGGTGTTCCTTATCTTGCGTCGATCTTCGTGCATTCCTCCAGCTTCCGGTCACTCGTCGCCGAAAAACGCGCACAGATTCGAGTCTCGTAGCCGTCGTAAATATTCGTCGATGAGTGCAGAGTGCGATAAATCACGGACTCATTCTCCAGCCGCGTGGTCCGTCCAATAAAAGCTGTACCTACACCCGACGAGTCTACGCGAACGACCGTTGGAGCAGGTAAATTTTTCGCGTACGTAGCTGGCGGTCACGGATATGGCAGCAGATTTCGATGGGAGGAAGAGAGCAAAGTGTCCGATTTAGCGCGGCAGAATCTGTACCGCGATTGATACTCGAGCGAGATGAAATGCGAGTGCTGGGAGAACACCCGTGGTTCATTCCAAACTAGCAGCCGAGGTTTCCTTGGATGATTTATGCTCTTAGCAGGTGGAATGCCGCGGCATAGCGATGAGGCGGTGAGGCTCTCCGGAACAAGATAACCGCCTTCAACTTCTTCGCCAGTCTTTGTAGCCGGATTTGCCGTTTCGCTAAGCCAAGCAGGATCAACTTGCTGCTACGGGATACCATTGGTCAGGCCGGACCTAATAGGCTTTCCGAACGACAGATCGTCTCGAGGAAAATTTTCGTACATCAACGATCCGCGGATTTCGTGGACAATGCAACTTGCAGCCAGAGAGTACACGTGGTTTTGCAACCGAACGTAGAAAACAACGTGGCATGAGAGTAGCACGTTCTTCTATTCGGTTCAATTCACGTTGCAAAGCACCGCAGGTCACGTTACAACCAATTATACCTGCAGGGATTATAGCCTCCAGGCTCTGTCATAACGCATCGATACCATCGTATATTAATCATAGTACATAGTTATTGTGTGAAGTGTTCAAATATTTCCGTAGAATATTTAACACCTTAGTGTGTTGAGTCAACACAATCGTTAGTATTGTTCTCACTGTCCATCTTTCAGCACACAAAAATGCCATTTGCTGCTTAAGTAACACTTTTTTTATGTTCTCCAACATTGATTTGTGTTACTCTCAACATAGAGCCGTGTTATTTCATCACTACACACGGAATATGTTGGAATAACACTAACTTCATGTAAAAAAAAGTCGATGACGCGAATTTCTGTGTGAAATTTGACGGATTATCTTTTACTGTGTATAGGGTGGACAGTTTAAGGTGATTCAATTAATTTCGAAGGGCTGATACAGTGTTGAAAAATCCATTTCTGTCAAGGTCATACTTTTTGCGTTCTTCAAGGTCATCGATGGTTTTTCAAATGGGATTATGCATTTCTTTGTTGAGATGTTGATTCTTACATGCGTATTCTGGTGAAAAATCCCTTCAAGGGCATCTAAGGTATTATAAATCGTTGGATTCGTACGGATATCAGCAGTAAAGTTTTGATAAAAAAAAAACATGTTTCGATTTGAAACACCATTGATGGCCTTGAGAACGCAAAAACTGTGTGAAAAATCTTGACAGAAATGAGTTTTTCGCCACCGTGTTAGTTCTTAGCAATCAATCGGGTCACCTCGTGGCATTTTTTCCTCAACTCTGAAGACAAGAGAGATATTTGGGATGGTTACGTTGAGTTGACCACCCTGTATATAAGCGTGGTATATAGGTATAGCTTCGTAGGATGGGTAGTCGAATCACGGAAGAGATGTGTTCGATTGTTACTGTCACCGCTTGTGCGGCAGGAACGAAAGTACCGCTGCTTGTTTCGAACGTGGAGTAGAATTGTTATTGGAAAGAGTGACAAAAACGGAGTAGGAACTCGCCGGAGTCCAATTTTCCTCGCATTATTCGTTATCTCTCAGTTTCATCGGATTCGTTCTGAACGGTTCTTTGGCCGATCTATCATCGGCACGCTGGTACTTCGAGGTCCGAGCCTCCAGCCTCGGCCAGGAGCCCCTGTGCTCTCGGAGTATACCAACGCCTCGGCGATTTGTCTTTGTGTGTCTCGAAATACCGCGGTCCTACGGTAAAACCTGCGGATCATCGATGTAAGTGCAAACCAGGTGACAAAGACTTCTCGAGGGTTCGCGCAGTGATTATTTTGTTGCGGAAAAAAGAAGACGAGGATTTCGCGAAATTCGATAGAAACGAGTAAGAAAAACGCGTGGGAAACGGGCGACGGCTAACGAGTCTAATCCTACGGACTCGGGGGGTTCAGTCTCGTTCTGGTCCTACCGAAAGAGATTAGCCGATCTTGTGAGACGCGGTGGCAGCCCGGACCACCTGTCTTCTTCTCCTCGAGTCTCCTGACAAGCGGATCCTGTCTAAACTCCCGAGGACTTCGACAGGATAATGCCGACTCGCCGGGCACAAAGACTCGCCGATAATGAACTAGTCGTCGACGCGTACGGCGCGGCTTCCCGAAAACTTGTTTAGTTGTTTTCCTCGCAAATTAACCGGCTACGGTGTGAACTTCGGACTTTTGGGTCTCCTAGACCCTACGGAACAGGAGAGGCGAACGCCACGATCGAAACTCCGAATTCTCGATTCTCCCACCTTTTCTCGGTCCATTCGCGAACAGGAATGGATCCCGTAAGGTGATCCGGGCGAACGGAAGCTGGGACATCCATTCTCGCTTATATTCTCGTCAAAGAAGATCGTCGAGATCGGATAAGACGTTGGGACGATGTCCGGTGCTCCGGGACCGCGCGAAGCAGAAAGCCCAACCCACCTTTTGCTGCTCCTGCTGCTGCTGCTGCTGCTGCTGCTGCTGTGAACTTGTCTCCGAATGCGATCGCCCGATAAAAATCGGTAAATGCACATTCATATTCGCGCCTCTCGAGCCGAGGGTTCGACGCTGAGGTAGCGAAGATCGCCCGCGGGGTAAAATCCTTCTTATTTTCCTGCTTCCCGCGCTCTCCGGAATGCCACGGTCCTCGATGCCTGCGAGAAACCATTTGTCACTAATAGTGAAAAAGCCGTGATATTTCATCGCGGCCAAAAATACCAGTAGTCCGGCCAAAAATACCTGGCACAATGGCTGCCCTCGGGCCTTCCTTCACGGCTGCGCGCGCGGACTACGGACGAATCCTCCGCAGCATCCGAACCTCGAACCGCCCTATGCATCCTGACCCTGTCTCCTCTCTCCGCGTTATTGCCAATTTATCAACAAAGCTGCGTCCTGCCACACGTCGAGCATTGGAATTCTAGCCATTGACTGGTCAGCTACGTCGCATTTTTTTTCTCCTTACCTGCCGCCATCGCGAAAGACCGCGTCGTCCATCGGACTCCGCGATCTATTCTCGTAAAGTTGTCCATCGCGTTCGACAGCGAAGCACCGAGGAGACCCCCCCAAAAAAGTGTCGCCTCCAGAGACGATATCATCAAAATCGCAGCCTGAATATCGAGACCTGTCTCGTTGTCAGTAAACAAGTACAGCTGAAACTGCGCGAAGAGAAAAGAAATGGTAATAACTACCGCGTTAATTACCGTATTCTTCAATAATTTGATATAAAAAATCGGCCAACGGTAATCGGTTGTGTAGAGAAACGAAGGAGATTCGATTGGGATGTTTGCTAGCTTGTCTTTGGTCAGTCCTCCGGATTGTTTTTTGGTCAGGGATGTTGAAAAGTGTGCGAAATCTTCTCAGCAGCGTCCCGAGTCACCGTTGGTATGCGGATTCTTTGGAATGCGGTAAATTCTCATGGGATCCATTTCTAACAACAACAACGACAATGACCAACGACGACGACTGAAAGTTGGGTGGGACGCGAAGCCAGAAACGCGCGGAACGAGGAAGCATAGTGGTAGTAGGATCCATGGAGGCCGTGAGAGGTGCAATCACCGCCATTCACGTTGTTGAGATGTAGGTGCAAAGATGCAACTAGTAGAACGTGAAATCGGATCGTTTTTCGGTCCGGACGACGGAAACGTATTGATCAGACTGACGTGGTCCGGAAAAATAGAGCTATCTCGGGGCATAGATGTCGGTTTGTAAAAAAAGAAGAGAGCACCCCTGGCCGAGATCGGTTGAGAATTCGGATCGTCTCGGGTTTCGTTGCGGCGAGGCAAAGAACTCGAAGCAAAGAACACACGCGGATGCGAGGATAGCTACTGGATTCCTCGAAGCGCCCTCGTTGCGCGCTTGAGAAATGACATCCGATCGTTGCGCGGAGATGAACGAAGGAGAAAGAAGATGCTCGACAAATTTTAGAAGAGGGTATCTTTTTATCCGTTCGTAACTCGTTAGCTCCTCTATTATCCGAATCGAATCCGTTGGACTTTCCCTGACCTTTTAACGCGATAGAAAATGACCCGGAACGTGAATCCTCCCAACAACAAGTCGACTAAATTCACAATCGCAACGGAACCCTTCATCCCTCTATACAATTCTTGCTCCGACGTCCATCCAGAAATCAAAGCGCGGCGTCGTGTGACGCTCGCGAGATCCGCCTGTGGAGGGCACAAAAATGTGGAAATCTCCGTTGCCCAAACTGAAGATGACTCGTCGCCCAAACTGAAGATGACTCGTCGCCCAAACTGAAGATGACTCGTCGCCCAAATTTTGGAACGTTGATAGGCAACCCTGAGAGAAAACAGGTGGGAGGGGGTGGGAGGAGGTGGCGGCACGACGCTGCTGGTGGTTAGCGAGCTTTTGTACCGTGCGTACGCGCACGAACACTCGCAGTCCAATTACGTCTCCGGATTCCTCGGAGACGTGGCTCCCTGCGGTTTCGATTATGCGTGCAGCAGCAGCCGCAGCAGCAGCGGAAAGTAAAGGGTAGCTGCGCTGCTTCGGTGGCAACGATACGCGGCACGACGTCGCCGTTGCCGCCTCCCCCTACTTTGTGCGACGGTACTGCTACAGGGGTGCGCAGAGGTAGGGGCAGCTGCAAGCTCTGGATCCCGCCGGCCGGCATCACCGTTGACTGACAGCTGAGTACGACGCGCGCGTATAGAAGAAGAGGGAAAGTACGCGCGGCAACGCGAGAACCTCCAGCGAACCTCCGGTACCTGTCCCTGTCCCGGTCCCGAGACCGGGACCACGTAACCGTACCCACACTCTCGTGGCAGTTCCGACGACGATCAAACCCCGCGGGGGTACTACCTCGCGCATGCGAGAGTCGGGTTACCGGGACGGTCGGTACGCGCCGCGTGGGTGCATTGTCGAGAACTCGCGTCCTCGCGGAGCGTAGGTACCGCGCGTTGCTGCTTTGTGACCCTTCCAGCACTACGCGCCGCGCGGTATCGGGACACGTAGTAATTGCGCCGAGCAACAAAAACTGTCGCCTCCCTAGAATCGAGTGTACCTCAACGTTACCAACGAAATTCTTTCGATCCTCAGCGAAACACACAGCTTCCAAGAAGTGTACAAACAGGCGAGGGCCTCGATTCACAAAATCGAACTGGCCAGATAATTTTCAAGTTTTTCAACAACAAAAAAGGAACAGCGAACAGAAGTTTCGCCCTAAAACAGATCATTCTTCTAAAAAAAAGATCATCCGACTATTGATGGTCAAAATAAGGATTTCATCCCCCACTGCAACGAAGAATCTCGCGAATCGCGAAATTTTACACGGACTTCGCGGAATAACCTGAACTTTTCAGAGTCATCCTCTCGGGGAAATTGCAGGTAGCATTCGTTATCTTACTTATCGTAGCTGTTGCCCTTATAATCTCGTGGCAGCGACGCTCGAGCTTTGCAAGCTCAGGGTCGCGAGCCGCGACTCGCGACGAGGCAAACGGTAGGTGGTGACCAGCAGGCGATGGAACGGTGTACATGGCATCGATCAGGACCGTTCCCTCCGCGCGTCCGTTCGTCCCCGGAAGTTGATGGATGCGAGATTACCGCTGTAGGGACACTCGTTGACACCCGGTGATGTATCACCACCTTCGCCTCCGCGTCCAAAAGCAGCTATACCTTGCCACCGAAAATGGGTGTGTCGCCAAGCGCGTAGGGGTTGCCACGGGGTTGGAGAAAAAATCTCCGCAATTTTACATCTTGAATTAGCCTCTCCGTTCCCTGCTGATTCCACAGGAGATAACGAAAGCGAGAGAAAATGGAATTGACATTTATTTATTATCGGACCAAGGCCTCGCTATCTTACGTGTGTTCGCGACAAGTATACATGTTGCGTCAACGAGGCTGCATTGCAGCAACTAACGCGTATCCTACTTAAGACTAACAATAAAATATGAACAATTTCCAAATCGAGGAAATGGAAGAGGGTGAGAGGGAAATGGCACGGAAGAGAGAGAGAGAGAGAGAGAGAGAGAGGGCAGGGAGGGAAGTCCGCTGGAACATTACTGGAAAACCGTTGGACCTGCAACGGTGAAACACGATCGAGTATTGTTGATGGTAGCGAAATTGCTGTGAACCGCGCGACAGGGGCCATTTATCTTATAGCCACAAATAACTCTGGGAGCACGCTTCCATAAACGGGAACGAGGAAAATTCGCCGCGAAATCTGGTTGGTCGAAGTCGGAGGTTATATAGGCAGAGATAAGTTGATGTTGTCTCCGGTTTCTTCGCGTCCGGCCACCTTTCAAGCCCTTTAAACTTCTTCTTCTTCTTCTTCTTCGTCGTCGTCTTCGTATTTTTCTGCGCCAAGCTTCCTTCTTCGCCTCGCCGTTTCGCGCCTCTCTCTCGTCTCTTCTGCTTTTTACGCGGCTTGGTCCATTTTCGACGACGCGATGCGTCCCATAGAAGACTTGGGAGTAGGTGTAAGGTCAGAGGCGATGGTTGGTGTGGTAGAACGACGTCGTCGCAGCAAAATGGATGGAGGACGGCGGCAAGGCGCGGTGAGAGGGTGGAGACATTGAATAGAAGATTGGAACTCTTTCTGCGGTGACGGGAGTCCTTCCGGCGGAGAGGCCGATAGTGCCGGCTATTTCCGGTGGCCACGGCTGCCATGACATTGCTATCGCGCCAAGTCTACCCTCGGGCATCCCCCCGAACACGCAACACTCGTTTCGCGTAGAGGTGGGTTGTCCACGGATCCACGTTATACTCGTCTTCCGCTGACGCGGTGAACGAGGCAGCGATCCGTAGTACAGCGTCTCGGTGACTCGTTCTATCTTCGCCCCGTTACGGCCGAACGACTAACCTCGCGCGTGGACCAATTTTTTCCCCTCGAATCTCGCAAACTTCTTCGTCTCCGCGACGCGCTGCAAAAAGTTCAACGAACGTGCATTTTCGAGCCACGCGTTCTCCAGCGCTGCTGCCACTTTTTCTGCCACAGGTGGTCGCCGATGACTCGTCTTCGTTCCAAATATAATTCAGCTGCGGAACAATATTATTCGAGTCGAGTCGGAACGGGGCTGAGTGAGTCACCGGACTAAAACGGATTAGGTGCCCGAGTGGTGAGAAATTGTCTCAATATTATTCGAATGTAGTTCTATTCCGAGTCCGGAGTCCAGAGGTTGCCTTGCGGTGGGCAGGTACCTAATTATCTGCGAAAATAACAGCGATCGCATCGAATAGAGCATAATAGCACTCTTGGGTCACCGATCGTTCCGCACAATACCTCGTAAATAACCCAGGTCAGCCGTCGATCTTCGGTAAGGGTTGAGGATTAAGGTTGCTAAATTTATAGGCACCTTCCCCCGCCGCCCGCAAGTCGCCCGTCGTCAAATTTCCCCTCGTTGACCGTCGACGCATTAAATACCGTCGTTTCGACGGAATATAATTCTTTCTAGGAAGTGCTCATCGAAATGTTCACATTTTAACGATAATCCTCGTTCGCCTCCGTTGCGCCGACTCAGCGTCGCGACGGTCGCTACCTCTGGCCTCGGACTCGCATGTCTACCGCGCGCTGGACCATTTTACAAGAATCGCGCACGCGCCTTGCCCTCCACGTGACCACTTTTCAGCGTTAATTATTCAACGAGGCAAGGGAACGCGAGCGACTAGCATCAGCGTCGTGGAGCCCGGTCAGGCGACGGCTGTGGAACAGGGATGAGGGGACGCGACTCGTCAATATTGCATAGGCTATAATTGCTGTGGTCCGCGACACGGTTCAAATATTTGTCCCCAACAAACGGCCTTTGCGACTCACGCATTCCCTGATCCTGTTCAGAAACTGCAGTCAACCCCCCTGTCCCATTTATGGTAGAAATACGCTTTCCCGTAGGAATGTACCTAACCTTTGAAGTTGGTGAATTTGTTTGCCAAATAACTGTCAAACGAAGAGTCGAAAGCGAGTTGCGTGCACCAAAAACAACGATCCCGTTCTAAGACCTTGAAAATAGCTGCCGAGGCTTTACATCGCCGGGGTCAATTGCGATATCGAGTATTTTACCCATTTTTGTGTTTCATAGGAAAGCGATTAAAAAAAGGGTAAAATGAAACGGTGAATAAAAATGCGTAGATCGAGATGTTGAAATTCGCTGGTCTTGTGCTGTCAAGGTCGTCGCTTACGCGGTGAACTCTCGACATCGAGCTGACCTTGCCGTTCGAAGCACGAAGCTCCCTTTGAGAAACGGAGAAGAAGAAGAAAGTTACGGATTTTTGTATCTTGTGTATATAATTAATGTCTGATTCGGGTATTTAATTACATCTCGTCGTCAATGACCGATAAGTCGTTAGAAAGGAGCAGAAGTAAGTAGCGAGTAAAAAGCAAGAATGGGACAAAAAAAGACCACCCGAAAGACCGACTCGTTCCTCTCTCGTCGTCGGCTGGTGGCGTTGCGCACGACTAACCATCGATTCCGGAATCATACGCCGCGTTTTTTCTAAAATCAGACCCGGCCACATTTTTTCGCATGCTCCACGGCTTGCGGTGACGAAAGTAAGCGTTATTAACCTAGGTACAAATTCTAAGGTACGAATCGTTAGGAATTTCCATGTACGAGGGACTCGATCAATTCGCGGCTCGCATAATCGAAAGCTTCGGCAAACGAAGCACTCTTCGCTCCTCTTTGGAACGCAGAAATTATCGAGGGATCCAATTTCGAATGCGCAGAGCCAAAACTTCCGGGTTTTTCTGACCGTAGAAGCGACTTATCGTCGAATCGCTCGCGATATTCGCCAGCAATCGAAGTTCGGCTCCTTTGACCATATCGATCGCGTCACGGCTGTTGGTTGGATGCTGTCGAGAAAAATGCTGATTCGTGACGATGATACGACGAACATTCCCCGAATGTCGTCGGTTACGGTTCTGCGTGAATCTCGGAAGGAGGTCTTGATCTCGTGTCTATTTTCAATGCTCTCACCTCGCGCGCAACGACAATCGCGGGAAACATGCTTTTCGTAAGTCCCGAAGAATTCACCCAAAAGCCAAATCTCAGTAATTATGATTCTCGAGACTGAAATTTTCCCACTCGATTAATACGTAAATCTTAATTTTGATTTTTTTAAAAATTATCTATAACTACGCGGTATTTCATGTTACTCGATCAGTCGTAGGCGGAAATTGTAGAGGAATCTCTGCTCTTCGAAAGCTAATAAAACTGATGTACGCGTTGTGAACCGCCTCGACGATAAAACATCTTAATAAGACAGATGTTTTGATCTTCGTATGTTTAATTGGATTTATCTCGAGAACTATTAGCTCTACGGTTTCAACTCCGTGAATCATTTCTGTAGAAAATTAAATTTTCAACAAAAAAATACTGATATAATTTTGCTGTAAAGTTGATGGTTCGCGAGAAAAAACGAAAAAACCACGAAAGTTTGTGAAAAACCGAGCTTAAGATTTTTTTATCAGCGACACGGTTCACGGAACGTAGATCAGCTGTAAGCACCTTGAAAGAGCACAGATTCCTCTACAATGTACACCTAAGACCAATCAAATAACGTGAGATACCGCACACTTATAAGTAACGCGAAGACAAAAAAATTAAGATTCACGTGTTAATCAAAAAGGAAAACCAAGGAGCCATCATTGGGGAATTTTTTTTCATATGTTCAGAGTAATATTCCGTCAAGGGAGCGAGAAACAGAGTAGAGTGTGCTGAAACAAAGCACCCTAACGCACAATACACACACGCACACACACATATATATATATCTATATATATACCATTCGAAAAAATTCTAATAACTTCGAGATTTTTGTGGAATATCAAATTTTTGTGACCCTTGATATCATAGACGAGTGGGTGGCTTTCTTAATTGAAAAAAGTCGGTTCCTCGTTGGCATCCGAATTAGATATTAGAAATGGACGAGGCATCCATTTTCCGCGTAGACGTTGTATAAAGATACCGGAGAAATGGATCGATGGAAGCGAACCGCCGATGACAAGACAGATTACGATTATTCAATACGCATCGTGAGAATTTCGAACAATTATATTATCTCTGCGAAAAATGGTGTCGTCAGGGTTTTTCGATGAGACGAGAACGAGACCGCGAAACGTGTGGTGAAAGAGGCACGCGCGGAAGATTCCAGACTCAGATACGTATTCATATCCGAGTCGTACGTTCGTCGAGGTCATTCGAACGGTGTCAGGGAGGAAATTTAGGGAGCGAACGTCGATTCGCAACAGTCCGTGGCGGAAACTCGACGTAACGTGGAAATCGCGTCATTTCATTCCGGAAGGTAGCGTATAAAATTTAGTTCCTACTTCAAGGAGTGTGCAGATTTTTTCAAATTTCGTATTATCAGCAGAATCGCAGCTGCGCGCGACGCCGTTGGACCGGACATGCGTATAATTGCGTCGCGTGGTTGCGGCGACGACGAGCATCGGAGTCTTATCCGAGATGGTCTTTGGAGCGCGACGACGCGGAGGATATCGCGAGTAAATCCCCCTTCTCGTCGGACCGAGTAATATTCACCGTGGGTAAACACGATCGAGTCCGCAAAAAGTATAGGGCAATGATTTGCGAAACGAGCCCTTCCTGCGTCGGCATCGCGGCGTTTATCGAGTGCATGAATTAAATTACCGTTTTATTAGCCCCAAAGAAAACCAGGCTCGGCAACCCCACGCGCGAATACGGCCTGGCAAGCGGCACCGCGGCATGCAGTATTCCGAATCAAAGATCAAATACATAAATCTGCGTGCCTCCGCGCTTACGTTTACCTACGCCTCTCTCGAAGACGTCGCTCCTCGCCTACGCTTATCGCGACGAGATCCTTCTCATTGCGTCACGAAAGTTCGCGAATTTGCACAAAGGTCAAAGATCAAGTTGACAGTCGCCGCGGCGACGGTTGAGAATCGCTGCGCTCGTCCGGCTGCCCTCAGAGGCTCAGTCAGGGGTTGAGACCGGGAGGGGCAGACGGACGGTCGGACGCTGAAGGGAGGTGGTCGCATTCATCGCGATGCAGATGGCTTCCAACCCTCGCGACCCTACACCGCGATGCCGCGAGTATACGTGCACGAGTGTTCCCCCACGTCTGCGTGCTCGCGAATACCGTAGAGATATATAGCGTACAGATGTGTCTACACAGGTACGGCCTACCGATGCCTACTATCCCCGCGCGGTTTCTCTCTCTTCCTTCCCGGTGAAATGGATACGTGATAAGCCGGAGGCCCGAGGAGATACGCGTTTCTTTCGCGCACTCCTGGCTCGCGACGTCGGACGTGGCGAAAAAAAATTGTGTCGCGGACGGTAGTCGGGGCTCGTTGATCGCGATGGGGTAGAAAACTGAAAGAGGTCGTATCTTGGGAGTTCGTGCCGGGTAACAGCCGAGCGTTCACCCTCGTGCTGGTACCTAGGTTGGATACTTGGAAACTTCGTTTCGATCACTCGTACCCCTCCCTACCTGTCGGTCCATCCACGGTGACGAGGGTACCCCTGAAGGCAGCCTATACAGCGATTTCCCCCAACCTTGCCTCGCGTCTCTGCTTCGCGTTGACTCACCCCACAGCAGCCTAGCTTACCTGAGGAAGCACGGCGAGAAGCGACGTGTGCGTGCAGGTAGGAAGACGCGTGTAACACGGCTCGCACACCCCTGCGAGATGCGTCGTAAGACGCAGCGACCCTCCCCTCCCCATCTGGATCGTGGCTAAAGCATCCAGGTGACTTTTCTCAGCTAAGAACGCGCGATACGAGCGTCGAGCGTGTGACGCGTAGCGAAGCACGCGTCGCGAACGTCTAGGGATACCTGTCTATTCGCAAGCTCCAGGGTCAGATCGACCCGGAAGAAGCTCGTGCTCCTTCTTCGCGGCAGAGGAGCAGGCAGCAGCGGATTCCGTCGATTGTTATGAAAATTGGCCGTATAGTACGTCTCTGACTGACACGGGGTCACGGCACGGTGGAAATTGGCATAAATGAGATTAATACGAGTTTAAGTTACTCGACATGCTTGGTTGAGCTGGCGTGAAAAGATCTGGCGTAAGAAGGGTCACGCTCGACTTTTGTCTCACCTAGTACCATGTTCGTGGCGTCGATCGGCGACGATTAGCGGTGCCGGGAAGAGCAACGGGCGAGGGCGATTCGCAGACAAATTCGAAAGGGACCGAGCTTGCAGTTCGGAACGCGTGACCGTTACGGCGAATGAGAACGCGACATAACGATCGTCCTCTTCGCACTGAGACAAAGACGAACGGTCACGATTATCCTTTCACCCGAAAACCGTCCTTCCACAGTCTAGTTGGCCTGGTCCTCGGGGTACCGTTCCGCGTCCCACGGCGCGCGACCTTCTTTCAGGAAAAACCTCGAGTATAACGAGTAATAAAATAATTTTAACGACCGTGCTTTGAATTATGCGGGGTGCAAAGAATCGTATCTGCCGTGCAATAAATATCGAACCCCTCCGAAATTCCTCGTCGTAGGTACTTCCGTATGTCGGCTACACGACTAAGACCTGGTTCAATACAGCGGAGCACACGACTCCTTCCCAAAGTCGTGGTCTACCGACGTTTGGAAACTTTAGCCGAGTAAATAAAGCCGAGTAAAATAAATAAATATTCGGGCAAATTACGTCAGCGGCGAAGAGACGCGCACGCCTCTGCCACGGGAAAGATTAAAGAAGGTGGGTCCGCGTCGATCAGACTTCGAGTTTCACGCGTCGTTTAGCAATCAACGGCAATGATGCAGCAGCAAACTCCGATGCTCGCGTCTGCGCCATCCCGCGTCACCCGACATCTTGTTGTCGTCCGAATTTTCCAAAATACCGAGGTAAAAAGTGTTGACACGCGGAGGTCTTGACCCCCGGTAAAAAGTAGCTCGCAGCTCGTAGCTCGTAGCCTCGCGCGATGCTCCGTTCGGCACGGAGGTTTTATCGAGCCGCAACCAAATCGATCTACCGAACGTCAAGCGAGGACAAATCCGATGTACGAGATCGGTAGCTCGCGGGATCGTGCATCCAAAAGCAGCGGGATCCCCCGCCGGACGAGGCGTCAGCGCGGGGGATGGAACACGCGAAGAACAACCCGGAGTTGGCGCACGACATCAATCGCCTCGTCGCCATCCTCGCGAATGGCGAGACAGTGAAAGGCTTTTTTCCCGATAGATTACGGAGGAGGAGTACCGAATTGATCAGCTCTGCTGTCAAGTCCCGAACATTTTCAACCTGTTCAACCCGTGCAAACGAATCACGTCGCGCATAATCCAACCAACGAACGGACGACGGCTCAATGCCCATTATACTATCATCCAACACTCGCGTCATTGCGCTCATTCACGACTCATAAAGAATCCCAACACGTTGCAAAGCAGCTAGCCGACCCTTTCCTCTCCCCTCTGCCCCTTTTCGGACCCAGCCTCCGTCTCTTTCCCTCCCCATGCGTTCGTCTACGCTTCTCTCTATTTCTCTCCCCTGCTCTCCTAGTCTCCCAGTCCCCCACGTATCAAACACCGATCGTTGCGAAACAAGGAAGAAAAAAAAGAGACAACGGTGCTGGGATAACTTTTCTTCCCGTTCTATCGCGCGCAGAATGCAGGTGTCCGAAGCCGGAGGGTGGTCTGGGATACGGTGTCGACAATGCGATGATAATTGGCAATTTGACGCTTAAATTTTGTCCGTTCTTCGGAGAAGCCGCGCTATCGCGACTCGGCCTAGAATCGCGATGGTGTACGTATGTAGGTACGACGAGGTTGGCAGTATCTTCTAATAGTTTCTTCATCCGCGTCTCGTTTACACGAGGCAACAAAGTCTTTCGATCCGCGCGGGAGCAAAAGAGCCATGCGCCACCGCAGCCTGCACCACACTGCCAACGCACACGGATTATTTGGAGCCCGTTGAATAGCAACAATCGGGCTTTGTAATCGGTACTCCTCGATAAAGACATTGTCGGTCACCCTTCCAGCCCGCTGGTCCTTGCTCTCGTTATTTCAATTGATAGACTCGATCGAGTCACCTGTTGACTTCAACGAGATCCTTTTGCCAAGAGGATTCTCATTTGTTTACCCACCGACTCCGTTTCTCGCTACCATTTCCATGAGAAATTATAACGACGTCGTCTTTCTTACGAACCGATGCTTGTGCCTTCTCCCACCGATATTCCAGGAATATTTACGAAAAAACATCGACGGATTTCGCTAGTGCTGCTCGCATCCTCGATATAAATCGCAAAATTTCGATTTCGAGATCGAAGCTGGAACTGCATTACCGACCGAGTCGGATTTTTTCGGCGATATTTGATTCGTAAAAACGTGGGATGGGCGATTTGAAAATTGGAATGCTTGGTCGGTCCGCGCGCTCTCCGTTTACGAGTGTTTGCACGAGTAACGATGAGACACCAGAGGAACAAGAGCGGCAACCAAAAAGTCCGCCGATGCACCGAGCCACGTTCGCGAAGTATCACAAACATTGATTTGAATCACAATGCCCGCCCGCGGCCTCCCATTGTCGGCCCGACTTATTGTGTCTGTCTCGCTCACCCGTTCCCACCCGCTATATCCCTCTCCGTCTTTCTTTCTTCTTCTTCTTCCTTTTTGCATGCCACGCGGTTATGTGCCACTTGTAGCACTTGGACCGTGTCTCAATTGGCCACGAATCTTTTCATATTTCGGCTCGCAGCTCGTACCAACTCCGAGGTGCGATACATCACGCATTGAAATTCACTCCCAGTCGGTTTCTGCTCAGCAGCTCGGTATCGCGAAAACAACGAATTACCTCTGAAAATATGGGGGAAACGACGAAAATGGGGAAGCTGGTCCTGAAACGAACCTCGATGCAGCGGCTCGCCAACATCTATCTCCGGATACCTGCTAAAAATAAATGGATAGCTTCCAGAAACTTCGAACGCAAGAGATTCGACTCAACCGAAGCTCGAGACCCGAAATGCGCAGCCTTTTTTGCACGTTTCAACAAACTTTTCGGCTAAAGTGGTCCAACAAACTCGGAATAGCGGGCGATTCTCCCAAGCTAGACGACTCATTAGCAGATACCTGATTTTAAGAATAGCCAAACAAATTTCGTGTCATCTTTTAATTCCGGTCTTTCGACTTAACCATGATTTTTCGCCGAACTTGTAATTTCTACGATCGGGATCCGCGTCCAAATCATTGGTGTACCTTATAAAAAGATTTCTGCCCAAGAAATGGCCGACGAGCCGTTTGCCTAGCACATCTATAATAATAATAATGAGAAGCAAATGAAATAGAATAATTTTGCGAACCTGATTTTTTCAACATTTCGTGGCAAAAAATTGGAGGAAAAACGAGGAGACTGCAGTGGCGTTCTGTCGCGGTGCCGAAGAATCGAATCGTGGAAAATACACGGAGGAGATTCGAAAAGAGACGAATATTTCCGGCAGCAAGTAGCTGTTCGATTCACCTGTTCGCGTCAGTCGTAATCTGATTGGTCTCACCGCTTGATCTCTTTCAGAGCACGTTGACCTCGTTATTGTTCGTTTCCGTATAATGTAAATTACTCGAACGATCGTGAAATCTTTTCCCCCAGGAGCGTATTCTTCGCGAGCTTTTGAACGTCGGTAGTCGTGTTGTTGACGCGCGATACAATTCCGTACGGGTGTAAATATAGGCCGAGTGTTGTATATAGACGTAGAGAGAAGTTTGTGGTTTGTATAGTCGCTCGTACAGCGCGTATAATACCACTGTATTTAAGCACTACTATCCATTATCCGTCGTGACCTAAACACGTGAAAACATTCTATTGAGCAGCGATAAACGGAGAGCGCGGTGCATCACACAAGCGAAGAACCTGTTGCCTACCAAATAGATATAATAGAAGAATGCGTCATAGATAATCATAGCGGAGAGTGAGTCTATGGGTCCCGCGCCTGCAACGCGCGCGCGACGCCTCAATGTGCTGGAATCGATCCTCATTGTGTTTTCTCGGCTTTCGCTGCCACTTTTTGCTTTCGCTGCGAATGTTTTCCCAAAGCAGCGCAGTCAGTCGTAGATGCACTAGGCATATGGGTGGGGGAAAAAAATTTCAAGTAAAAAAATAATCGCGTGCAATCAGCGCCAACTCGCGTTACGCGCGAATCCATCGTCCAACTCCGCACCGCCGCGGTATTCGAGGGGGAAATTTTGGCACAAGTTTTTACGAATCTTCGGGAACCGATTGATAGATAGGTACGCCTTCGATAGTCGCTCAGTATCTAAGTGGACAGATATCGTCGGCGCAAGCTCGGAGGAACGAGCTTGGGTTAAAAAAAATAGGGTGACCTTGAAATTTGAAACGACGATTGTGCTTCTATTGTTGCAGATAAGCCACACCGAAGCCGAGCTTTTGCTGTCCGCGTGCGCGAACGAGCTGGTTCGTCGAATTATTCAGGGGTGATTTGCTGAGATGCTGATAAATGGAGAAAGGATCTCGCGGAATCATCTTCGCGGGTGGGCTGCCGAGGAGAGGCCTCGGAATGAAATTTGATCGTCGATACGCGATTCGTACGGATCTTTGGATTTGGAGACTCGGCGCGGAAGCATTGCGGATGGAGGGGGATGAAGTAATTCGGCGATCGGGTGCAGTGACAACGGCATCATCGAGCTGCTCGTGTCGAAGGACCGATGAAACAACGGCGCGTGCAAAGCGTGGCTATCTGTACGAGCCGGTTGGAAAGTTCGCCGCATTTGCTTTCAGCTAAATTGGTTTCAACTAAATTGGTTTTATCACTGGGCAGCGGTGACTGGTTGGAAAATGGAATATGTCAAAGAAACGGAATGCGCGACGTTGACGAGAGCGATAGCGATAGAGAGGCGCGGTAAAAAGCGAAATGAGAGAGAGAGAGAGAGAGAGAGAAAGCTCCCCCCCCCCGGCAGAGAGGATCGAAGTTTCAATCTCTGTGCAACCCAGCGCGATTGGATTCGCCGGTGTCGTTCGTTCGTCGTGGCATATGGGCATATAAACGCGCGGACGATAGACACAAAGAAGCTCGGCGAAGCGGGGTTGAAGACCCCGGATGATCCTACGAAGGCTAATACACGTTTCGTCGAACGTGGGTATCAATCGGTCCGCGTTACGCGAGGCAAAAAAGCTGAGAGAAGGTGTAAAAAAATCGAGGCGAGATAAAAAAGGCGTTGCGACGACGCTAATGATTTTTATTAGCGACGAGAATTCGCGGCGTGCGTATCGTTACGGTTGAATTTTCGTCGCGCGCGTCGAAACGAAAATCTAATATTCCTCGTGACGAGCGGGTAGCGGGATGCCCGGCGCAGGAGGTTCAGCGTCGCCGCCAGAGGCTGCTTCGTCGCCCGGCGTGACGACACAGCAGCGCCGGGCGACGCCCCCGAGAGCGGCGAGGCGGACGCCGATTGGCCGGGGGAAATGATGGCAGGCGTGCGTCGCAATCGATAGCCCCTGGTAGGTTTATCCCGCGTCGCTGACGGCGCTGGAAGGGACGGCGAGGCGCGGTGGGGATAAGCGCTGGAGCGCGGCGCGGGGAGGGGGAAGGGATACTCGGCAGGAAAGTGCGAGCACAGGGCCCGGTGCTCGAGTCCACCAACACTCAGACCGGACTGTTGCTCCGAAGTGAGTGGAGGTCGCTTCTTCAGCAGTTGGTAGAAAAAAGTACGCCGCGCGGTTGGCTGTAACGTATATATACATACATATATATGTATATCTGTACACGTATATCGTTCGTATCCTAGATGCATCGGGAGCTGATCGTCGCGGTGATCGTATAGTCGTTCTTGTCGGTTCTCGTCGCGAGCACGTCGACGATCGCTCAGGGATCGGTGATCCGAGGGAAACGCGCGTTTTTGTATTGTTTCGAATCGGCGAACCCCGACAAAATCGGGAGAAAACGTTGGGCTGCGAGTTGTGTGGTGATTAGCTCGAGAAACAAGCGAGTCGCGCGAACTAATCCGGTCGAAAGGAGCAATCGTTTCTCGTGATTCTTCGTCATCTAAACAAACAGTGTGCAGTGTGAATCGTGCGCGCAATTTAACCGGTTTTCCGAAAACTTCGGATCGTCCGACGACGACGACGACGGTAACGGCAGCAGTGCTTCGTTGTGACCTTACTGTGAGTTTACACGGGCGCGACTGACTACAATGACACAGTGACTGTTCGACTGTCTGCCTGCCTGCCGGTCAACAACGCGCGAAGACTGCTCTGCGACGCGAGTCAGTCGGCGAGCCGCGAGTGTGTTTGATTCCGTTGTTGGTGATTGGTAATCCGATTTACGACGCGATTGCGACGGGAACAGCGAGAATAGGGGAAATAGCCGCGATTCCGCGGACAGACGGTCGTTGCGATCACGCTCGCGCTCGTTTCACGTTGGCCAAGCGGTGTAAACGTCGCGACGCGATCAGCGCCGTGGTGCTGAACTTGCCTCGAGCCGAAGACGCTGCGTCTACGACGAAAACAACGTCGCGAGAACGCGCTGGAGAGTATATGCGGAGGAGTTTGGGTCGTTCCACGGTCGTTCCACCGATCCGGCTTCTTTGGGCTCGTCCGAAGACTCTGATCTGATGTTCTGTCTCATGCTCCGCGTTCCCGGCACGAATTCCGCTGCCGCGTAGCAGACGGTGCTCCGTCGAAGAGAGGTCGACTTCCGTGCGGGGTAGAACCGGGCTGACGCGAGGACGATCCTGATACCACCCCGAGCGTTCGATACAAAGGCGGCAAACTGTACGGCCACAGGGAGGACGACATGTTGACGATGGAGACGGATCTGAAGGGTGGCAGCCTTCACGGGCAAATGCCACCGCATCCGCATCAGGGTGTCTCGCCGATGGGACATCATACCGGCGTGTCGCCTTACGGGGCCCTCGGCTCCATCGTGCACAGTCCGGCGTTGTCCGGTAGTCCGCCGAACGCCGGTGGACTCGGTGGTCTGGGCCTGTCCCATCACCACCAGACTCCCTCTCATCACTACGCCTCGATGCAGGCCCAGCAGCAGCAACAGCAGCAGCAGCAGCAGCAGCAGCAACAGCAGCAGCAGCAACAGCAGCAGCAGCAGAGCTTGCACGCTCTCGCCAGTCAGCAGCAGTCTGCTCAGCATCACTCGCACCAGCAGCAAGCAGCGCAGCATCAGCCGCCGAACAACAACAACAGCACGAGTAAGAACAACAACATCGACCGCGTGAAACGGCCGATGAACGCGTTTATGGTATGGTCGAGGGGTCAGCGACGGAAAATGGCTCAGGAGAACCCGAAGATGCACAATTCCGAGATATCGAAGAGGTTGGGCGCCGAGTGGAAGCTCCTCAGCGAGACGGAGAAGCGACCGTTTATCGACGAGGCAAAGAGACTGCGCGCCGTTCACATGAAAGAACACCCCGACTACAAGTACAGACCCCGCAGGAAGACAAAGACCCTTCTGAAGAAGGACAAGTTCCCTCTGGGTGGCGGCGTCGCCGGCGTCGGTGGGATGCTCGGCGTCGAGCAGAGGTCCGTCGGGGCCGGTGGGCCGCAGCAGCCCCAGCTTCCTCGCGACGTCTATCAGATGCCTAACGGCTACATGCCCAACGGCTACACGATGATGCACGACCCGACGTCGTACCAGCAGCACGCTTACGGCGGTCACATGGGAGCCGCGACGGGCTACCCGAGGTACGACATGGGGCATCACATGGGCGGCGGCAGCCCCAGTCCCATCAACAGCTACATGAACGGGTACGGCGGATACGGCGGGACCACGGTCCCGGGCGGCTCGCCCTCGCCCTACCATCAACCGCAGCCCGGCTCGCAAATGTCGAGTCACAGCCCGAGCGGCAGCAGCATAAAATCGGAGCCAACAAGTCCGGCGAGCGGCGGGATTCACACGCCGACGCCTACCGGACCCTCGTCGACCGGAGCCCCGGTCAAGCGAGAGTACATGGGCCAACAACAGGCGCAGCAGCCCCAAGGTGACCTCCGTCAAATGATCTCCGTTTATCTACCACAAGGCGGCGAACAGGGAGTCGTTCAGCACGGCGGTAGCGTCTACGCGACGGGACCGTCGCCGGACTCGTTGACGCAGCATCACTCCGCGATTCCGCCGCTGACTCACATGTAAGCTCAAATTTTCATTTCCTCGATTGCTTCTAAAAACGTACGACGAATACGCGCCCAAGTATCATCACGGGCACATATAACACGCCTCGTACGCCTGATACTACTAATCGTAACGACGTATCGTATACGTGTATACATCGCATATACACGTATATACCGCGAGGGACAACCACGATCCGCGGATGCGTACACGCGGGCAAGTCGGCGCGCTCGTTCTCCGGATAGTCGCGCTTCCCTGCGCGCGTGTACGCAACTTCGCGCGTGGTACCCTCGCTGTTTCTAACACTCCTTGTTCTGGATCGCATCGGCTCTCTCCTCCTCTTCTCTACCAAAGACTTCGCCTGCTACGTTTCTCACGCACGCCAACCACGCGCGTCTACACACACACTCACACACACGCGCGCGCGCGCGCGCGAACACGTGTCTAGATACCTACCAAACTGTTGCGAGTCCGACGGGGACTCTCCGTGAAGACTCTACGCGATTACCACGCGACTATCACCATCCCCCCCCCCCCCCCCACCCAGCTGCATCGCGTAGCGATTAACGCGAATAACCGTACCTGTCTCGCGGGAATTCGCGGACAAACGATCTCGCGATCGCGGCCAGAGCGGTCCAGAATAGGAGCATCCGTTTTTCGACGTCGAGATAAAAAGCTAACCACAGAAAACTACCCCCGTAGGATAGCTTAGAGAGGACGGATGAACGAACGATCCCTGGGTTGAGGTGGCTGTGACAAGGTGTGGGGGCTGCGGGACCTAGAGACGAAAAATTTCAAGCGAGAAGCTCGGAAGCGTATCGACGAACCACCCTCGAAGGATCGGGAACAGCCGTGCGAAAAGTTATTCGGTCGTTCCATTCCCAAGGAATGACGAACACCGTAACTACCGTGCCGCGGTAGCCACGATTCGTTGAACGATCATCGCGCACGAATCGGAGACCGAAATCGAGACGAAAAACGCGCACGTTGCAGCTCGACGGGCCGCGTACACGATCGGTACACTCGCCGTGCGGTTTCGGACAAAGAGAGTAAAGAAAGAAACAAAGGACGATCAACGCGGTCGGCAAAGTTTCATCCCGGCCCCCACACTGCTCGAATAAAATTTGAAAAAAGAATAACAAAGTAACGACTGACCAATCGAACATCTCTTGCAATGTATACGAAAATACGCGCGACGCGTGACGGAAGAACATTCGTTCGCGGCGCGTTTGGATCTCTCGCTGCGCAAAGATTCCCTCCCGCCGACTCGTCGTCGCGCGATATTTTTCCTGGAAAAATCAAAAAACGCGTCCGATTGTCTGCAACGTGACGGCAACATTCCGACGGAATTCGTCTCAGCTCGCGACCTGCGCCGTAGTAACGATCTTTGCCTTCGAGAAATTCAAGCTCGCGCCGCGTTCCATCGGCAACAACGATAACAATATACCCGCGTCTACGACGTGGACCGAAACGACGGCAAAACGAAAGCTAGAAAAACGACGCTTCGCCAAACCGAGAACCCTTCGACGCTCGATGCCGAGGACGATGATTCTCGTCGACGGCAAAGCCGCGCGAAGAAACGCTCTCGCTACCCGTCGATCGAGCGAGCCTCGACATCGAGCGTTCGCCAGGATGGCTCGGACATCGCGCGAGCGCTCGACCAAACTCCGCGCCGATGCATGTACACGTACGCGCACGCAACCGCGAGCGTTTGCGCGCGCGTACGCGCACATGCACGCATCGGACGTACGTGTATGTATATACCTATGCATATCTCTACGTATAAATATATACATACATACGTCCCAACAACACACACGTACATGCACGCGCGCGAGCGCGCACGCTCGAACGAACATGTAAAACGCATACGTCAACGAGCGGTAACAGTGTAACGAGAGTGCTTTTTCCTCCCAGTTGACAAATTGACGAGAGCAACTAAACTCACGTTGCTGCGTACAATTAGACGTTACCTATACCAGTCACAGTATTTATATTCAAATGTCTATTGTTTACTAGTTTTAGATCTCCATTATCACATTGTTAACTATATTAATATCGGTAAATACGTAAGTGGATGTAGCGGGGTCCTTGGCCACTCCACCCACCGTCGCCCTTGTCTCTTCGGAAAGCTCGCGCAGCAACATTTCCGTCTAATGTAAATAAGATTCGCGTATAACAAGAGACAAGACAAAGCAGAAAGCGAATCTCGCGTCATTATAGGCTTATGTTACCATCGTCATCAGCATCATCCTCACCATCGTCATTATTATTATTATTACTATTATTATCACTATTATTACTATTATTATTACTATTATTATTATTATTATTATTATTATTATTATTATTATTATTATTATTATTACTACTATTATTGCCATTATTATTGTCATTGTCATCATTATGATTATTGGGAACGTGACGATTGATGAATATTACTATTATTATTATTATTATTATTATTATTATTGCTATTATCGCGATTATTATGATTATTGTCGCCATCATTACTATTATTAGTTCTTTAACTATTATGTAACTGAATATAGATTCTAATATTTATCCGTGTACACTCTGTAGAGTAGGGACGTGTAAGGTAACCATGATTTTACTTGATCATTATTGTACACTCGTTTGTTTCTTTGCCGCTGCAAAGTGTTTTATTTTTAATTTTTTTGTTTTTCCTGTTTTTTTTTTGTTTTTTTTTTTTACACTATCAAACGTGCGTATGTACCTACGAGTTCACATGGCATCGTTCTCCCCGCTGGCGTCACCCCGTCGTTGCATCGGTTTGCTGCCGACGAAACTCACCCACGTCACACTGTTCGCCCTCGCGGTGTCTCATCTGCATGTGTATATACGTATCGACAGGCGTTGACGATTTGGAACGAAGAAAATAATATAAAGAGAGCGAAGGGTGTGACGGGTGTGACGGTGCATCGGCGGAGGATCGACGGACCGCAGATTTCGTTTTAATTGATATCTATCGTATCGTTAAGGACATTCTCGAAAGAGACACGCGAGCCGAGTGTACAGATTTTAGTTTCGAATTATCCGTTTCTTTCGTTTTCCCGATTACCTTCTTGATAATTCACGTGATGACGACGACGATGATAAGGAGCAAAGATAAACGGAATTATGAAAGAAGTATTTGTACAAATTTATGGAACGTTCGAATTAAAAACAAACGTTAGGCTCGACATTTCTGTACAGATGTTTCGCATGGCGATAATCGCTGGCGCTAAAATGTGAATATATATTCATTAAGTCAAGTTTACATTGTGTTTTCTATTTCATCACCCGATCATCTCCATCTACATATCCTCAACGACACCTCGCTCATCTTCCACCGACTGTCATCTCTCCCTCGTTCCAACGAACGATCGACTCGATTTCATCTTCCACCTTCTTCTTCTTTTTTCACTCCCTTTCTCGATTCTCCTTACTTTTTTTTTCTACAGTGTTTTGTTTCATTCTAGTCCATCCGAATTCACAAAGAGACGCCGGGCGATCAGGTAACTATGACAAAAGGTTGTTCAAAATTTTCTCTCACCTGCACGTATTCCATGCAAGAATTGGCACATCGATCGTCGTGCATCACGCTCTTTATCGTAGCTTCGTTCCTGTCCGTTTCGTTCTCAAAATTAGTTTCTTCGCTCTCCGATCGTGTACCTGGTCCGGCTCGCGGGCCTTTGAGAATCGTTCGTTTCTACGATTTTAGCGACGCCGCGAAACGGGGGAAATCGATCGCGCGCGAGGAAGGGTAATTCGAACGAAGAAAGCGCGAGCTCCGGGAAATACGCGACATATTTCGCCGTATACGACGGCTATTCGCGTATATATATATATATGTATATACGGATGACGAAAATGCGGGGAGATCGAAGAAAAGGAGGAGGAACGCTCGATAAAATATTCCGCTTTCATCGCACGGATAGAGCC